>VZRJ01012099.1:26555-318744 GCA_013397565.1 Ptilonorhynchus violaceus | reverse complement strand
CAGCCCCGCGGAGCGGACGCGGTGCGGAGACCCGACGGCCGCCACTCGCTGGCCCCGCCGCGCTCGCCCGGTTACGCGGAGGGCGCGTTTAATAGACACGGATTAGGAGAAGGTTATTAACCCCGCCGCACATATTCGTGGTACAGGGTTTTGCAGGGGATTTGCTCGATTCCCTTTGCCCCTGGAGTCCCCGAGCCCGCGGGTGCCTCCTTGCTCTGCCGGCGGAGCGGGGCTGCGGAGGAGCCTCCGCGACGGGCCAGCCTTGTCCAGCCGCCCGGGCAGTGCCACACCGGGACGGGGGTGGGGCAGCGAGCACGGTCGAGCAACCGGACGGAGTTCAGTGAGGGGCCAGTTACATCGGAACTGCCTCAAATCAGGACGTAAAGGGCAAAAACAATTACCACAGGCTGGGGCTTCGAGAGCAGCACTTAATGCCCCTAAGTAAGCTATTCTAATTATAGAAAATGGGTAGGATTAAGGGAGAGGGAGGGAAATTCTGTTATTTACAAACTGTTTTCTAGTTGGCCTGCCTTGCAAATCCTCTTGGGAGAACGAGTTAATCGGAGCCTGAAGGGAGCCGGCTTTCCCCGACGGCTCCGGGCTCTCCCTCCCTCCGCCGCCGCCGGCGCGCACGGCAAGCCCGGAGAGTAACCGGGGAACGACCCACGCTTTGCTGCCGGGGATGCGACACCCCCGCGCTCCACGCCAAGGTCCTCTCCGGAGAGCCGGCGGGCAGCCGGTTACCTTCAGGCGGAGACGAGTCCGGCTGGGTGTGTGCGGGCTGGGGAGCGAGGTCGTGTGCCGCCGTCGGAGAGCCCGAGTCCCCTCGGAGGCTCCGCCGGGCGCGGAGCGGGGCGCTCGGTGCTGCGCCCGAAGATGGGGGATGCGCCCTCCAGGGCCATGCGCTTCTCTTATATAGTCCACACCGGCGTACTCATTTGAGTACTATCGACTTTAGGTGGGTGGCAGTCGATGGAGACACCTCTGGTAATCACTCTTGGGCTCAGAGAAGGTCTTTTCTGACAAACTTCCTCCTCCCCGTTTGTCCCCCGGTGGATGGCAACTGAAAGCTGCGTTTGAAGTGACTCTGATCTATTTGTGAAATTAGATTTCCCTGAAGATTGGGGGACGCTTACTAATAAAGCTGCCGGCTCAAGAGATTAAAATGTGCTTTAACTTAGCGGGATTCCCTTGGGAGTACAACAAGGGAACTATTTTATTCCCCCCTTTTCTTATTGAACCAAGAAGCCATAAAGGAAGTCTGAAGTGTGTGTAAATTTGGTTCTGTTCTGATGGCAAGGAAAGTAGCAGACTGTCTTTGGTGGGTGAATTCACAAACTAGGAATCTTGTAAAAGTTTGCTTCTTTGAAACAGTTTCTTAAATTTTTGATGATGAGACATAACGAAAAGCCAGCAAAAAAGGTACTGACCTAAGGAAACCATTAAACCCCCAGGTTATAAGAAAGTTGCCTTCTAGAGCACGAAATAAATAAGCAAAAATCAGTGAATAAGATCTCACATTTCAGAGAGCAGTTGTAGGCAAGTGATCCTGATAGATTGAAAAGCAATACACATTTTTCAAATTATACAAGACAATATTTTATATTATGAGAGATTTTGCAAGTATAATTCTTTGTCAGAAGTTACCACTTAAATATTTACTTAATAAGAGTGGGAGAAAAAGAAAATATATCCTTTAAGATGTGAAAATGGGGAATTTAGATTTGAAAGATTTAAACTATTCTGAATCTGTCTGGCATTCAACATTTCCCTACAAACTGTCTCTTCCCCAAAACTCCTTCATTCATACCCTTCTCCAGCTATTTCAGGCAGCACAAACTCCGGGCTGTATCTCACAGAGACTGTGTCATTGCTGGTGATGGGAACCAGCTTCTTCCCCATGTCCTCCTATTCTTGTGCCATCCCCGCTCACCTTTGGGGGTGTGATGACACAAAGATTGGGGATCAAACCGAGTTTAACTAATAAAGGCTAATAAAGGGTTTTATAACACAAATTTTTTTAGAGGTCAGTGTACTGCATCAGGTACGGTGGTCTGACCTGGATTCACAGGGATTCATAGTGGATTCACAGGGTAACAGAAGGGAGGTGCCATTCTCTTGCTATGTGATTTCCTGCTTTTACATCTTTATCAGGTGCATATAAGGAGTTTACTTTTGTCAAGCTGGTGGTTAGTTTGAGTGGAAAGGGAAAGGGGAGCAGTAATAAGCTGAGAAACAAAGCAGCATATTAATTAACCAGCTCCAAAATTAATCCCAAAGTTCTCTCCATTTGCTTTTTGTTTCTTTGCTTTTATTTTGCTCTCAGAGACACATATTGGTACCACAGAATGGGACTGAATTCTTCTCTAGAGCTTACCAAGGTATTACCACAACTCAAGTTCTTTTGCCCATCTTCATTACTAGTCATGGACTACATTTACATCTTCTGGCCCTGGGAGCAGGTCGCACAGGAGGAAAATCCTTGTGGCACTGTTAAGACAGAATAACTTTGCTGCTCATAAGCACCCCAAAGTCTTTACTGGATGTCTGTTTTAGGCAGATAGCAGAACACTCTTAAGAATCAAAAGCAGTATTGCAAAAGGCAAGCGAATAGTCCCTCCTCACCCACATCTCCAGAGGAGATCTAAGAAGTCTGCGGACTGCTATGGCTGACTATGCAATTTTGATGGACAACATCCTGGAGCTGCTAGTTTGGGAAAGTCTGTAACTCCTTCAGCAAAGATTGTCAAATATGCCACTCTCACTCAGTGGGTTCCTGAGATACAAATACTGAGGTCATTAAATTTTCTTCTTTAATTTACATGTTGATTATTTAGGGTTTTGAAGTTTTGTATTGGAACCTAATTAGGCCCTTTACCATTATGAGCCACCCAGTTTTACTCTTGTCCTTTACCTCTGCTGTAACTTGTTTCTCTCCTTTGGAAGAGCTGCATCCTTCTTTCCTTGGATGGTCATTATACCCACCCAGAGGGCAATGAGCTGTTTTATAATTAGTTTTAAGTTAGATGAAACAGGCAGGTAGGTTGCTTCATTTCTTACCATGTTTTTGTCATCTTTTGGTATTTTCAAAAGAATAAACAAGAAAACGAGAGAGTGAGTGTCCCTGCAGAGCAGCTCGAAAGGCAGATCTATCAGGCCTTGAAGTTACTGCAATGATTTCCATTCACTTCTGTGGGAGTTGGGACCAGCCTTAAAATGAAAAGAACCAATTAGAACCAAAGCACATTTAAATCACAAGTTTTAAGTAGCTTTTTCAGATTCTTTCTATGCCCAAGAACCCTAAAGACTTGTTTAAATACAAAGAAAAAGATTTTTTTTCTATTATTGTGCAAAGCCTTGTCTCTTTTTAAATTGTGTTGCTGTTTGAATTGATCAGAGAGTGTCTGAAAGAAGGACAACCAGACTCCACCCAGAGGATGACTGTTTTGCTAATCCCAGGCAGTTCTGGCAGGATGAAGACCCATTCTCATTGGCCCTTTTGTTAGTGGCTCTAATGTTTCTCCTTGTCATTATATGGAGAAAGTATCTCAGCATGAGATTTACATCAAAGAGACCATCTTAAGACTGCACTCAGTATCTTACTTAGGAGCAGAAAAGCTGTCAGTAGTGAGCCTATGTAAGTGTGGTTATTGGCTTCCTGTAGCTAATGGATTTAAACAAGTGCATCACATTATTTTTCCTGTGGCATGTTCTTTTTATTTTCTGATCTGTCTTAGCCACAAGTACATCTGACTGAAGTTAAAAGCAAGCTAGTCATGTCAAAGTATCATAGGGCTGACATGGACTCAGAGAGATGATCTAGTGCTTTCCCTAGCTCAAGGCAGAGACAGCTGTACCTGTGTCATCAGGGCTCAGTAAGAAACTTTTAATTTTTCCCGTCAAGCTCAACAATTCATCACAAATCCGTTAAATGAAAAATTGGTAAATGTTGGTTTAGAAGTGACATTTTACCTCAGGATTTACACTGAAATATAAAAATTATCTAAATGTATTCCCAAAGCATACACTCAAATAAAAGACAGGCTAAAGTAAAGATTTAAAATGTAGGTGTCTTGCTGTCTCTAAATAAATCTGTCAGCCAAAGATTTCCATGGCCACTCATCTAAATCAAGAAGAAAAACAGAGAAAACCTGTTTCTCTTGAAGTTCATGGGAATTTTCCTGTTGACTTTGTTGAGCAGGGATTTAATGCAGGGTTGTTACTAAAGGAGAGGTGAGGAAGTGAAAAATTACCACAAAAATATGAATGTATTGGCCAAGACAGTAATTTATAGATGGCTGTTGTAATTTCTGATAAGTAACAGATGATTCCAGCTGGTTTTCAGACCACAGTATTTCCTTGAAATCAGAGTTTTTACACGGCCATATACATAATATGCCTGTTGAGGCTGATATACTGGATGCTGCCTCAGTGCAGAGGACTTGATCGGATGGTTTCTTGAATACCTTTTGCAGTTCTTTATTTCTGTCAAGCTATAAGGTTTTTTGCAAGCGGCTTTTAAGGCACAGCACATGCTAATGACCTGTCTGACAGGGGAAGGCCATACAGTTAAAGACGCAAAACAGTGTTACTAAAAGAGAGAAATGTGAGAATTAGTGTGCTGTCTATATATCTTAGCTTAAAACTTAGTGCATCTCATAACTTGATGCCATTTTTCACACATTTTTTGTAGAAATAGCACAGCAGAGAACTGTGGTGTGTTCCTAATTGAATTTTAGGTAGCAGATTCCAGTCATTATTCCATAAAATACAGATCATCATTTTTCCCATTAAAGAGTAGCATATTAGTTTTATTATTACAAACATATCTAAGCATTTTTAACTACAAAGCTGTAATCTTTATTGGCCTTATCATTAAGAAATTCTACCATGAAGTCACCACCTTTTAGGTTTGGCGGGCATTTTGCACCTGAAACTAAGATTTAATGAGTCATTTTTGGAGGACCTTAGGCTTCCATGTGCTCTAGAAAGCTCACCTGGAAACATGAAGAAGCTTCTGACATAGAGATTTTAAGCAGTAACGTGAAAACTAACCTACAAGTTGTTCAGGAGGAAGCAAAGACAATATAGGGGAGAACACTGAGGAGCAGAGTCCAGTAGGACTGTGAAATAAGTCTTTCTTTATTCTTTTCTTTTTTCCTGAAACAGTTTCAGTAGTGAAGGTTTTGTTCCTGCACCAGCTGACTGATTGTCTGCAGCTGGGACTGTTCAGCTGAAGGTGGCATGTGGGAGAAACTGCTGCATTGAAAAGCGGAGTCTGGCTCTATAAATGTGATTTCAAAAGAATCTAATCTAAGTAGTTTTTCCCTCGGCCTAACTGATATTGAGAATTTAATAGCAAGAAATGAACATGGCTTGCCTTTTAAATTGTTCCCTGGCCACAATCTTCTGCAAGCTTTTCAAAGAAGAAAGATGGAAAGACTTTACATCCCTGACAGATTTTGCAGGACCCGAGAGTGGTGTACTGAGGACAACTGGTCTCGAGGGCTGAGCCATTAGAAGTCTGACCAAAGGACCCTTTGAACAGCTTGCAGTGCTTCAAAGAAATGCTGGAACATGGATGATTTGAAGGCAATTATTTGTATTACCATAACTCTGGAGACTGAAATTTAGTTTATTTTAAAAAAATATTAAATAGTGGCTTTTGATTTGGACCAGAATTACATTTAAGAAGGACATAGCAGACCCTCCCCACAAGAATCTTGCAGCAGGCACGTGCTGCTATCTGACCCCATCATACCAAAAATAGATACCAAATAGTCCCACTGGTTTGAGTCTTTTTCTTTTGAACCCAGATCCTCAGCTCTGTCAGATGCACTGCAAAAGACAAAAGTTCTCTTTCTGAGATAATGACAGCTTATTACACCTGTCATTATAGCTGTTAAAAGAGTTTATTTGCAGATGCAGCAAGTTTAAATTTTAAATTAAATCTCTTGCCTGGCACAGAAGAGATCTTCACCATGTGCCTTTTGTGACAGCAGATTCATGACTGCAACTTACTGACACCACCAAAAAGCTGACTGGTGACCAGAACGACTATGCAAGTGACATGGCTTCCTTGAAGAGATCAGTCTGACCAACATGAGGACCATCACCCAAACGTTTCCTTTCCACAACACCAGAGACTGAGTGACACTTCCAGGGCTTGGCAGCAAGGGCAATATCAAGGCTTTACATTCAAATCATGAAGTCACTGATACAGAAAAGAAATGTTTAATTTCATCTTGCAATGAGAGCCTTCATCAGGGGAACCTGAACCTAGGGATTTTTGTGGACAGAAAGATTCTAGGGCAGCCTTGACTGCAGATGGAGAATCACTCCAGGTGTGCTGCAGCAGAGTGGCCTGAGTCTAGAGCTCACTGGCCTCCACTGCTGAAGTAATCATCTTTTAAGAAAGAAAAAGAACATTTGAATGGAAATGTTGTGTGAGTGATGAAAGAGGAGGTTTGAAAAGTTTTAGAAAAAAGAAACTGTAGGGACCTCCCCAAATGAAGAGGTCCTCCAGCTCAGGTTCATGTTGCTTCCAGAGCAGAAGTTCAGACATTTGACGCCATTCCCTCCAGCAAAGACATTTTCTGATGATCTGTTACATTAAGGATAGATTTCCTAAGTGGTCTCTTGTGAATCACTGCTGATTTCTTGTCTGATGTCTCAGCAGACTGGCAAAGTTTCCAGACCTGCTGCATACTGATGGTTTCAATGCAAAAGATTTCTAAGAAGTATTTGACTTTGCGCCACATGACAGTTTAGTCAAGAACTTTGAAAGTTAAAATGGTCTGAATTCAGTGGATTAATTAGTTCAATGAAAAGTTTCATAGTAAAAATGTTTGTGGGGTAACCTTGTTAAGTTGAATAAAATGCACATTGGTGTTGATTTGAGAAGAGATTTTCAGCAGGAATTGATTTTTAGATTGGCAAGAGATAAAGAAAGTTGGTCTCTGTTGCAGGCCAATATAGGTGCTGGGGCCAAGGGAGCACAATCAATCAGAATGCAGCGAAATACAGAGAGTGAAGCTCTCTGAGGGTGGATTCCTACCTAAAAAACTGTTGGCCAAAGCAATGCCGCTGATGTCCAGAAAGAAGAATCTCAAGTAATACTGTTTCTCACTGATGAGACTGCTGATTAAATATTGTACTTGGATCAGCAATTCACACCTCAGGAAGAATAACAAAAACTGGAGACTAATAAGGAATATGCCTTTAAGATTGGAAAAAATACTTTAAAGCAAAAGACTCAAGGTTATTAGAAAGAACTTCAGGCTTGGTCTAAAAAACAGAAACTTGATGTTAGGAATCTCTTTAATATAGGAACATGAATTTGTGAAAGACCATCATGGTCATTCAGTCCATAAACCTGAAGTTGTAAGAGTGCAATAGAGACCTTCTTCAAACTGAGGATAAAACATGCCCTTCAATGCCCTTACAGACTTCAACTGACACAGTATTATTAAATAGTCTAGAGCAAATTTAAAATGCCTGTAACAGGCCAAAAGTAAATCTATAACATCTAAAGACACTTCGGGGGAAAAATCAAGTACAATGCCAAAGCCTTAAGGCCTTGTAGGAGAAGGGGATTTTTAAAATAA
This sequence comes from Ptilonorhynchus violaceus, assembly GCA_013397565.1. NCBI lineage: Eukaryota > Metazoa > Chordata > Aves > Passeriformes > Ptilonorhynchidae > Ptilonorhynchus > Ptilonorhynchus violaceus. Next base: position 311,137 of record VZRJ01012099.1, on the reverse strand, counting down.
ACTGAGTAGATCATGGCCTTGCTATGAATGTCAGAATGCTTCTGCCTATCTGACCTAGAGGAAAAATTTCATGATGACTCCAGCCCTGGTGACTGATTTAAAGCTGAACCTGTGATTATGATACACTAGCCAAGCAGCTGAGAATTTAATAAATTACTAATGGATCTTTTTGACATGTTGTCTCCAGCTGTGAAAGTCTCCAGTGACTCAAAGGGAAGGGAAAAATACCAATCTGTTCCTCCTCTCTGCCTCCTGAGGCAAACAAGGCATCAAAGGGGCGCCTAAAGAATAGTTCCTATTTCATCAGGTGGCTAGTGAGAACACGGAGTTAAAGCAATGGGAACAAAGTAGGTGAGCAGCGTTGCTGTAACTTCTAAATTCACTTGGATATGGTTGCTCTTTAGTTTTAACAGACCACTTCTAGGTGAGGCACGGTTCTGGTAATAGAGGCAGTGGGACCAGTGGCTTCATCTTCTTAATCTCCACCCCCACCCCCCAGCTTTCTTATTAATTCTCAGAAATTAAATAATGGTTCAAAGGAATACTTGATGGGAGGTTTTGTTTATTTCTTAAGATGTCCGTGCTTCGATAAAAGTTATTTTGTAAAAATCCATTGCCAATGGCAGAGAAAAATCACCTTATAACAATTATATAAAAGTGACTTTGGACCTTATAAATAAAAGAAACAAACTCTTTAATTTGTTAGCATCAGGTTTGAAATGCTTTTAAGGACCATATACCTGATACCAAGTAAAGCTTTTGATGTTCATAAGTGGAACGAATAAATTACACATTATGTAATTTATATGTGGTTTTTTCCTGATAAGTTTGAAAAGAACAAGCACTTTATTTTGCTTCTTTTCTACTGTATTGCAAGATTGGACTGTTGAAGAACTCAGCTCCAAAATCATGTGAAAAATAAAAGAACTAGATCTTCCTAACCCTGTTTAATTTTTTCTTTTTGTCCTCTTTTCTAACACCCTTCCTTCCATGCTACTCCTAAATCTAAAATCGTCACCCCACTTATTCCTTCAACTGCCTCAGTTTCTCCTTGGCATACATTTATTGATCCTGCCTTGCTCTTTTCAGCCATCCATCCCGCACGCTGTTCTTTTTCTTTTCATTTAAAATAACACGACACTACAACTGAAATATCAAATGTGTTCATTCATGCACTTTTTTACATGTCCCTTGTATTTCTAACAAACAGAAAGCCATTTACTAAGTTCTTTGTTACCAAAGAAAAGAAGAAGAAACCATACTAAACACACCCAAAATCTCTGCTAAACATTAGTTTTTGTCCTGAACTACAACAACTTAATAAAGAAACTAAGTAACACTTTTAATATTTTTTAATTTATTAATTTAAATAAAGATTTTCATTTTGGTGGTGGTGATGTTTTTCTTTTTTTCTGTGGGGTTCTTTTTCCAAATTGACTTGGACATTTTTAAAAGAATAAAGATTGACTGACAGAAAATCAAGCTGTGTTAATTACATGGTGTATTGTTGTTGGAGATTATTTTCAGTTTAGTTGAAACTAATATTAAAACTGAAAGTTGTGCTGAGGTTGTACATTCCTTATTCTGAATTATTGCATCTTTTGCCACAAATCCTGGCAGTGTGACCCTATGGGAGCTAAGCTGTGCCGACGGAATAGCTTCCACTGGATCACTTTCTGTTCACCACTGAAGAGGCTCCACAATTCAAGTAACCCACTTTACATCAGTGTCATCTCTGTCAAAATGGGACCACTTCTAGTGTATAAAGGACCAAATGGAACAGAAAATAAAGAAAAAACCCCAAATATCTATCAATCCTTTCCAATCACAGGCAGGATTAATACAAGGCACACCATCATCATAGAGTCATAGAATAACCTGAGTTGGAAAAAAAGAAACTGAACTGGCTCAAGTAACCAATTAAAGCTGAAATTAGTTCCTAGTGGCTGGTTCCCCCATGCAGCCCACTGTATAGCTCACAACTCCTTCTTTGAAGAATACGGAGAGTATGAAGAGTATGAAGAAGCAGATACCATAGAGATGTGAGGTGAATTGCTGGTAGCAAGGGAGAGCAGGACTGCATCTTCCAGAAGCAATGCTGACATAATGTTCACAAATTTGTGGGTCCAGATGAGACTCTGGTGCCCTCTGCCCATCACGACAATGTTTGAGTGCACTGGCAATTCCAACAATTTTAACAAGCGTATAATAAAAGTTAAAGATATACTCATATTTTTCTAAACATAAAAGACAAAAGCAGAGAGAGTAATTCATTAGTGCATGGAGAGCAAAAGGAACTAAAGACTTTTATAAGGGATGTCCTGCTCTTCTGTTCTTCTCAGGTCGAGAGGAAATTGACTCAGCAGGAAGTGGACCCAGTACTGCATCCACTACTGCTCCATCTCTCGTGTCTCATCTCCTGTTTTCCCTGCTCCACAACTCTCGTTTCATTATCATCGCAGGAATTTGAATATGCTGCTGAGCAAACTGCACAAGGCTCCTGCAGCAGCTGTGCTAGCACTCACCTGCTAGGCAACACCAAGACATAACATCTGACAGAAGGCTAGTCAAAGGCAACATTTCCCAAGCCCTTTCTTCCCTATATGTCTAAAAAAACCCCATTAAATAGATTTTATCTGCGAGATGTGATGTTTAGACAGTTTATAAAACACTGTGAAAAAATGTGTTACTAAACTTAAGTGGATCTGAGATAAGCAGATCTCCTTGGCCCAGACAAAGACCCTTAGCTGTTTGAGGAGAAAGACTAAGATTAGGGATAGCCTGCCACACTGCCTGCCTGCAACATATGGACCTTTACTAAATCTGATTTCAGCAGGTTTAACTTATTTGGAAGTAAGCCCTACTAAATATTTGACGAGCAATTTAGAGTAAAAAAAAAATAAAAGACAAACCTCCCCTTTTTCTTTTGTATGACAAAGTGTCAGCTCTGTAAGGCAGAAGAATAAATACTGCAGACAATGCTGGAAAAGAAAGAAGAATATGGATGACTCTGACAAATGGGTCCAGCGACACAGTCGAAGCACTTCCACTTGGTTATCCGAAACAGCTACATCTCTGAAGTGAGCTTTGCAGGTACTTTAATCCCGAGCTCAATTTTCCTCCAGTAGAAGATTACTTAAACAACAAAATGATGGAGAACTAAACAAGGACTCCATTGTCTCATTAGGTGCCATTACCTTCTTCAGTTCTATTCACCTCACCTTTGTCTCTACAATCTCTTTTTATATTGTCAGGTTCATTGGCAGAGACCTCTCTTGCTTTCTATGGAAAGCTTCTTTTTTACTATTATTATTAACAATAATAATACTGAGTGAGTCAAGGAGAAAATTTAAGTAAAAAAGATAACAAGCTGAGTGGAGGAGGTAGAAAAAAATTTGAAAAGACTGTTGAGTGAGTGCAGAAGCAGTGATGCAGGGAGGAGGAAAGATGCAAGGCACAGAAGGGTTAAAAGAGGAGGAAAAGAAAGTCTGAGTCAATGCAGAGTAGGAGGAGGTGATTAAGAAGAAATCAAAAAGTTGAACGTGAAAGGAAGGAAGAATTTTCTTACAGTGAAATCAGAAGGGCAAGAAGAAAGAAATGGAAAGACAGAAAATCCTGAATAGGCTGAAGGAAGGAAGCTGGGCTCCACACCTTTTTTATAATGTGAAGTAACTGAAGAGAATTAAGAAGAAATGAAGGAATTGGAATAGACAAGGTAGACAAGAAGAAAAGGATAGTGAGCTGTGGTAGGAAAGGAAATTATGGAAAGCAAAAAACATGTGTTTGACATATGAAGGGGAAGAAGCTGAAGTATTGGTTTAATTATTCTATTCAGTGTATTTTCTTAGAAAATAAAGGGGTCTTTTCACAGGAAGAGTTAAGTTGGACTTGTAAAAAAACCAAGCAAACAACTTTTATAAACTGAGGGAGATGTGTTTACAAGAGAAATACCACTTTAAATACAATAATTTATGGAGAAAGACCACTGTCAAATGTGACCAAATACATACCTGAAACACAGATAGGTCAGACACATTTCACACACTCTTTTCAAATAGGAAATAACTTAAATAGATTTTGTTAGTTGGATTTTATGTCAGTTACCAGCTGAAAAAAAATCCCAAAGCAAAACATTTTCTCTGGCATAGGGCATTATGGAGAGATTCAGTGTGCTACTGAGGTAAAAGGAAGATGATGAACTTGGCTTTGCTGTTGCATAACCACAGATGATGTTCTTTAGCTATCCTCTACTCATGTAACAACCCTGAGCTTTTATAAATTGACTCTGGGCATTTCTGAAGCATGACACACTCATAGCTTTCTAACGACTAAAAGCTAAAGACATTGGCTCCTCAGGAATTCCCCCCACATTCCTCCCATTCTTCTGAGGTCACTCCTATCCCTCTGAAATGCCCTGCTTGCTTATTTCTTGCAATACCTGAGTGCCTTTCGCTATGGTCAGCTTTCAGGACCTCTGTGGCTCTCTTTTAGTTTTTCTGGAGCCCAGTTTGAATACGGTTCTAATACAGCGGCTCACCTTGAAAGTGTGCTGAGCACACATTAGTGCAGTCACAGCTAAAGCGCACATTTGAGAGCAGCACTTCTGCATGCCACAGAAAAGTACTTTTTTTACTGTGGAAAATTACTTTTTGTCCCTGAAGGGTTGCTGCTCCAGCAGAGAGTACGGATTAAACAGCACATATGGATCTGGCAGGAGTCCATAAAAAATTCAACAGAAATAATACAGGTTTCCTTTGGCAAGGCTCAGCCAGTTGGCTGGCAGTGGGGTGAGGAGGTTGCAGGGTCCACATAATCCTCCACTTCTCTGTTGGAGCAGCTGGCTCCTTGGGCAGCCGGCAAGACAGCATGGCAACTGGACAGCTGAGCATCCAGGAAAGCAGTTGGAGGGGAAGCTGAGCATCCAGGAAGCAGTTGGGAAGCAAAGGAGCTTGGCTACTAGCAAATCAAGAAAGACATTAGAAGGATCTCATTCCCATGAAAAAAGTCAAGTTTCCGACTTTTCAACCTGATCCAGGAAGAAACATACACACGTGTTTGCACATGCATCTATATATATGCCAAAAAAAAGGTCATATATATGTATGCCTCTGTATAAGTACACCTATTTTAAAATGAGAAACAAAATCCTTATACCAACTGACCATAATGAATTGTTGCTGTTCTCTGCCATGAAGTTTCTAAGTAGGCAACGAAAGGTCAAAATTAGGAAGATAATTGCAGGGACCCCAGCTGATTATAAAAAATGTCATGATGTTGCCATTGCACATTATTAAAATTAAACATGATTCAGGGCATGAGGTTAAACTGGTAGAGTGTAGCTTTTTTAGTCCTGTATTAAGCAATCATCATTAAATGCTTTTTCAAGCTTTATGAAGTATGAGGGAAATAGGAAGGCAAGAAGAAATAAATATGAGTAATAGAATTATATTTAAAAATATATATGTATGTGAAGTAGGGTTTCTGTATCAGCAATGTTTGTTCTTACATTCTCCTGTTCCTATTTATAAGAAAAAACTTTCCTCAGTTTGGTAACATTGAGAAAAAAAGATAAAGCATAAGATGAGAGGATCCTAAGCTTTTCTGAGGACTTTCTGACCCTGGTTCTTTAAACCAAAGGGCAAATTAATGGAAATATTAAAAAAAAAGAAGAGCAAAGGCTGAAAATGCTGTAATATGTACGACCACAAAGGCTGAAAATGCTACAATATGTACATGACCACTTCAGACAGAGGTGCAAGCTCTCTGTTTTGGCAGCTACTGAAGGAGGTGGCCAGCCAGCAGAGCCACAGGAGTACCCTGAGGATGTACCTTGCAGCTGGCCAAAAGCACAACAGTGTTTTGAAGAATGCAATCCTGGCTGGCTGGACCAACCAGCCAATGCTTTTGTATAGCCAATGTACAGAGTAGGGTAGAGAGGGACAACAGAGGCAAAGACACACAGGTGTCTACTGTGTGGGTGACCATGCACTGGAACAGATTGCCCAGAGACGTTGGGGAGTCTCCCTCCCTGAAGATATTCAAGATATTCCAGAATTCATCTGGACACAATCCTGTTCAATGTTCTCTAGAACAACCCTGCTTGAGCTGGAAGGTTGGACCAGATGACCCACTGTGGTCCCTTCCAACCTGACCCATTCTGTGATTCTGTGTGAATCTCTGTCTTGAAAACACAAGTGACTGGCCAGCAGGGTAAACAATACAAAGCCACAGTTGCTACATTTTAGAAACTGTCTTCCTCCCCTTGTATGTACGACAAGAGAAAATTATAACAAGAAAGAAATGTAAAAGAATAAGGAAGCCTTCTCATGTGAAGATTTGGTTGTCTTGGATGTGGAAACCACTCCTTCCCCTAAGCCTTAAACAAGTACAGAAAAATGTTAGATTTTCTATTCTTTTAAAGAAAAAAATAGTTGAATCTTATTTCATAGAATCACAGAATATGCTGTGTTGGAAGGGACCCACCAGGATCATCAAGTCCAACTCCTGGCCTTAAGCAGGGCACCCCAAGAGTCACACCTCTCATGTGCCTGAGAACTCTGTCAGGCTTGGTGCTGTGATCATTTCCTTGTGGAGCCTGTTCCAGTGCCTAACCACCTTTTGGATGAAAAACTTTTTCCTGATATCCACCCTAAGCCTCCCCTGACTCAGCTTCAGGCCGTTCCCTTGGGTCCTGTCACCGGTCAGGAGAGTGAAGAGATCAGTACCCGCCCCTCCTCTTCCCCTCACGAGGAAGTTGCAGACTGCAGTGAGGTCTCCCTTCAGTCTCCCCTTCTCCAGGCTGAAAAACCAAGTGACCTCAGCTGCTCCTCATACAGCTTCCCCTCAAGACCGTTTATCATCCTCATGGTCCTTGTTTGGACACTTTCTAACAGCTTAATGTCTTTCTTATATTGTGGTGCCCAAAACTGCACACAGCACTCGACGTGAGGCTGCCCCAGTGCAGAGCAGAGTGGGACCATCTCCTCCCTTGTCCGGCTGGCGATGCTGTGCCTGATGCCCCCCAGGACACAGTTGGCCCTCCTGGCTTCCAGGCCACTGCTGACTCACGTTCAACTTGACATAAACCAGGTCCCTTTCCTCAGCACTGCTTTTCAGCATCTTCTTCCTCAGTCTATACACACACCCAGGGTAGCCCCATTCCCAGTGCAGAATCCGGCACTTTCCCTCATCAAGCTTCATATGGTTGGTGATTGCCCACCTCTCTAATTTGTCGAGGTCTCTAGGCAGGGCTTCTCTGCTCTTGAGGGAGTCAATAGCTCCTCCCAATTTGCTGCTGTTGGCAAATTTATTAGATAATGGCAAATTAAAAACACTTTCTTGAAAAAGATAAAAAGTTTAAACTAAAGTTAGCAATATGATATTTCTTGTATGGATAGTGAGTTGTTACTTCTCTTCTGAAGTACCTAAATAATTTAATATAGTAAACCTGAAACATAAATATATCTACTGACACCAGCATGCTTTGATCCCCTTAATACTGGCAGGCCTCTGTTGCCTCCCACTCTTGATTTTGTTAACAGTAATTTAAACAGCAATCCTTTCAAGATAAAAGGATTACAACTCTATGAAAATATTCTCTTAGAGAATTCAAACAACCATTCATAAAGCTTGTCAGGCAGCTTTACTCGCCTTCTACTTCCATAGCACAAGATCCTGAAATCCCCAATCTGTGCTGAGCGGTTTCCTCCTGCGAGCTAGTAGTCTTAAATTTTTTTGTGGTTCAGCTTTACAAAGTTTTCTTTAATGCCCCAAGCACCTGGAAAACATTTATTTTAAATGAATGAGAGATGAAATTTTAGGCTATTTGAATCACCACTCAGCTTTTACATAGAATATCAGTTTTCATTTTACTTTGTGAATCTAGATTATACAGTGCTTGTTTAGAGAAAATTGTGTCAGTTGAAGTAATTCAAATCCCAATCTATAATTGGAACACAAGCATGGAGGAAATTTGGAGCTTCTGAAAAAATGCATCAGTTAATTTTTAAGAAGAACTAACTTCCTGCAATGTGTTTAGGAAGGTCTATAAGCCATTGATTAAAAAAATGGAAAAAAAATTCTTTCTTCCAAATTTGTTATGACTAATTCCCTAATTGATAGTCCAAATAATGCCACTGAAGTATAAACTTACACGCAGCAGAAAAACTTATTTCTGTGTTAGTTGCAACACAACTACAATTATGGCATCACTCATGGCAAATTTGTATTATCATCTTTCTAGCGTAAATAGCTCCAACTTCTAATAAAGTTAGTGACATAGAGCCACTAAAGATATGCCTAAAATTAGTTTTGAATTATTTATTTGTAAGTATGAAAATCTTTTGAACACTGAACATTCAAAATAAAGGTTTTGAAGAACATAACTTAATACATTATAACATTTGGTAGTTCTGTACAATTTGTACCCTTAGATATTCAGATATTGAGAATAAATGTTTTAGAAATTAAAAAGAGATTAGTCACTTATTTTGCTTTGCCTTTGGTTAATTTCATAGTTGCTGGTAGGGACAATTCTCCTTTACATGTTTAAATATGTAGAACTCTTATGCAGCAAGAATTCCCCCTTTTTTTCTATTAAAACTAATGTGACAATAATAAACAAAAATGCTACAATCAGTGCATTTCTTTGAGATCTCATGGTGTTTCTTCTCACAAGACTTGTGCCATGAGCAGGAATTTTTCCGTCAGGCAAACAAGTTATCTCATACTTGGAAATTCCAATTTTTTAATCCCCTGAAGCCCTCCCAGCCAAGTGTTTGTTGGACACGGGAGCATGGTCTCATGTGAATCATATAAATGGAGAGTTGTGTTATAACAGATAAAACCATCCAAATAACACAAAGAAAACTAGTGTAAGAGGTGCACATTTCATGTGGTGTAATAGTCTCATTTAAAAAAAAAAATCATCTTTAACAGTGTAGCATGTTCAATTTCAGGTCAATTATGTCATTTCTAATGCATTTTCTTAATGGGATAGTAATGTTAGCTTATTTGTTGCCAATAGATGGCAGTGATCACTTATTTTCCTTCAGGAGTAAAAATTGTATAACAAGTCAAGTGTTGGGAGATGAGTAGCTATTCAGGCAGATCCTTCTGCAAATCCTGAAGTTGTTGCTGCTATTATTATTATTAGTGTTAGTATTAGTATGCTTTTAACCAGAACATTACCATACTTTCATATGTTCCAGTATCAGGTAGTTCTTGGATTAAGGAAACCTCTTTTGATGCCTCCTTTGAAATCAATTCCATGGCCTGGTGTCAGCCTACTGGACTGAAGCATTCCTAGGACATTATTCATCCTTTCTCAGGAGGCCCACAGGCAGCTGTACTTCCTTCGCTACCTCATATTACATGGTTTGTAGGCACATCTTCTCTGCAGTCTTCCCTTTCTGCTTTCTGACGTGTCTCTCCTGCTTAATGGGCAGCTGCCAAGGGTGACTCAGCAGGCAGAAACCACTCTCTTTGGAAAGGTACAGTCAAAAGCTGAGTTGACGGACAAGAAGCTTTGGGGGATGAGAATGGCGAATTGCTTGAATAGATGGTTTGTGTCATTGGTGATGCAAAGAACCTCCTCAGCTGGTGTATGAGAGAAATTCAGAATTTCTCCTTTCACTTCCTGTAAGCAAAACAGAGATCAGCTGGGATTGCTGTGCCATCAGCAGGAAAGCAACAGAAGAGAAAAGCAAATCCTCACCAAGTCGCTGTTGGGGTTTTTTCTGATCCAGATGGTACCTACTGGGCTTGAGTCCTCTGTAGCTCTCAGCAGTACGGATGTGTTTTCTTGAGTGACTCAGAGCATGAAAACATTCACTCCTTCACAAAGATCAGTCAGCCTCTTGAAGGGTCTGAGTAGGCAAATGGTGAAATATGCAACATATTCAAAATTTTCTCTTTCAGCATTTGCACAGCTTGCCAAGACACAAGGTGACTTCAGCTCAAATCTTATCTCTGACAGATGTATCTTCTCCCAACATATTTCAGTCCATATCAAAATATCTCATAGTTTTGGTAAAGGAGTTAACTATTTTTTTGTTTTCACTACTTCCATGGCCACACTCAGTTTATTTTCCACTGTCTTAGAGGAAAATGGACCCTTCCCAAACATTTTTTGAGTCTTCAGGACCCATTGAATTGACTAATCAACATAGATCCATTAAAGGACTTAGACATTTAACTTCTCTTTTAAATACCTAAGTCAAATTTCTATATCCTCAAAATACCGCACTTATCTGTCACCTAATCATGGTTCCATCTGTAGTCTGAAGGCAGTTCTGTTTTCATAGAGTCCTTAAATATTTGATGATCAGCCAGACACTGTCACTGTACTGGAGTTCCAGCAAAATTTACAAATGAAGAGTTCCTCTTCAGAGTTGAATGAGGCAACTCTCAGAACAGTATTGGCACACACACCAGCAAAGGAGCAGCAACAATGGCAGCATATTTTTAGTCATTTGCACTGTGGTTACAAGTTTACCTGGAATGAAGAAAATCAAAGCTAGCTCCCTTTTGTGCTTGAAAATAAAAGCTTTGAAATTTGACAGCTGCTCCAATCTGTACAGCCAGAAATTCACAGGAATTCACAGGAGGTGAGCACACTTCTCCTCCTTTCTAAAAATTTCCCAAGCCGTTAACTCATTTTCTCCTTTCAATACCTCTTTTCTCTTTCCCATTACCATTTGGATTTCATTAAGGTTTTCCTAACTACAGGATAAGAGTCATGGATATGAACGTCATAAGAAAGAAATACCTATTTTCCAGCCTTGAGCTAAATGCTGACTTCCTAGAGGAACTAGTGGTGTCTGCAGATCCATGTCAGAGACTTACGGAAAGACAAAAGGGATATGTACCTCTAGTACTGCAAGTACCGACTTGAATTTCTGCTTTATTTCTAGTCCAACTGACTGACTGAATCTGGCACATTTTCCCTGGTCACAAAGGTCTCCTCTACGCAATGAACTGGGTTCTCCAAGTCTCAGCTGAAGTACTGATGCACCAGTAAATATATGAGGAGAACATTTAGTAATTTTGGTGTCTTAGGATGGGAACATCTTGAGGGTTTAAGATGGATCACAGTAGGGATGAACAGGCATTTCTCATCTACCAAGCTTCCAATGTATTATTGCCCTAACTCAGAGAATGCATTTATATGTAAGAAAACTGTGGTTTTAAGTAAGAATTATTAATTTCTGCTACAAACAAATATTTATTTACACTCTGTGTGTATTCTAGTTTGCTAGTCTTAAGTTTCCTCATCTTAAAAAGAACAAAGTAAAATTTAAAAAATATTTAGAGGTGGACAACCAGGATGGTTGAAAGTACAGAGTAGTTTGTACTCTGACAACCAAAGAAGTCTTTAATATGAAAAAGAGAAAATTTTGGAATATTATGCTAGAGGTCTACAATTTCATGAATGACACAGACAGAGAGTTTGGATTGTTCATTTTGTCTTCTAAGAATACAGGAACACCAAATGCTTCCAGAAGGACTCAGGTCAATGTCAACAAAAATCCATATACCATGCATGAGATATTTCAGCTACTTTTCCTTGCCACAGTGTCTTGTGGATGTTAAAAGTTAACATGAGTTTAAAGGAAAACTGAACAAGGCTTCAGAAAAAAGCATGAGTCAAAGGTCACCAATTATACAAAGATGTCTCTTAGAACATACACAAATATGTATACATTTTAAACAGTTGTGAATCAGTTTGTAAGACACAGAATTTTTTTCTTTATTTGGACAGTATATTCAGAAAAAAAGTCAGACTATCTTTACACTGACTGTTTGGATCAACCCTTGTAAAATACATCTCACTGTGTCTACTTGCACTGCTATTTTTACCACAGAAAAGTTTATATTATTCATCTAAAAAAAGTAAATCTATTTTTTGCCTATGTGGTAGAAAATATGTTTTTGAACTTGGTTGCTTCCATCCTTATGCTGAAATACAAAAGAGGAGTACCTACAGATTAGGTTCCCATTCAAGAAAACCTGGTTTAATTTGTCCTAAAAAGAGAAGAGGGTAATACAAATAAACATATGATGAATCTGTTGGTAATTATCTGTGTCTGGGTGCCAGATGCCCACCAAAGCCACTCTGTCACTCCCCTCCTAAAAAGACAGGGGAGAGAAAAAATTACAAGGAAAAGCTTATAAGGAGAAAAAAACCCAATCCTCCCTTCACCCCTCCTTTACTCCCAGGTTTAACTTCACCCCTGAATTCTCTACCTCCTCTCCCTCCTTCTTCACCGACCTAGGGGTCTACAGACTTTTTCCTCTCACACATTCTCACTCCTCTCTCCCACTGCAATTGTTGTTGCACAGCAGTTTCCTCCCCCTGACCCCAGCTTAAATACATTATCCCAGAGGCACTACCACCACCACTGATGGGCTTGGCCTTGGCCAGTGGCAGGTCCTGGAGCTGCCTGGCATTGGCTCTGTTAGACATGGGGGAAGCTTCTGGCAGCACCCTGTAGCACCCCTGCCCCAAAACCTGGCCATGCAAACCCAATACATTATCTGACACAAAAAATGTAATACTGGCTGAAGGTCTTTCAAATTCTTTGAAAAGCTATGGCATTTAAGTTCAGTCTGTGCAACCTGTAGCCCCATTAATAATATGCTGTTGCAGACCTTCACCAGACCACAGTAGAAGGGGATTGCAAGACCTGCATGCTGCATTATACTTAAACTTAACTCTGACCACAGAAGATAACTGCTAAAGGCTTCCCTTTAAGGGCTTCATTAATTTCTCCCCATTCTCCTGCTTTCTCTATCACTGTTTTAGCAGCTTTCTGCACCAGCTGACACAGCTCCATGATTCATCAAATCCCTGCCTCTTGCCTTTGGTGCTGCCTCCACTCTACTCTGCATCAACTCCCTAATCTAAACCGTGAAAGAGTTCATTGTCTTTCCTGGTAAATGAGGAACAAAGCCATTAGGATGATTTGAAAACATCGGGAGGAAATATCAAGAGGAATTCTGAATACTTACAAGGGAAGAGACAGAAAGCACTGGGTGCAGTCTAAACATAAGATGCAAGGAAGAAGGAAGAAACTGCAGCCAGATAGACACAATGGACAAAGCCAGAAATATTGCCAGAAGCAGCAGGAAAAAAGAGTAGGGACAACACTGCAGTGGAAATTAAGACAAGTGAGCATCCTTAACTAGATAGGAAGACTGCTGGAGAGGAGTTGGGACTTAGAAGAGAATGAACAGACTTAAAAGGCAAATCAGAGAGATTGTTAAAGCAATAGTAACTAGAACTGATGGGAGCCAATGAAATAATCTATGAAAGGATTTTTTTTCCTTGGAAAAAATATCATGATCTTTAATTTCTGACATCTATCCTCTCTCCTGAGAGTTGTCTCAAGACTATCAAAGTGCCATAGGTAGTGATGGAAGTACTTTTAGCAGATTAGTCATAATATTATACATTAGAACCACAAGTGAGTGCTTCGGTTGAGGAGGTCGTGGAGCAATGATAAGCAATGCAAAAGGGATGTCATTCAAGGTCATCTTCTAAAAGCTTTAGCTTTAGCAATGCTAGGAAATGTGCAGGCAGCTTTGGCTGACTCCAGATCCTGTTACAACAATGAATATAGCAGAATTGCCTTCCATTACATTTATGAAATAATTTATTATTATTATAATTTTTGTAAATATAACAAAATTGCCTTTCATTAAATTTATGTTCGTATAAATGGTACATGATAAAATACATCAACATTTCTGAGTTATTCATAGAATCTCTCCAGTTCAATGAAACTAAGAGCAACCCTGTTTCATTTTTTCACTCACTACAACCCAAATAATGACATTCAAGCTGTGACAGCTTAGATGTGAAAGTAAGAAATGTGATACAGAACTGAGTAACTTCAAATGGGATCTCACTAACTTTGTTTTGAAGTAGAAGCAGACATAATCTGATATTACTTCCCATGTAAACTAATCTAGTCTGGGTATGCTCAGAAGAACTAATAATTACCATGTTAGAAACAGCTCATAAAAGGAAAATAGCAAATAATCCATTGGATCTTTAGGATGTCTCTAACATGACAGGCTCATCTGAATTGGGCAAAATTTGAACATAAAACACAGAATTTGCATCCAATGTCCTTTATAACAATTCATTCTTTTATTGCGTCTGTTTCATAGTTGATACCAGTAACATCTCATCCAACATCATTCCCCTTTCAATACTATTCAAAAGGAGAAGAGAATGGGAAAGGAAGGATAGAATCGGAAACAGAAGACAAAGAAAACGAGCTGAATTTTCTCTGCCCTCCTGCCTTATCTTTCAAAACTAATCAGCCAAGAAGCTTTTAAAAATAAGTGTACACATATTGCCTAATTTCTCTTCATATATAAATCTGTTTAATTTCTCATTAGATCTCTTTTCTGCTTTGAGTCTAAAGAATCACCCAGAATGATAGATCACATTTTTGACATGTGTTTCACTAGATTTTATTCCAGTGTAAAATTTTAACTCATCTGTGGCCCAAATTTTCACAGCTGACTCAGTGCACAACATTCATAAATAATGTGATTTATGACACAGAACTTAGAGCCATCAAAACAAGGTGGCAGTTTTCTCAGTTCAGAACACCTTTTTTCATGTGAGCCTTGATAAGCGTCAACAATTTTTCTTTGACCTTTTTAGAAAGGAGTTCAGTCTTCTCAATCCTAAGCTCCAGCTACAGATTGCCTTGATTTCTTGAATCTCCAGACAGTGCCAGAAGAGTTGTCAGAACAGGAATACTGCTGTTTATTTATGAATTCCATTGGTTTCTCATTCACTTCTGAATAATTCCAGAGTCATTACTGCTTACTTTAAATTCGCCTGAGGTTTTTTTTTGTTTCAAACCCATAAGAATCTACCTCATTTTTTCATCAGTTACAGTGGCTCTGAAACATACATGCTCTTCATCTAATTGGCTTCAGAAGTACTCTTATGATTTTACTGACTTCCAGATCAGAGTGCCAGATTTGTTGCTGTCATCTGAGATAAATCAGAAGGGGTAAGAAACCCCTTAGGGTTAAGAAGCTGAAAACACACTTTTTAAATTTTGAATTCTTGGAAAAGTAGGAAAACATTATTAAATATTTAATTCTATATTGAGATCTATAACAAGCATATTTAATAATGCACTTAATACATTAGAATCAATCCATTCATCATAAATGTTAGTAAACCAAGACTGGTTGTTGAGTGCAGGTGTCAAACAATCTGTTGCTCTAACCATACTGTTCTTGATTTAGTGAGAGATGCACAGAGAGAACACAACAGCAGTTCAGCAATGATCCTGTGCATAATGTTCAGGCTTTTAAAACAGAAAATCAACTCAGAGTAGTTAGTCACTGACAGAAATGTATTTTGGTCCTTGGTTGGTATCTCTTTAGAAAAGCAAATCATTCCATTCCATTCCATTCCTGGGTTTCAGAGATCAGAGCTCCTCTGTCTCTCTCTGGTTTATAAAAGAGGTTTTATCTGAGTTGGTAAAATACTTAATTGAGACACTAGTTGAGATAATATACAAGAGTAGTTGTCTTTTAACAAATGTACCAACATGGGAGCCATGTTACCAGTCACGATCATTTCCAGGTCACACAGAGAAGCTGCAGTGGATGCTGACCCTGCTAACTGTAGGTGGTTTAGCTCCTTTAGTAGCTTTCTTAAGATTCCTTCTCTCTTTTGTGTTCTATTCACTGACATAAAAGAAAGTTTACAGAAGACTTGGGGCTAGGTTTAAATCTATTCATTTCAAAGGAATGGCTATGTTAAAATAAAAGATCAAAGTCAGCATGCCATAAAACAACAAATGCATTTAAATATTTTACTCATAATTTGTAACTGTCGTATAGGACCTGTCCTGGAGTAGTTATCTTAGTGATAACATAGATTTGTTCAGTCGTGAGAGATATAGAATACCTTTCACTCCTGGTTTCTGGCTAACTTGCCATGAATCTAATTAGAAAAATCTCGTCTGTGAACTCCAAACATTTCATATTAACACATAAATATTAAAATATAACACAATTTCTCCATAAACAAGAATTAAATCTTAGAAGAATAAACATGTTCTCAGGCATATTAATAGAAGCTAAAAACTCAAAGTATTTTCTATTAAAACACTGTGCACAGTTGTAACCTACGAAGTTTAGAAAGGGTAAATGTAATAAAGATCAAGCTACCAAAACAAAATTATCAGCTGAGAAAAATAATTCATCACCAGCTCTAACTAAATTTTGAAATTACTAGAGCTAGAGTTTACCAAGTTATTAAGAGTATGAGCTGCTGCAAATAGAAAAAAAAGGTGGTCAAATCAGTAATCTTACAGCCACAGACCTTGGGGCTGTACAAGTGGATGGCAAAAAAAAAAGGTTTACATGGCTAACATTCCAACATTCACTTGGGAATCCAAATGTCCTAAATAGGACTCTGGGAGAAAAAGTAAAAGTAATTCCCTAGTAGGCAATATATGTATTGCCTTTGAGACACAACATCCCTGATCCACTTCCTTCTGAACTCTGTCTCAGTCTGATCCAGAAGACGGTCAAGTCAGATGGCCTTCAATTTCAGGAAGGAGATGCTGGGAAAATAAGTTTCACAACCATCCCATTCCCTCTAACTAACTTTTCTTGCCACTTTTCTTTCAACAGGGGCCTGTGACAGATCTCTGCTGTTACCCATCATAGTTGGTAAAAACATAAAATTCAAGATCAGGAAAGGCTTTATACTCATTTAACTACTTGTACTGACTGTGAGACACAGAGATAGCACAAGCAGCTGGTACCTGAAGAAACAAAGATTCATCCACCTCTTAAAGGAAGGGGTCTGCAATAACGCCCAAAGGAAAAGTGGGAATTGTGCTAATTGAACTTCAGACTGGGTTTGCAGAGTGAACTTTCCTGTGAGCTTCTTAGTTTTCAATTTTATCAAAAACTTTAATTGTAGCTCTAGTTTAAAGGTCACATGTTTTACTGGAGTCCACCACAGTTAATGTAAATCCCACAAGTGGATATGGAACAAGGCGCTGAGGGTCCAATGGATTAATCAAGGGAAGAAGCCTGGTTGTGAAATATTTGTGTGTAAATTTGATCTCTCAAAATTATAGCAACATCACTTCACTGTACTCAGTACAATGTACCTAAAATCACCCATTTTCTTTAATTTTATTGTGATTCCATTACTGTCTTAAACACATCTCAAACGAATCCTTTTATAAGTGTTATGTTTAGTAATATAGAATCATAGAATTGTTAAGGTTGGAAAAGACCTCTAAGATAATTGAGTCAAACTGTTAACCCAGCACCACCATGCTCATCACTAAGCCATGTTCCCAAGTGCCACATCCACAGGTTTTTAAATACCTCCGGGGAGGAGGTATTTATTTTGCTGTTCTGAGTTTGTTGAGACTGGAATTAATCAACACATATAAGGAATGCTCAAACTTGAAGAAGTTTCAACGTTTTTCTTTGAGGGTCTCCTGGGAACACAGTGCCGGTCCGTTCGGCAATAGGGACAATAGTATGCTTCATTCAGGTAAGAACTACTGAGCAAACCCCTGTGTTTTACCTAAGGTTGACGGGGAGTGAGTACCTGACTGCTTTTGTGTGGTCTTGAACTGTCACTCAGGCACTCTCTGAGCCGTTTCCTTTGTCTACAAAATGGGGTAAAATTACTTGAGTAGCACTCTGAGATCCTCAGCTGAGAGACTTTGGGTAAGCGCAGTTGTGCCATCTCAGGCTAAGCAGTAACTGCTGAGAGCCAGAAGCAACAGCTGAGTTCTCAGAGCCTGATGCCTGCAGGGGTGGCACTGCGTGCGCAGGAATTGTGTCAGTGTCTCTTCTGGAAGTAGCCTGCAGCTAATAAGTGTTCCTCTTCCATTAGCACAGACGAAAGCAGAGGGAGCTTACGCCTTGCAGGCACAATAGAGAAATGGCACTGCCTTCCTCATCATCCTTCCATTACAGGCCATAAAGCTGCTCTCCTACTCCCCTTATATATGGGTTGATGGTCTAGCAGTGGCACCATGGGAAGCACACTCTCCACTTGCTGCTTTTAGAAGTGTGTTACTCTTTCTACATGCAGTTCTCAAGCTTCCTCTTCCCGTATGAAAGTAGAGCAGGAAGTGATTATCACATAACATCTAGTCTCTCAGCCTTCTCCAAAACAGAGCACTGGCATTTCTGACAGATGCTTGCACAGTCTATTCTGAAGAGCCTACATTGGCAGGAGACTCTCCCATCTCTATAAGCAAACTACTTCAATGCTGTAAAAAAGCTTTATTCCTATATAATTTATTGTCAGTTCTTATAATTTAAACCTATTATTCCTAATCCCACTTAAAAGTGGGTGAGTGGTTATTCTTCCATGTCTACCTTTAACATAACTGAAGACTATTATCAAGTCTTCCTCAGATCTTCACTTCTCTTAAGTAACATCCATCATTATGGAAGACAAGTGACTGTGACCATTGTTTTTTTTTTTTTTCCTGAGGGCCCATGGCATTGTCTGAGCCCAGGAGAAGCTTTCTGCCCTTTTATTGTTTGGGGTTTTTTACGGCAAGAAAATTCTCATGACCATTGCTGCAGGCTTGGCTCTGGTTATGGCTGGTAAAACAACAAAGGCTGCACTGTTTTCTGAAATATATAAATATTTTAGATTTTAAAGGCAAAAGTTACTGTCTAGAAATATTAAATCATATCACTAAGAATTACCTAACCCTTGAACCAGGTTTTAAACTGTGATTCACTGAAGACATCAATCAATGATAGAAATAAGCATTTTTCCAGGAAGGCAGAAACTCCTTAATAGAAAACTAAGGCAAATAAAAAAATATCTGTCTCTTAAATCATAGTCCACCTTACAGAAAAGCCAAGAATCTATAACATTGCTGCATTACTGAAATTGCCTATTAGAGTCCTTTGAGAATTTCCGTTAAGACTTTTGAAACATTAAGACTGAGAAAAGAACAGGAATAAAAGTGCTCTTGATTTTCATCTTGTGTTATTTAACTTGAAAGCAAATATAAAGCAAGGCAGAGAATTCAGCTGGAGGCATTATTTTTGGAAGATGTATTTACTTGAAATATTCTAACACTAGCAGTCAGAAAAAAGAGGAATTTAATGTAAAAGTATCAGCATTTTCACAGATCTGGGGCTCTTGCTAGCGTTGCTTTGCCTTAGCTTAGCAAATCTGACTCTAGCTTCACAAAGATGCTCACTGAGAGGGTTCCTCCAAAAATTAGTTTTCTCAAAATCCCCTTTTTTCTTCTTCCCTCTTCTGTCCAAGCTGTATTAGATGTTAATGCCAAGCATGACTTTCGTTCCATGTCCATCTACAAACAATGTACTTGGGTAACAAACATATGGGAAGAAAAAGAGTGGTTACTTAGTGGCTAAACCCTTATTCCGCTGCATGATGGAAAACAAACTAAAAGCACAGTGTTTTCTCTGGAGAGCTTCAAATGGTGTCACTGCCTGATAGAGAATTTCCCACAGCAATGGTATCTCCCTGTTCATGCAAGCCAAAGTGAAATGAAAGATTGCCATCACTGTGTGGATGATATACTATCCATGAAAGATGTTTTTTCTCTCTTTTACTTACTAAATACCCAGAAGCCCACAGAGAAAGGTGATATGATCACAATAATAAATTTTATGGCTTTATTGCTCTCAATTTTTGTCTTGAAATTGTAAATCACCTTTAAAATAGAAGCTTAGCATAGGAGAAAAGGCCGTTCCCATTGGTACTTCTCTGTGAGCTGACAGATTATGAAATAGACTCATAGAACAAATGTGTAATCTGTCTAGAAAAGGCATTTTGTTGCATGGTATAAATTTATGCTGGAGAAACTGTAAGAAAGGCTAAAACTCCTTAATTCCTCAGTGAACTTCTTACGCCCACTCAAGAAAAAGCACTGGGCAGGCAGGAGAAAGATGCAACTTCCCTTTCCACCACCTTACACTTTTTATGAAACAGCCCAAACTCTTAAAAGAACATGTTGATTCACTGGGCTTTTTCATCTTTTTCCTTATTAATTTTTCTTTTATTATTCAGCTAAGAATTGGAAATGTGATTTTTCTTACAAGCTTGTTTATATCTCAGAGTACTAACGGGCAAAAGTTGCAAAGAAACTACTAGAATGATAAAAAAGAGTGGTTGAAAAATGTCAAATGTTTTTCTTTAAGTTTAACCTTTCCAAAACCTGATGGCAATATCTAGAGCAAACTTTTAACGGATGGCTTTGTAAAGGAGGACAACAAAAGCTATGTTTAGGTCCCTGAAATCAAGAAAAATGTTAAAAAAATCTGGAAAGAGAAAAAGAATCGAAGTCAGTATTTACATATGCAAGTCTGCAAATTTTGGGCTTTAAATATTGCATCTTATGGTCAGAAAAAAAATCCAATAATGCACAGACCAAATTTCTCTTAAAATGAATGAAGTATCTTCAATCACTAGAAGTTCTGAAACTTCTTCTCATCTTCAGTGTTTGGAAAATAATACCAAATACATAAAAAATAAAAAATAAGAATAGTACTTGTATTTTTTTCTTTAAGTCAATAAGGCACCAACTATAAGAGGCAGAAACAGGTATGGCAGGCATTATACAGATACCTATAATGTGTAATCCCCTTTTTTAAAAGGCTGAAGTGCTTAATTTATATAATATAAATATGTACAATGTATAATTCTCAAATATAGTTTCCTTTCCCCCCAAATTCAAACCATTTTAATTCACATACATAAAAAATTTACCACTGCAAGAATGAACGTGTAAATAAATTCAAATCTAGAAAGCAAGGTATATCTTCATAATATATATCCGTTTCAAAAGCTGACCCTGATATCCCAACAATTTCTGCCCAAGCATAGGCTTACAGAACTTTTTTGAAAGAACACGTCTTTTTGAGCAACGAGGTTCACTTTCTGTGTGGCAGATTCTGTTTTCTGTGACTAACAGTTTAATTCAATCACAAAGATTCATTCAGAAGTACTAAATATTATAGTGGCAGTACAAGCTGTTAAGAAACACTTCAATGTGACAGCCAGAAGTTTTAAGCCCATCATCAAAAATTTAATTGCATAACATAGGGACAGGAGCTGGTTGCAGGTGTAACTCTCTCACTTGATGACTCATATTATTGACTCATTTTAATGCTTTTAATGACTCATTGTGATGATTTCAGCAACATAAATTCAGTTTGTTTTGTCAGCAACATACAGATATCAGCGACACACTCCGGAGAGAATCAAATAACATAAGCATCTGAAATTAAATAGAAACTTTTTTTTTGGAGTATTAGCATTGATGTCAAACACATAAACCCAGTGTTGTTTACAATACCCCCAACTTGCTTGTGGCATCCTTCCCAGAAGAAAGTGGCTGTTCACTTGTTGAAGGGTGTTTCTGTTGTCCTTGATTGATGAGGGCAAATCTCTGAAAGGTCTAGGCCACCGCTGGTTAGCTACTGTGACTCTAAGCATGTAATTTCAAAGCATTTGTTACAGCTGATGTGTTCATATCTGTACACATTTGCTCGCTTGAATACACCGGTTGTCCTCTCCCTTTGTGGGAAGGGTGATGGGGCAAAGTGGAAGAAGAAACCACCACCCATCTGCTCCCTTCTGCAGGCTCCCTGTGGAAGCTGCCAGACTTACTGTTTTTCTTGAACTGCCTGAGTCTGCAGTGTCCAGTTTCCCTAAATTCCCCAACCAGTCTGTATCACCATTTCCTAGTGGAGCTGAGAAGAGGAAATACTTCAGACACATACCAGTTTTCTGAGGGTTACTGAGTGGCTGAGCAGGAGGACACCAACTTCATTCCCTGGTTCCTGGCACCCACAGACGCCCCCACTAATGGGAGTGTCAGAGGAGAGATGATTTTCATACCTAAGACATAGAGAAGTGTTTTCTAAATCGCATGCAGGCTACCAGGCCATTTGGGTATCTACACATAGATTCAGCCATAACTGCTAATAAGATAAAAAACTACAAAAAAAATCATGAAGCAAACTAAAACCATGAATTGTTTACCTCAGCAGCAAACAAGAACTGGAGACAAAGTGCCCCCAGCTAAGCCGTAGACCAGTCCTCTTTTAAATATTCAGTACCCAAGGTCTCAATTAGGCTCACCTTTAAATTCACTTTTGAAAAAGTAGTCTAGTACATGCAAACTATCCTCAGACATGTACCATGCCAGAGATTAACTGTCATCCACCTCACTAAAATCACAAAAAAGTGATACTTTGCTGATAATAAGTCTAATCCATTTTTAATTAGAATCTTAATATGCAAAATCTTGATAATATCAAAGTTTCCAGTACTGATAAATAAAACTGTGATCTTTAAAATAAATCAAGTTTTTTCACAACTTTTAACAGTCCTAGAGTACCTATGTTGTTAAAGAAAAATACTTACATTTGTCAAATTCTTATTTTGAAAAGATCAACCAAATTTTGTTATGAAGGTTATATCTACATTTTTTCTTTCTGTTTCTTATTAACTTTTTTTCCGTCTCAGATGAGAAAATATTTAACAGAAAAGCAACTACCTGGTTACCTAGATAACTATTCAAGTACTGACTATTTGGTCTTATTTATCTTCCATGACATGGAACCTTTTTACATATCAGCTTTACCCAGACCTGGGGATAATATGTCTAATGAGCATCCTCTTGGAAATGCTCTCGTTCTTTCTGTGGTAGACACCTGTAACAAACAGAACAACACAGAGGCCCCAGGCAGGTGCAAAAGGGAGCCCTTTTATTGCAAAGACCAGGCCTTTTTAAGCAGTTAACCCCTTATCAGTTACGTACCTTTGAAATACAACAAACATTAATTCAACCAATCACCATAAGCCACGATGTGAACAAGCAATGGCTATATAACTTGTTTTTCTACCTCTAAGTCAGCTGAGCTCATTCTCAGAGGACTGTTCCACTTAGCCGAAGTAACAGGAGTGAGCCATGATTTTACAAGAGTAACAAGGCCTCCATTTTGTAAGGTTTTACCTATCCACAACAGACACCAGCAGATGAACAGAAAGAAAAACACTTCAGAGTTCATCACACTGCAAATTACCATGCAAAACTCCATGTTGGAAAGAAAGCTGTGGCAAAATAGGTCAAAATGCGTGACATGTTTTCACTGTTGAAACCACATCACTTTGATTTAAAAGTAATCCTTAGTCTGATGAGAAGTCACTGAAAATAAATGTAACAAAAACACAAGTGGCTCTGAAAGTTAGTGGAAAAGGCAGTTTTTTTATGGGCCTGAATATGTAAAACATCATGAAATCTTCAGAGACTCATAACTTATGGAAATTCTATTTATTTCTCATACCTAGGTCAAACCATCTTTTGCTTCCTTCTTCTGTTGCCATACCAGGTCAATAATACGAAATGCTTCCTTTCATCAATCAAATAAACAAAGTGGCCTAGTCCTATTGTACAAACCATCCCAGCAGCTCCTCCTGGCTCCGCCTAGAGGGACAATATGAAGACATCCTCCTAGGAGAGCTCTGAAAGAAAGGGCACAGTCAATCACAGCTAGAAGTCCAAAGAGGGTTTCTTTGCACTGTTTAACTGGGTCCACTTTTCTCCTCTTCAGTACAGGGCTCCAGACCAACAAAAATGTTTCTAAAGGTAAGCAGAGGTGATAACACCCTATTCTACTCCAGGTTTTGGAACAATAAAAGCAAAATAAACCATCATCATTTGGTGTTTATGATCTGGTACCATGATGGATCTTACAGATACAGAGCTACTAATAGCTTCATTTGGATTCTTCTAATAGACATTTGTGTTTAAGAAGATAAGTTTTCTGAAGAATTTATCATTCTCAGAAACTCTTGTTTTGTATAATTTTACCACAGTATGAGAATGGGGTAAAAGGCCAGTAAAAGATAGCTAAACTTTAGAAATAAAACTTTCATTTACCTTGAATGAACAGTCAGGTTAATGAGCATTCAAACCACTATCCCTCATCAATTTTAAGAACCATGTCCTTTAAAATAATGGTTTTTGCTGTTAGTTGAGTTGGTGTGAACAAGACATGTCCAGTGGCATTTGACTTCCAGAGGGAAGTACTTGCTAGCTTACAAAATCCAAAGCAGGAACAACCCAGACCTGCCTGGTGAGTTTACAGATGACCATTCTGGTGTAAGACAACATTCTGGGGACACGGAATCAGCACAATTTAATTGAGAGGAGAGCAAACAAGTTTAGGAACCTTAAACTTTCACTACTTCATCAGTCAAATGGAACTGTAAAGTCTTTAGACACATTAATTTGCATTAGTGCCAGCAAACTACTCAAGCCTTCAAAGCACAAAATCTCCTGAAAATTCACAGTCCTGCTGCCTGTGCTGGAGCTACTCATGCCTACTACAATCACCAAATGCTTCAGCTTAATGGGGGTCCTCAGGAACAAGGCACTAGTTTAAATTTTAAATCTTCTTTGAGGTGAAGTTTGAATTTAAAGAAAAAAACTCTTTTAAAGTGTTGTCATCAGATAGAGTTATGAAAAAGACTTTTGGAAAAGGCATCATCAGTTGTAAACCAGCATATGACAACATATACATCCTAACAAAGTTGAGTAAGTCCAGTCCATATTTGTGATGGCCAAAAACCATAAAGGTGTGGGAAATTTGGTGATCAGTTAATTTTTCAAGTGACAAAGCAGAATAGTGACCTAATTTTTGGCACAGAGGATGGACTATGTAAGAGAGGAAATGGATCCCTTCAACCTTTTGAGGCCAAGAGCTGACTGCATTACACAGGGCATAAGCCACACTCTGAAGATCACCTGTAAGAAGTCTGCAAAACTCTTACCTGTTATATCTGCTCCCTAACTAGACTTCAGCTTCCAGAATTCAGGAGTTCCTTTTTGTTATTTCTCCAGCAATACTAACATATGTTTTTGCAATGAAAACAGGGAGCAGGGCAGGCTGTGGGCTCTTTTGGGAGGAGATTGGGTTGGCTTCAGAAAAGTGAAGTTCAGACATTTGGCTACATCCCGATTTATCCACAGTAGCAAACAAAAAAAAGGTCATCAGACTGTAAACAATTGCCTATGGAACTTAGAGCAGTCAGGTCAAGTAATAATTACCATTTTTGCAATTAAGGCAGAATGTAGCCTCCAAATACCTTTGATTTATATATTAAATACCCCAAACGGGAAAGATTGCAGTCCTCATTTCCAAACTGACACCATACAACAAACCCATCAAAAAGGTGACAAAAAGTTAAATTTAAAATGGTCTGAATAAAATCTAATTTCTTGATAAAGAGACCAAACAGAAGTTTGGAAAAGGAAAAGAAACACTTATTTTCTAAATCTCAATTTAGTCAGCTCAGCCATTAATTTAAAGTGTGTAATTTCTTCAGTTAACAGTCAGAGAACTCAGAAGCTTATACGAACCAAGACCATGGCAGGAAATTACCTAGTTTATTATGATTTATAAGAAACATAAAAGAATTGAAATACTGAAGGATTGGCTAGGAAAGGATATCTTTTTAATCAAGAACACAGAGCTCAGTGGGAATCACTCCTACTAAACCTCCTTTAATCCTTCACAATCTACTATTTTTTCTCTAAGTTCCCGTTTGGATGGTTTTTTTACTTGTACATAAAACCAACCAGTATTTCTGAAGAATTCCACTCCTCTGAATTTAATTGTAGCAATTTTTGTTCACAATGCCAATAAATATTTGAATTCTCCTAGAAGAGATAAAGGTGCTTAGGAGGGGAATGTTTTCAACAGCACCAAAATATCCTCTGAAACTAGAAAAGTGATTTTTATTCTATTCAGAACATGCAGCTGAGTTTTAACCTGATCTGTCTGTTACTATTACAGTTGAAAAACATTACAATATTTTGAACTGGCAGAGGTTTAATTCTAATTTTTGTATAAATATAAAGAAGTCCTAAAATTAAACTTACTTAAAGGTAAGCAACAAGCCCACAACCTTCTGAAACACCACCTGCAGTGCTCAGAAGGTAATAGGATCCTACTCACTGTTTCACCAGTCCATTCATAAATCTTAAGGCTTAAGCATTGGATCTGAACTGTGTTTATGGAAGAGCTTGAACAGTCCCACAGAAGATGCAGTACCACAGCGAGTAAACAGGCAACCAGCTAAGGAAGAATATTAAACACCTAATCAAACAGCAGTATAGGCTGTATTTCACATCTCACACAATTACAGTTTCTTTCGTGTTGTTTTTTTTTTAAGTTGGGCTCACTCAGAGGGAATGCTTTGCTCTGTGTTAAAAAGTGGATGCAACTTAAAAGAGACAGGGTTTGGGGTTTTTTAAGTTACCATAAAGTTTGGGCTTATAATACTAGGAACACAGTAGAAAAATTTGAGTATTCTTACAGATATCACTAAGTCACTGAGATTTTAATAGTCTCTGGCACATATTGATTTCTCAATTTATTTTATTTGCATAAACTGGTCCTCAATCCACATAGAAATACAACCAGAGGCCAAAAATAGAAAAGCCTATTCAGATGCCTGTTCCTCGTGGGCCCTTTGTGGTCCAGAAGTAATTTCAGCAGAACCTGCAGACAAACCAGAAGGCCACTAACACAGAGCCATCCCTCAGCAAGGCTGCTGATGTTTTAGTCATTGTGTGACTTGTGCGATTCAAAGGCTTGTGTGACTGCCTTTCCTTGCAGATTTATGGAAAATGGTCACGTGCAATGGGAACTTCAAGGCTTTCTAGGGTGATGATCTGAGAACCTCTGACTTGTACTGGTTTCTCAGCCCATCTCTTTGCTGCCTGGAGCCTTACAGAATCAAGCTCACAGTTATTTGAAAACCCTGACTACACCCCTGATGAGCGATTGTTCTACCTGCTCTGGGATTGACTCTGAAGTAAAAGCAAGACAGTTGATAAGCATATTGATGCAGTATTTTTCACACCGAGAATCATCTGAAAAATGCCATAAGAGCAACAGATTAGAGAAAAACCAAACAACACTGAATTTTAATTTGCTGTTTTAACAATTTCTTTTTTTCTTCTTCTTCTTCTTTTTTTTTTGGTTTTTTTTTTTTTTAAGGGAGACTGCAGGAAGGAAAAAGTTTCCTCTTTAAAATGCTTGGTACTGCATTTTTTCCAGATAAAGCATGGCACCTTATTGGGTACCTGGAAACACTACATACTTTAAGTATACAGTTTTCACCTCTATTATTTGCAAGTGCTTTCACACTTTGGAAACACTGTTGGATCCTGAACTGTTGGATGAGCAGTTGCTTCTGTGCCCATAGCATCACTGCCACACGAGCAAGTAGATAATTAATGTACTGCTGCAACTGCAGGCTTGGGGGGTACTTTGGGGAAGGGGGTTGGTTGGTTTGGTTGAACTTACTTTATAGAGAGTCACAAGCACTTGTCTGGTGAAACACTTGTGAAAAAGTTGGAGCAACCAATAAGAATTCTTGAACTGTCATGTGTCAAATAATTAAACTCTGACAAACCTCCATCTGCTCAAGCTAAGAAAGTAGGAATGACCGTATGGTCCAGACAAAGGTCCTCTGCAGAGGTGCTCTGCCCCAGTTAGTTCTCAGGATGGCCAGTAACAAAGGAGAAGCAAAGGAATTTAAGTATGAACACTGTCTGTGCCAAGTTTCCAGCATCCCAAGCTTCAGACACTCCCTGAGCCAGCAGTTATGTTGATACCCTTATGTACAGACATAACTGTTGCACTAAGCAATGCAATTCAACTATGCTTTATGTAAAGAAACATAGTAACTTTTGCTTCGCATGTGTTGCCTGCTAATTCCATTTGGCTGCCCCACTTTTTCTATCAAGAAAATCAGCAAATAATTGTTGCCTCTACATAGCTCTATGGCCTTAGAGACAGGTTTCTCCCACCCACAGGCACATCACAGCTTCATACAACCAGGCACTAAGGTCACCCACCTGGCTGGTAACAGTGGTTTGCAAAGCAAGGAGCACTTCAATCACCCTCATTTGACAGGCCTGATTAGTGTTTCAGGCACAGCACATGGAGTGCTGAGAAAAGCATTCTCTTAGAGTGAAAGAGTAAAGAAATTATTCGAAACAACCGTACGTGGTCTAAAAACCAACTTCAGATATTACAGGTGCCCGTGTGTGATTCATTGAAAGAGGCTGAAACACTGCCACACACAAAACTGGCCCTTAGCTGCAACTATTACACAAAAATAAGCAACAGAGGTTTAACTGTGGTTGGAAATGGTTTCAGTTAACCACTGTTTGCATTTCAAAGCAGATAATGAAAACCCTTCTATGCAACTTAGTCAACACAGTTAAGCTCAACAGACCAAAATGCAACAGCTCCCTGAAATGCCACCGTTCTTCAGAAAGAAGATGACATCTACCATTTCCTAAATTGAATGCTTCCAAATCAAGGAAAGGTAATTGCCTCCTCTCAAGATCACACTTAAAAAAAATCTGTCAATAAAGTTCATCCAGTAGTTTTAGAATATTTTTTTCTGTAGCTGGTGATCTGTAGTAGTCTGACACTATGCTAGTAATTCAAAAACATTGCACTATTTGTAGTCTTTGTTGACTCTTGGAAAACCAGGGGGTAAATTTTTCATTACAAATTTGGAAACAGTTATAGTAGGAGGAAAGTAAATTATGTGAAAATTTATCTCAGCATCACTCTTTATAATAGTTTTTTCTCAGAACATTTCACCCCAGATTGGGTCCCTGCAAACTTTTCTGCTTGCCCTGTCCTTCCCAGCACCAGAGACATCCTTTCTCTGAATTCTTGTTACTGCTTCTGTTAGTGGTCAAATTGCCTCTCACTCTCCCACCTCTTTGTGCTCAAGACTTTTTTTGCTGCCCTTTCTTAGCCAAAAAGCTCTTGCTCTTCCTTTGAGGGTTCTCTGAATCTACTATTTGCAGTGTTTCTTGCTTAATACATTCCTCCCGCCATGGGCAATCCTGAAAATCAGTGCCAGACAGTGACAAACATAGGAAGTCTGAGGTGCCCTGAAAATAATCAAACATAAAATAAAAACCCCTCGATCATATGAAGCAACCTGAAAACAAGAGGAAAACTTGGTGCTGTGATAACAGCCTACAAAATAACTATCATGGAAACAGCCAGTGTTCTAGAGCATGTAGTCAAGAAACTTCTCTGCTCCTTCACTGTTAATACAGGACAAAGCAGACTTCCAAAGCTGTTTTCACCCCAAGTGCAATTCAAGTATGGATGGCATGGAAAACTGTTAAGGTCAAGACATCAGCAAAGTTTGAGGAGAGAGTGGTCATTTCTGTGAATGGCACGTAGCACTCATTACAACTGCTTTAGTGCAAGAGACATTAAACCACAGCCTTCAGGATTTAAGCAAATTTCAAATGATTACAACTCCCAATAAGCCTTCAAATGTCTGTGCATTAGCAAAGGCCACTTAATCCCATTTTCGTCTGACGTATATGACACTAATCATTGCTGGAGACATGGTATGGGATTAGGTGAGGTTTTGACCTAATCCAATAGGGTATTTCCTATATGCCAGCTCAATTCTACTTTTAGCTTTTCTGCTAACTCCCTTCAGGGCGCCCAGAAGCAGAGCAACTATTGCCAGCATTTGTTTTAGCTTGCAGGCTTGAGACTAAAATGCTCTCGAGGACACATGAAGAACCAGGGCATCATATAAGGGTCAGGAAAATAATCCTTCCCCCCAGAGAAGAAATGCTATCAAAATATCTCCCAGTTTTCATAATTTTAAACACTTCAAAGGGAGAAGAAGATATTCAAGGAAAACAGAAAACAGATCAACATTTTTGGAAGTTCAAATGTGATGTCTCAGTGATTTAATCATTGTTTCTGAACTCTGATTTTTTTCATGCTAGACTTAGATAGAGAAAGGGCAAAGACCTCTAACCAACTTTTGCATCAAGAAGGCTGTCTTGAAATACATCAGGATTTGAGAAACCTGGGGAAATCCAAGACTGGCTTTTCCAAGCATTCCAGTACTATGGGTCAGATCCATAGCATCATTTCATACACTTAAAAGCATAATAATATTTTAGGGGTTTTTTTAAATAATTAAATTTCAACCTACTAATTCAAAATTTTAAAATTTAGGCAAGCTAATTTTCCAAGTTTACAAATACCTATAAACCATTACATTCCACGGTTCAAGGTTTTTTAAAAAAAAAATAATCACGAGATTACAAGGGCTGACAGTTCTCTGTTCTAATGACACTACAAAACAGTCAGCATACCAGCACTTTTTTCTTTTTCTCCTCCTCTCTGATCAAGCTGTGAAAAAAAATGAAAAAACAGGGCAAAGTCCTGATATCAAATAAATACCTACTATTTGATCTCCTGGAGCCAGACTTTCATCTCATGAATTGTTATAATGCGGCCAAGAATTATACCCAGCTATTGTTCAACTAATCCAACACCCCCTTCATATCAAACCCTTAAGATTCAGTATAAATCAGCACCCAGAACTATGAAAGGATTGCTGGGAAACCTCTAAGTCATCAACTCTGTTAGAAATAAGGAATGTGATTATATAAAACAAAAGTATAAGCAAGCCCTCACAAGTACTTTTCTTCCTAGAACTTTCCTTTATCATTCCAAATTAAACAGCTCACGTGAAATCTTTTTTTCCTCTTTTGCATGCCTTGTTCACAAGCTCATGTGTCTTCTCTTCCAACTTTCTTGCTGCCTCTGAGGCTGCTGAAGCCTTATCTTCACCTTTTTGATGTTTCCCAACTGCTAGTATACTTCCCACATCTGTTTTTCCAGAGTAACAGATGTTGTTGCTCAACGAAGACAACAGTCTGTATGTTTAGGCTACAAAGTGCAGAAAAAGCATTTAGAGCTAGTTTCTGCTTTTTCTCAGTAGATGCTTCAAAAAGATAGATTCTGCAAATAAAGTGTGTTTCCAGTGCATGTGCCCAGGGTTTAAGAAGCAAACCAAACCGCAATGGACCTAGATCAATTTTGATGCTTAAGAGGGCATCTTTCTCACATATAAAAAATGCTTAAGGTTTTTGCCCTCAAGTGGCTATTAATTACATGTAATTAAATCTGCTAAAATTATTTGATTTGGGGCAAGATAATAATGTATGATGTATTAATGCATACTAATTGCATTAATGTGATTCTGCTCTATTCCTTTGTGGGTTTGGGCCTTGCTGCTCACTAACACATTGCACCATTTAGCAACAACGTATCTCCAAACTGAGACAGAGAAAATAGATTTCAATTGGTGTCTAGCAATCCAGCCAGAAGTGCTCAGACACTATAATTCTGCTCATGATTGTTATTTCCCCTCATGACTGTTAAGTTATTTTCATGAACTTTTGGGAATCCTGGACAACTAGGCACAATGTCAGTGGGCATCAGGGGCACGAGTGGCCCATGCCACACTGTACTGCATAGTAGGTACATACATGGTACCCTGGGTTCACTCTAACACAGTGCAGGCTCTGCCCCCAAGTGTCCCCTATGGACAGAGCATCAGTGAGGGAGCCCAAAGACCCCCTGCTTTCCCTGGATGCTTTCAGGCATTGAAAAACATCACTCTGTATCCTCCTCCAGATACATCCTGGCTGCTTCTGGGACCACACTGCATGTAAAACAGAATAGTATCAGACTATGTAATAACATGGTCTACAGACACAGGCCAGCTGTCTCTTAAGTAGAGATGTTAAAATAATATCAACAATAGAAATGTACTAAAATGCTCTTTAAGACTGCCTTAGAACAAAATGTCTGTGATCCCATAACTTAATTATCTAATTTTCTTAGAACTTTGCTGTTTGCCATTAGAACTTGCATGCATTTGGAAAAAACTGAGTGTTTGCCCATTTGGGTTTGCTCTTTTGGTATAATAAGAACTTCCCTATATAATAAGAATTTCTGTACTCCTTCTGTGGAAAAGATGTCACAGCACTCAACTGAAAATAAAAATATTTCTAGATGGTTGTGGATGTTTTCCCTTTATAGAAACTTGCTGATTTTCTCATTATCACATTTTGAAGGCTGCAAGCCTATTCCCATAATACATTTTGTAAAAGTATTCCCCCCACCTATGTCATCTCTAGCTCATTCTGCTAAGTATCCACTTTTAAGAATATTTTTCCAGTTTTATCCTCACACTTCTTCATTTACTATTACGGCTACTTCCTCCTATGTATTAGTTCCTGCAGATCTGCTGCAGCACTTCTTTATTACCATATATGAGTAAATTCCTTCCAATTTTATTTGCCATCACTCACAGTTTCAAGAAGAGATAAAAAGCCTGAGAAAAATACACAGGAATGATCAAAATTATACTCAGGTACCACTTTGGCAGAAACTAACGTAGCTCCAAATATTTGATAATGCTATTTCAAATCAGCTCAGTGCATAAACACTTTACACAAGGCCTCAAAGTCAGATTGTAATTAACTAATTCATATTTACTTACGAGAACTATCATTATTCTAGGAGAGAATCATTTTAAACTATTAAACCAGGCCAATTATTTTTATGACAAGCCAAATTCAAAACATATATATGGTGCACCTACATGTTACTTACTAACCTATAATTGAATCTATTACATTTATGAAAAAGCCTAAAGGTCAGACAGTAAATGCATAAAAGTTCATTGTGCCTTGCTCTGAAAATATGTCCTCACACTTGTAGCAGTGTAAAAGCTGCACTTTTCACCTGAAAATGAGAACAAATGGAAACACAATACTGCCCTCCACCTACAAACTCATTGCTTTCAGTAAGCCCAACACAGATTTCCAATATAACAAAATGCTAAATTAGCGTGAAATTTTCATAAATATGGGTCACACCTGTGCTATGAAGCACTTCACAACTGTGATGCACTTGTCTCTAATGAGATAAAACTATCCAAGCTGAAAGTTTCTTGCAGACAGTTTATATTTTGTGATGGCTTACCCTTGAATCTTAAATGTAACAGCCTTTCTTGTGGGCCTAGAGCTCTCCTCAGGGAATGGAAACATTAGCTACCGATGAAAATATTCATGAACTCTTTGTCATGCTGTTTTTATGGAAGGAAATTCCATCTATATCATGATCATGAACTGACAAGTAAACTAATATTTGCTCTTATGTATTAGTCATAGTTTCCCTTATGTTCTTTGTAGAGCAAGTGGCACATGCATATTTAATTTAATTCTGTGTAAATATTCAACAAGGCCTTTATCATATCACCTTGATAGCTCATTTGGGCTAATAGCAATTAGCCTTAGAGCCAGAAAAACAATCGATTTTTTACACTTAATACAACAGCATGTGACGTTTATCAGCACCCAGCCTTGTAGAAGCGTATGTTGATTTAAGAATAACTAATCCTAACTCTGCACGTCTTTAGGAACTGGCCAATGACAACCAGGATTTCAGCTCTTTTGTTCACTTTCAGTTACAGTATTCATCGATTTCTTTGCAGATTTGACTCACTATTGTGTGCAAGCATTATTCAACGAAGATTTCCAGCAATGATGCACTCGAATTCTCCAGTTAGCAAATGAGGTGATTTTCTGTATGTTGTTAAATGGTTAATTGTGGAGTCTGAATATATCCTGTGTATGACAGTGATTATTATTTAATATTCAGAACAACTTTGTGGCACAAGACAAATAAACAAAATCTCTCTAACATGCTTATTGCCCTCAGAACAGTGCCTGCAGCTTTCTGAAGAGATTTGTGTCTCCAGCTCACCAAAGACCTCTGAGACTGCAGAGAGAATTTCTCACTTTCATCTTCTTCAAAGGACGTATTTCTGCACCACTATGAACATGACATTTGCCATTAAAGGTGCAGGGCAGGCACTTTCACTACATGTAGCTGCATAGTTTTCTTATGAAGTTACGGGGAGAAGCTTCCCACCTAATCTGCCTCTTTGGAGGATAAACCATCCAGCCCTCAAAATGCCATAGCTAACAGGAATGGAAGGGGAGAGAGCCATGACCACGCAGCTGCACTAACTGCGTGTTGGATGGGGCACAGGGAAGCAGCCTTGGAGCTCTGTGCATTGACTTGAAATCCCTGGCTCTGCTCCTGCTTACCATTGCCAATATTACATCATTGCACTAGGACAGCCAGGCCAGTTTTCAAGCTGCTATTAACTAGATAGCTGAGTTCATCTTCCCCACCTGTACTATTTAGATGCAGGATTTTCAGGAAAAGTATGTTGCACACTACTCTATTTCTGACCAAAACATATGCTTTCAAGGCAGCCTACAATCATACAGATCAGCTTAGAAATACAGTGTGATAGGGGAAAAAAAAGTCTTAGATAAGCTCCAGCATCACTTACTCTAATACCGATTAAATTTGCCCTACAAGCTAATGATAGTGAGCTCAGAGTTATCAAAAGTGGGTTCAACCATCCAAGGAATGTGTCTGAGCAGTCTATTTCCATGATTATCCATTCTGCTCCCCGATGTCTTCTTACGTGGGAAGATGCTCTAGCTGTTTAACTTCATCTCACTGGAATGTGTTTTGCAAATGTTTTAATAAGTTATGACCCTACTTGTCTATGCAATGCAGTTCCTCAAATACCTCAGCTGTTCCTTTCAGCTGTTTAAGCTGCAAATTCCATAACGCCCATGATGTTTAGGAAAAAGGGAAGTGTATATCTTGCTAAATAGGGCTGTTGCTACCCCAGTGACAAATTCTCTGGATGGATTAATATCTGAGAAAACCTCTTTTTTTTTTTTTTTTTTCATGGCATTTTTATTATCTTTCATGGTTCCTAGGAACTTCTCACGCTGTGCTGGATGTTTTCCACCTCCCACAGCATGAGTGTCACAGGAGATGTAACCTGTTTGCAAGTCTCAGCACATCTGGCAGCGACAGCAGCTGAAAAGATGCTCACAGAGGAGGAGCACACTACCTCCCACTCAACTGCTCCTTCCCAGCATTGGCATCGTGTTCCGCTAAGGCCCAAATCCTCAGGTGTGGGAAGCTTTGCCATTCACTGGCTGCCAAGGCACCCATCATCTGTGTTTAACTGAATCCTGAATATTACCAATACCATCAAAAAACTTAGGCATTCATTTCGCTTAACAAAACCAGATCAGAGAAAGATCAGAAGGCTAAAAATAGATTCGAATATAGTTAGGGGGAAGAAAACCCAAACAACAAACCCAACTTATCATGCCCATCATGTTTCAAGAAGGCCAGCCCGAAGAGACTGATAAATCATTTTGCCATCACATCTAACCGGGCTTGGAGGGAATCATCTCCTAGAAGGTTTGTCAATCACCTGTGCACTGACACTTAAGAGTCTCTTTTTGTCAGTATTTAACTCCCTCAACACATCAGTTCTGGTTACTGCTTTTGAATATAACAGAGACTAATTTTAAAACTATTCTAATTTCTAATATTTCTAAATAAATACTTCAGTACAATGTCCACACATCCAACACAATGAGAGAACCTTCAGCCATTTTCTCCCTGGCAACAAAGCACTGAGCCAATGCATATCTGCCCTAGAGACTGTTTGAAATCCATCCTCAGGACTGGCAATCAGCTCTGGGATTTCTAGTCACAGAGCTGGAGGCTGCACAAACACTAAAGGAGCATGGGCAAAGGTACACGCAGCAGACTCAGGACCTGGATGACACGTCCCTCCTGAGAGACGGGGAGTCTTTGCCCTTGGACTTGCAATAGTCTGGCTGGTATATTTTTGTGAAGGCACCTTAGATTCCCACAGACAGGAAAAAAAACCCAATCAAGCCCAAACCACAAACATCTTACATACTGTTAGAGATCAACCTTTGCAAGTCAGTCAGAAAAGAGGAATAAGACACAAAGATCTTCAGGAAGGGAAGATGCTTTCCTGCTCAACATAGCCCAGCATAGACACAGGGCCACTCAACCATGTTTTCAGTGCAACATCCCCTCTGGGCCCCCTCTAAAGTACCCTGGGCCAGTGACCAGCAAAATGAAAACATGAGCTGGAAACTAAGCCAAGTGCATTGGATTTAGAAGTCAGGCCCATTTTTTTTGTTGTTCTTACTTTTAGAAAGTAGGATTAATCACTGTGACAAATACTTAGGAATTAGTGGGAGTCTCGACATCAGGACCAAATGTACTTGTAGAAGACAGACTCATGTTTTAAGCTATTTTTATTAAGCAGGTTGTGTTCAGTTCTGTCCTAATAAATAAAAAATCTAATGGCCTATAGAGTGCCAAATTAAGGCCAAATTAAGTGACCTAAGCAGTTTTCTGACTTAAACACTATAAAATTAAAAATAAACAAATAAGTATGAAAATATTCATTAGAACAGCAGCAAGAGAAGTTATCCCTTACTTTTTTGGTAGATGGAAGAATTCCTCATGCTATCTGAAGACATTTATTCTAAAGCCTTACCTTAAAACTGTAGAAATAGATCCATCTAAAGAAAAACTTATTTAGTATTTTTAGTTATTTATTTTTAATACAAGGACTTCTATTGAATTACATGAAAGAAATTTATATTCATCCATAATTGAGACACTTTCTCAGCACAAAGATTACTCTAAGAACATACTTGCTAGCTAACATTCACAGCTCAATGGGTGTTTTTGTTTCTGAAGGCACCTCATCTAATTAGTCCGTGGTGGAAGACCTCTCTAAAAGGCCAGCTTCCAAAATAGTTACCTAGATGCTTAAGATCATTATAATGAAGGCACACTTGTTTAGTCTCACAACGTAATGCCAAGAGATTTTTAACATGACTGTTTTATTTTTCCCCAGGATAGATTATCATCAGCTATTTTTTCCCCTCTTTTTTTTCTTCCCTCTTTCAATGCCTTTCCTTAAGTACCAGATATGCAGGATGATTTTTAAGAACACATTTGGTGCAAATTTAAAATTCTTTTTCAGAGGCGAGATCAGATTTTTTTTTTTTAATTTTCAAAAAACCAAACATTAGATTAGATAAAAACAGATAGACAGCTTTAATATAATTCCAGAAGGCAGACTTTCTCACAATGTGTATTTTTATTTTGGCACATCTATTTCCTTGTAGATGGTTGTTGGTTCCTTTTATTATTTTAAAGATGTTGGAGAAAGGCTGCTGCACCGTTTTTCTGACCAAGCTACATGATCTTGCAACATCTCCCATGGTGTGCTTAATATCCAGGACTGCTTGAATTCTTGCAGAACACTCCATATCTGTTAACTGAGTACCTTGTTCGTGGCATTGCAGATGCTGGAGAAGTCAAACGTTCATCTCAGCAAGACACTAATAGAAACCATTCTTACTAAAGATAAGGCTTCTCATGAATAATGAAAAAAAAAAATCAAAGGCAGTTTAATCAGTTGTCTTTTGGCTCTTATTTCCTGTCACAGATGACTTTTTCCTAATTTGGAAAAAAATATTTCAAAGCAACAGCAGTTTTTTTATTAGCTTCATACCTTCATGGGAATTTCCCACTATTTGGTTGGGAAAATGGTTGTGATATTCAGAGCTATAAAGCATAAAAAAAATGTCTGCTTTCCTCACAGACACCCATCCAGTTACCATTGCTTTTCCTCAGAAAAATCTCCACTCTTTTCCCCTAATAAAGAAACAGTTGTGTAAACTTATGAATTCCTACTGCAGGCAAAAAGAAAAAAAAGATAAATCAATGCCTCCTAAAAATTGACAAAAACCATTCCAAACTCTGAAGTGTTAGGATCAGTCTTCTAAATTCAGTTTATAGGTGATGTTTTGCTGTTGCCGGGACTTGTGGGTCTTGCTTTAAATAGCACTGCTCTGCTATCAGGTGACATTACATTAATTTCATTTAGCATCACTGGGCCTCAAAGCAAGACAGATGCTTTCCTCCAGCAGGACAGAAGATCTGGCATTTTTAATTCACTTTCTTGTGTGTCTTGAAGTCACTCAATCCTCTATTTGCCCTTCTCTGAAGACAATCTCATAAGAAAATGAAGGAATCTTATTTGTAAACACTGTTATCAGAAAATACCACCTTTCTCTCTGCATACATCCTGCTACTGCCATAGTGTCAGCTGCTGGCATCCTAAATAACCAAGGATTGATTGATCAATTTTTTTTAAATTTTTAACCACTTCATGTTTTGACACCTCAGTGTTGGATGACCTGCAGATGGGTAGGTTTCTAACAGAGCTATTCTGGGTTTTCCTTTAAACAAATCAGAAAATGGCAAAAAAAAATGTTGAGGTTACAGATCCTAGAACTTTGAAGGCTATGGACATCATCTTTCTCCCATTGCTTTGGGATGAGGAAAGCAAGCACCTGGAATCATGCATCTAAGCCTGAACTTCTCTGCAAAGCCCTGCACTTCATGCTCCAACCGTGACTCATTACAAACATTAGACTCTCAGCTGTCCTTCATCTGAAGTCTGTGTGATGTTTCTCTGTAGCAGGTATCTAGTTAGGTACACCAAATCCTACACAGGGGTAATCGTACAAGGAATTAATGGTAAAAGTGTAAAGCAAGTGCCTGTTTTTCCCCACAAACCAGTCAGGATAACACTGATCTTCCCTAAGCCCCCAGCCTCCTGGGCTTTCTTGCTTGTCTGGATCTTGATTTTTAACATGTAGAGCAGAGCCTTGAGCATCTCTTCAGGATCTCTAGACAAACCTGTATTTGGAAAGATCTTCTCAGACCTCTGAACTGGTCAGAGACTTCCATGTATTATTTTAATGTATCTTTGTGTAACACATGAGAGAATGTCATTCTGCTCTGGAGGTACAGCCCCATGCAGAATCAGATGTCTTTATTAGCTACTCCATGTGTTTGTATCTTAGGAACAGTGAGGATTATGGCAACCTTTTTCCATGCTAGAAAATCAGAGATACTGGGAAAATGAGGGGCCACCAGAAGATTCAGTGAACCACCCGGGAGCCTTCAGAAAACATCCATAACCTTCAGCACAGACAAAAAGCAGGACAGCCTGCACTGGGCTGTGCTACAGCCATGTATGTGGCGGATACTCCCAGGACGTCATCGTTCCACCCGTGTGGAAGCACACACCAGCAGACACTGCTCTGCAGATGTCACCAGGTCCCCAGAGCCACACTGGCCCACCCTGGGGTCCCAGTCGCCACCGGCCTTGATTTCCCTAGCAGTCTGTACCCAGCCACCTTCCCTCAGGTTCTCCTTTTGGCCATGGCAAAATGAATATAAATTTCCTTCCTCCTTCAAAGTCAAAGACAACAAATTTTTTCTTGCCTCTTCATAGTTTCAATATCTTCCTGAAATGCAAACAGCCATTTTCTCCTTAAATTTGCCATCAAAGAGGCACTCAAAGTGTGAAGTCTTCAGGTCAGAAGCGAACCATCAGCAGATGAGCCTTAGCTGCATGGCAGGGCACCGTTCGTTCTCTTCCTTCACAGTTCAGGACTTTGGGGTAGCAAGTGATACAATCTTCTCAACGCAAAAAAAAAAAAAAATCAATAGCTATTTTCTCACAGAATCAAATAGTAGAGATGAGAAATCAGGACACAAGGAAAAAAATGAAGGATAAAAAAGTGGGAAAAAAAATCTCCAATTGGAGAACAGGAAAAATATGCTGAGCAGCTGCAGACTGTAAGGCCTAGTTTTCACGAAAATGAGACCTGGAAAAGCAATTCAGTTGAGACCCTTATTTCCACCTACCAAAAAATGATACAGAGAACTTATTGCAATTATGAGTAACAGCTCTTATGAAGTGAAACTACAGTATAGTAAAATATTGTTACTTATCCTTAAGAAAGTATCCTCCAGTTATAGTGAAATAACTTAAGAAAGTTAATAACTTTCTTAATAACTTAAGAAACTTAAGAATCTTATACTTAAGAAAGTATCCTCTAGCCTGATAGCCACCAAGTTACTTTATCCATTATCTGTAGCTCTCCCTTTGTGATTTGCTCCAAAACTCATATTTCTCAAAACATTCTGGGTTTTGCTTCTTCCAAAGCAGAAGTGCAGCCTGTGTAGACCCATGCTTCCCTTATAATTCTTTTTATATATATTTTTATATAGAAAAATGTTCACTCACAAGTCAAAATTAGAACTTGGTGGAAAGAGAGGAAACGCTAAACTAATGCCTTGCAGGAAATTACTCTTTTTTTATGTCCGTCTTCAACACATGCAATTTTTAAAAGCAGGCCAAGAGGAAGTTGGTGGAATGAAAGGACTAATCTCAAGTCAGGCAGAGACAGACAACAGGAATTGCCAGCTTTACATTAAGCACATTCAAAACATCACACAGTCACATAGCTATCCACAAAGCAATGCTGTTTTCACGCTACATAACCTATATGGGAACATATGTTATAGGCAATAACAGGCATATTGCCTTAGTCACAAGGATGAAACACAGAAGGAAGAAAGCAAGGAATTCCATTTGAAAGAGTTACCACACGTACTGTCTACTTTTACTGATCACCAAAAACAACCAAAAATTGTCTCAAACCCACAAAATAACTGTTTAATATCCTGCATATATAATTGGATGCAGTTCAGTAAAAGAGAACCTTATTTTTTTAACTCTGGTTTTGAAATAAGAAAGCATCAAATTCTATATATTTAAAACCAAATTTAAACATCACTTATGTAAAAAAATTGCATGGGAAGAATAGCGTGGCTTTTTTGCTTTTCATTGAAGTAACCTACAGATTTTGTGTTATAAAAAGACTCTTGGATTCTTGGGACACATTTAAAATAGTAACTTACCATGATTCATTTTATGCATTCAAAAATTTAATAATAGACCTTCCCTGCATT
Organism: Ptilonorhynchus violaceus; assembly: GCA_013397565.1. NCBI lineage: Eukaryota > Metazoa > Chordata > Aves > Passeriformes > Ptilonorhynchidae > Ptilonorhynchus > Ptilonorhynchus violaceus. Next base: position 270,406 of record VZRJ01012099.1, on the reverse strand, counting down.
GGAATTTTTTTTTTTTTAACACCTAGAATGGTTTTTAAATGAAAACAACTACTAAATCAACTGCTTCCACTTTCATGTGGAAGCATAATCACATGCTTGTTTCAAAAGGAATAACTAAGCATGCAGAAATGGAAGTGGTACTATTGTTCTGTCATTTATCTAATAACTGTGTTCACAGACTTAACAAAAATATTCTGTCAGGAAGAACTCCATGAAGGTTATGCAACAGTGACAGACAACGTCCTGTTGAAACTATTCCTCTATTTTAGGAAGCTAGAAATGTGGAGACTGTACTTGCCAGAGGTGTATTAAGGATACATAAATGCCGCAACTGCAAGTCATTGGAACAGAATATTTGTGATTTGGAAACATCAGAGCTGGTAGAGCAATAGACTGAATTTTTGAATTTTTGATTTTAAATCTCTACCTCTTGCAGCATCACACTTTGTAGAAAAGGGGGTGAGCTTCCGACAGTATCCTGGGTTTCGTTTCTTTGAGAACATGTGCAGAACTGCTTTACCAGTGATCCCGCAGAGGACCTCTCTGCAGGGTTAAACCTGAAGAACAGTTTCAGAAATCACTTTTTGTTCTCCTGGGCAAGGAGCTAAAACCTGTGCTAAAATGGTTTGGACCATCTGGGCACCAGTTCCGGGGATTTATGTTAAGAGGAATCACTGGAAGCTCCTAGCATTACTTCAACCCCCTCCTCTTCCTGATGTCCTCTTCCTTACCCCTACAAGCAAGGTCAGAACAGCCACAGAAGCCTGGATCAATGAAAGAAAAGGCCTGAGGCAAATCAACATCCTAAAAAACCTGCCTGTGCCATGAGTATGATCACAGGCTGCTGTCAGCATTAGAGCTCTGGTCCCACTGAGCTGCACTTGCTCCTGAGCACACATCCAACATCCTTTGCTCCATATGTACTGAAGATGAGAAAGTTTGGCCATAAAGGAAAACATCCAGCCCATAGCAAAGCAACTTGGTTTCTGCAGAAATCCGCCATGGAAAAAAAAAATCCCACCGACCCAAGGAAATAATTGAACAAGTTAAATATAATAGAATTTGGAACCCCTTAAAAGATGAAGGGCAGGTGAAGAGTATTTTTGGAAGATGGTGTAAATTGCAAGTAGAAAGCAAAATGTTACCAAGACTGTTATGATAAACTCTTAAGGATATTCTTCTCTCACTGGTCAATATTCAGCAAAAGAGAAATGTAGCCATTAGCACAACATAGCAGATTTGTCATTTTTCTCACCTCATCATCAAGTTTCCAGGAACATCTGCTGAGCAATGACTGAACAACCTCATAATTAGATTTCCTTCTTACTTATATTAATTTATGCTTAAAAGTACAAAACATACTTTACAGGTTTATTTTCCTTACAATGAAAGTAGTATTTACTGGTATAATTCTCTTTATCAATACTGGTTCTCTTTATCAATATTGAGGATGCTTGAACAAAAATTTCAGTAGTCAGAAAAAAAATCATATTATGGACTGAACACCCGAATAGGTTTATGATTTCATCTTCTATAGCTGTCATAGGAAGCAAGGAGAGAATAGCAGATAATGCCATTTGACTGCCAGTGAAATCACAGAATTACCTAACCTAGGCTGAGAGTCAACAACATCCCAAGATGTTTCTGCAGAATAAACTGCTATGTAGCCTGTTGTTTAAAATAAAAGATGCAACAGATAAATTGATTTCAGTTGCTTGAAAAACACAAAACCAATAAACAAGCCATTGTCTGATGGGTAAAGGAGCACAATATAAAAGGAGTTGGTTAAAAAGTTTAAAATACACCTATTTATTTATAGTTACAGAAAATAAAATAATTTTAACCTCTCTCCCTTTTCATACTTTCTTAATGCATCCATTAAGAACAGGTAGGAGAGAGACAGGTTCTACTGATGCCTACTAAACAGCTGGGTCATTGCATAGATTTTGCAGTTGCAGTTTTGATGCTTAATTCTTGAAGTTCAGGAGAAAAAAAAATATAAAAAACCCCAAACACTGGAACTCCTTGGAGAAAGCTATTTAATCAATGGCCCACTAGTTACAAGTGAGGTGTCTTCCCTTAAGAGCAGATGTCCCCTTCATGGCAGACCACACTGTGGCACCTCTACTCACAGTAGCTTCCTCAAGGTTAGATGTACTTCTATGGAACTTTTCAAGCTTCTATGAGTTGAGATCTTCCCAACAAGAACTTTCTACTACGGACTAACCAACCAGCTCCAGCACCAGGGCATCAAAGCCTCTACACAATTTTTTTTTGTCACCAGTGAATAGGTTGAATTACCTAAGGGCAATGGAAATTATCATTCACCTACACAACAAGACAAATGCATTTGCTTCCTTTAACCATACAGGGAAACAGGGAATGGACTTGAGTTGTCAATGGTTAAGCTCCTCTTTCTGAACTCACTGAAGAGCTGGGAAAAGTGAGACTAAAAAGGCAGTAGAAGAAAGATTAAAACAGACAGTCCAAAGGCACCATATAAGAATCATGGCTCATCCTTTCTTCTGTGCAGTATTCCGTCATGAGTCTAAGAAAATTACTCAAGATGATTGCAAAGTGACTATAGGAAGAGAAAGTCTGAAAGTTCAAGATGACACTTGTAGATTGGCAAAGAAAAAAAAAATCATACATTATGGAAGTCTAATTTAAAGCTGAAAAATGCAGAAGATCTCTGTAGATAGAAATCGAAACCTATAAAAGTACATTGAAAATAAATTACCATTTTCAGGTAAACAATTGTAAAAAATGTATTTTTTTGTGTGTGTATTACGTCTCAGTCAAAGAAAAATATTAAGAAAGTATGTGACTTAACAGCACAGCACCAACTGCATCTTGTATTAACACAAGAAACAGGTTTACAGAGTAAGAACTGACCCACACAGATAACAACATGCAGTTTCCAGAGATACCTGAGAATCACAAGTGTCACACAGGGCAGAGAAGCAAGGCTGTCATTTTTACTTGGAAGTGTCACATGCCTTTGAACACACTGCTTTACCTTCTTGCTTACATAATGGAGAGCACAAATGGTGAGAGCACAGGATTTGAAGATATAAACTGCTATGCTCTGAAAGAGCAGCCCAAGTATCACAAATCGGTCACCCTGGTTGTCAGGTACCAAAAATAAGTGGATTATCTGGAGAAACTCATGTCTTGCGTAAGAGACATAGCAAGCATTCTGCTCGGAAATTGCCACCATAAAAAGGACAAGAATGTAATCATATGTTCAAGGCAAGGTTTTAATGCATAACTGAGAACAGATGTGGAAGCACGAGCACAGGAAAAGAGCACCTAATTAGCTAATAGAAAAGCGCATCCTCAGGCATATAGAATCCAAGTTTGACAAGCTGACATTTCTCAACTTTTCAGTGCTTAAAAACCGCAAAAATTGAAGCATATGCCATCACAGTATATACACATATACTGTAAGCATCCATAGAATTGTGGAGTATTTTGGGTAGGCAGGGCCTTTCTAAAGGCCATCTAGTCCAACCCCCATGCAATGTGAGTGGACATCTTCAACTCAATCAGGTTGCTCAGAGCCCCATCCAGTCTGATAGTGTTTCCAGGGATGAGGCATCCACTACCTCTCTGGGCAACCTGTCCCAGTGTTGCATCATCCTTTTCATAAAAAATTTGTTATATCTAGTTTAAGTCTACCCTCTTTTAGTTTAAAACCATTACCACTTGTCCTATCCTATACATAGGTTCAAAAGATCTGGTATTCGAGAGTAGCCACAAATGAGCAACAACATTGTATATGTACTTACACACAACTGTTAATTTGGAAATTTTTTTTCAAACTCTACAATGTAGTGTTAGAAGGTCAACAGAAGCATATTTCACTGCATGCATCAGATCTGTGGCAAATTATTTGTGCTCACAAAAATTCACTTATAAGAGCTACAAACATAAGGAATAGAAATATGATGAGTATTACATGGTGTAAAATTAAATGAAAATATTTTACTGCTTAGCTGTTTTGTTGATTAAATACTTTTAAATACACAATCTCTGAAAAATTATTTCAGTCCAATTCAAGAAAGCTTAGCATATACCAAAAAAGGCTATTTCCAGCTTACAGCCTTTTAAAAGCAGACAGTTGATCTTAGTCAGCTGATTTTAATTGAAAATAAACACCTTCTTTCTGTGTATAGTTACACAACATAAAGCTCTCTTCTGAAACTTAAAAAGTTATTGTCTACTAAATTAGCACCCCTCTTGCTATTTACAGTATTCATTATTGTATTCAATACAGTATAACCCTTTTCTACCATTTCAATCACTGTTAAATAATTGCTAAAAATACACCCCACCATTCACGAGAGACATGGCAGACAATTAATGCCGACCAGCACCCCACAAGAGGCATAGCTTAGCAGTCTCCTCATTACCACTTTGAGTACATCAGACATTAAGTGCTAACATTTCAACAGCTTAAATAAATACAGGTTCAGACATGGACTGATACTTAAAACCAACTGCTATTCCCTAAGTATCCTGGATCTTCAGGATATTTTTTTTTGTTCTTCCTCGATAATTGACATACAAACATTATCATGTCCTTGATAATCACTATAGAATGAGTAAGCTCGTGTTAAACTTCAACACAACAGAATTTGCTTGGTTATACCTAGCTCACAGCTCTGTACCTGATCTTCATTAAAAAATAAAAATGAGGCATTACTTATCAATTTTTCTGCACCTTTAATGCTCCCAGAAGAGGTAAGCAGGACCAAAGCATAGCAGCTTCTTGCAAGTATCAGTATTTGATAAAGGTGTGTACACAAGCATGCATCCATGTGTTCAGAATAAGTAGATCTCATGTAGAGATCTGGGGCAGAAATGCGACATTAATTTGAGTGTAGTGAAAAAAAGTTCTTCATTAACACCCTTTTGCAAACAGTACAGGTTCTTGACTAGGAGGTAAGATACTAGCTCTTCCTTACTGCAGAAAAAAATCTGCTAGTTCTTCAGTAATTTTGCCCAAAAAGTCAAAATACAGTGAAAAGAAAACACCTGTTAAAAAGTCCCAAGACAAATAGGTAAAAGGCGAATTTAAGTCCAAGAAGCAAAAGTTAGGAAAAGGAAAGCAAGGATGCCACCCACAATTGATTTCAGAGAATTGAGCCAAGTATTTGGGAGAATTCAAAAATTATTCAAATTACACCATCAGTTTCAATCCAGGCTTCAAAACAAAGGACAAAATTGAGTATTTGCCAAATTAGCTGCACACTAAAGACCTTTATTAAAAATGTTACAGGATTCCAGCCCAAGCAGAGAGTTGGGCAAGACAACCTCAGGAGGTTCCTTACAACCTCAACTGTTCTCTGAGTCTGATGCTCCTCGAGAGCACCAACACTGATCTCAATTCTTAGCAAGTATTTGGAGTATTTGGAGTCTGGGGACTAGACTTTCCCATGCTCCTCAGTATTTTATGTGGATGTTGTTAATATGAGTGTTAATACAGTGAGTGCTAAAGGAAGTAAATGTTTACCCTTTATCATTTATCATCAATCATCACTGTTTCAGGACTGCAGAATGGCTTGTAAAGTGAGCTAAAGACATCAGTGACCTTGAAATGCAGCAGTGAGATAGCTCACCAAAGTTTAAAAGGCAAATGTAGCTTGAAAAGGCAACAGAGTCTTCGTGTGGAGAATGCTCTGTTTCTAGAATTATTAATTTGGCACTAAGTAGTAATTCCCTATATTACAATTTATTAATGAAAAAAATTATAGGAATGAAACAGCACTACCAAGTACTAATCAATTTTTGCCATAACTGCTTACAGCCGATCTGGCTTCTAGCTAAACTCCACAAAGAAGGATGCAATGTAGATCACAAAGAAAACTCACGCTGCAAAAAGGCACATAATAATTTTGCAGAGGGCAGACTTCCCAGTCCTACTGTGCAACACAGATAACAAAAAGTATATTTAGGGAAAATTGTATACTTAAGGGTAAAATGGTCCTACTCAGACCATCTTAAGATTTAAATGCATCACAGCTGAATTCTAAACAGCACAAGCTGCTGACCCAAGACCAACTGCAGAGCAGTGCAAAAACTGATATGCTTCTCAGAGTATTCAAATGGATATAACTTTCCAAGAACACTGGAAAAAATCCCTTTTAAATTATTACATCCCTTTTGTGTTAAGTCTGCAGGACAACATTTGCTTTCAACCAACTTTCTCCTCCATTCATCTTGCTCTTTGCAATTCAAAAAACCAGTTGCCTTTCTCTAAAGGCAGTTTTATGGAACGAACATGTATTAACAGTAGCACAACAGGCTTTTTTTAGTAATTGCTAGGTTTCCAACATGCAGCTCCACAAAAGCATTAAGGAAATCTGAGATCAAATTCATTCTCCAACTCCTCCCCCATCCCTCCTGAGCATGCTCCTCATCCAAATTATATAGCTATACACAAAGTTTTATTATGGAGCAAGATGAAGCACATAGGTGGTACATAACAAACATAGTTTCAAGAACTAGTAAGGCTGTGACATACAAAAAAAATGTAAACTACATTTTTCTCAATGACTGTTCAGAATCATTACTGAATACATTAGGAGTTTGTTTGACAGAATTTCCATTTTGAATATACATAAAGATTATAAAATGAAACACATGACAAATATTCCTAAAACCCAAAGCCATTGCTGTTTATTTATATTTTAAAAACACGATGTCATGTAACAATAACAGATACATCCTGGCATTCTTTTAAGTGGCAGATATCAGCAGGGAAGGACTTTTTCTTCCCTCATAGTTTGCATTACAGCACTTTATTTTAATCAATTTATTTAAGTGCTTTTCAAGTTCACTTTCATATGTTGTTCATGTGTTTCTGAGTTACATAAATGTCAGTCATGCCTTTGTCTATCATAAGCTAGAAGTCAAGCTAACTTTCATAATATCATAAATCATCACTGCTACTGTCCACATATAAGCTCAAAAATATATATTTTTAATCTAGCCAACAATAAAATGAGACTAGAAAGTTTAGATTTTTTTCTAGACAAAGCTGAAAGAATTTCTGAGGGATTGGGGGGGAGGGGGGTTTAATTCTCAGCATTAGTTCTGTACTCACCTGACACTTGGGGCACCATCTCAGAGCCTGCAACAAATGAACTTCATGGTATGTCATCAACACAGAGCAGAAAGACACACAGACCTTAGTGGTTAATGACTTGCAGTATGAGAAAAACACTTTAATGTCTGTATGCCCTAAAAGGAGTGCTGCTTGTAGGTACTCTGTCATGTAGGGCCATCATCAAATCAGCAGTTTTATCCAACGTGGAAGAACTTGACACACACCATATCCTTTACTACATGGAGAAAATTCTAGGCAACATTTCACCTATCTTTGAAGACAACTATTCAATAACAAAGGAGAGGGGTCCTACATTATAGTGCTGGATTGTCCATTGCTACACAGGTTCATTGCAGCTACTTAAGGAATAACTGTCCTCCCAGACATGGAAGGATTCTGCGCCTCTTAGCTAAGCCTGATGGCTTCCAAGAGATAACTAGTCCCTGGAGAACAAATAAATATTCACAGCAGTAGGGCGATTTCCCAGTAGCCTGGGAAAGTTCTGTCAATGAAGTAAAAGATACCAAAGCTTCTAAACACTTGGCATATTAAAAGGAATGAACTATGCTATGTGTGCAACTTCTTAAACCACTTGTGACTCCGTTGACTAAAGGAACAAGACTACACCAAATTGCAGACAGAACTGAATTCCCATTTAGTTGAAGGTGAAAAATTCAATGATTAAAAAAACCATTGCATCATGGGTTGCTGCTTTGGCTTGCCTTTTTTTAATGCATTAAACCTGTTCTACAGATCTATGTTATTTACATATTTGACACTGGGCAGTACTCAACTATGGCAATACTACGCTGGAAGAATAAGGCACATTTTCAAGAACTACTTTTAAAAAGTCAGTACATCAACTAAATTTAACAATCAGGTAAGAATGCAACTTGACAAAATGACATTCTGTTTTCCACAGATCAATTGTCTTAGATTTATTTCATCAAAGATAGGATACAGTTACAAGCCCATGCATTTCATAAAAACCTGAACTTAAAATTGTTAAGGAACAAAATTTTAAATAAAGCATATACAGATGTTTCTGGGTATTCAACTGGACTGATTAATCTAGAGAAATATTATTTGCAACATATGGGCAGAAACATTGAGATCTTCATGTGATCACTTCTTTATCTCTTTTCCTCTTCCACTCCACACCCGAAGATAAATCACAGTTGAATAACTCTATGAATTAAGTCCTAGGCATAAGCTCATAGCTGAACCCATAATTTCACTTTCCATTGGCTACATATTTACAGAACATCCCTTTATGCTGTTATTAAAAATAAAATAAGACTACATTTAAAAAATGTAGGCAGTATAACTATTTGAAAAATGTCCCTTATCCATTTAATATGCTGACAAAATTAAAATTTCTGTCAACTTAAATTCCTTTTTATCATTACAAGATAATTCTTGTAATTCCGAAATGTTGTTGAAAATCACTACCTCTCGTAAAAAATTTGGGTATTTCTATGTAATGAAACTGCTGGAGAAATCACAGAGAAGCTGCAACAGATTAACATGAAATAAATATTAGAGATAGTACTTAAAAGGCACACAAATACTTCAAACGCATACAGTTTCAAATCTTTATTGTTTTAAAATTCTACATGTCTTTTACAATTACAATAATTTGTTACTTAAATGACTCTTGTATGGTTAATGTACAATGAGTTTTTTCCTGAAACTCAACCATGAAATACAATTTCATCAATATGATTTTTCTAAATAGATTAATACAAGACTTCTGTTTTGCTGGGAAGATCAAGTGCTTCACTTTGAACAAACAGCACAGGTGTCTTCCCTTCAGAATCTGTGTGATCAATCCATCGAAAGTGCTTTTGAAGATTGCAGATCTAACTGTGACTGATTTTCAAAATCAGTCCATCAAATTACAAGGGTTTTTAACATTAAAGAGCATTTTCATGTAATGAAACAAGCTGCAGTAGTTATTTTTATTCATCTACTGAGGCAAACTCATGTTGAAGAAAAATTATATGATTATCTGCATGCAATGAACACTCCTCTTTAAATAGTTGATGAATTTTACACATATAAAGAATCTGTTAAAGAGTGCAAGTACTTTGATAATGATTTCACAAAAGGACATATGCTGGTAATAATGGTAACTAACATTTAACATCTAAATACAAGCTAATGTGTATTTAACAGGCAATTAACATGGCTAACAAACCATGTTTCATGTGGTTGCCCTTCGAGAAAATGAACTCATTTGGTCCACACTCTTAAAGTTATCTGGGTAAAAAAATCGAAGCAGTTAGGGCCAGAGTTTTTGATGAATTTCTTGTTTCTAAAATGTCACCTGTTAAAAAGTAAAAGCAGTACATCAACGACGTATCTTGTCACATGACCTCAGTATAAAAAGATGGCCTGGTATTTGGAGCGATAAACGAGCATGGAAGGACAAGTCAAAAACAAACGGAGACAGAATGGACTAAAACTTTGTTGTGTTATACTTTCTTGTTCCATGGTACTGCTTTCACTCTGTAGAATTTTGTACCCAAAGGAACTTTAAATCTGTTTTGTGCCTACAAAAAAAAAAGAAAAAAAATTAAAATGTGGGATTATTCTACCGATTTTTATATTTTTAAGCTCAAACTGATTCCCATCACTTGGTATTTATGAGACCCTTAGGAGTCTGGCAAGGTTCTGGGCAGTGAGGATGCAAATACCCAGCCCACTGCTCACTCTTCTCTAGTTCCCCTATTCTTGCTATTCACAGACTCAAGAGAAGAGCAGGAATAGTAGAACTCAGGACAATTTTCATCTAACTTGTTATGCAAAAAGAACTTGTCACAACTGTTACAAACATTAAAACTGATTTTCTTCTCTATTAATCATAGATAATTTTTCACTACTATTTTCTTACCTTTTTGGCCTGGCAATATTCCTTTTCCATCACTTTTCCCAGCACCCAAGGTCTCCTAGATGCACCTGATGCTAAAGAGAAAATATATTTAAAAATTTAGATAAGCAACTACAGGTACCAGGATATTATATTCTATTTTCATTAAAAGCAGAAATTCTTAAAAAACCTCAAGTTTTTTTAATAAGTGAGCAAACATTAGGTAAGTTCAAATATTAAGACAGCTCAAAGGCATTTTCAAATAAAAAGTTGATTTTGCAGCTCAAATTTTGTTTTAAAAGCTAATGTTAGAGGAGACAATACCAACTCAAAACTGAACTTCAATTAATGATTTAAAATTATTCTAACCAAGCAAGCTTGACCTTTTGGTCTGACTGAAGGTGAGAATTTCTCAAAATATTTCGAAGGACAGAAATTCTTCTATGCTCAGCTATTATTATTGCCCTTACAGAAACATTTGACTATTTTTCTGTACTAGTAATGGAAATAAGTTACTTATAAACAATAGTTTTAAAGTGCTACAAGTCTGCCGGTTTTGGTTGTAGTCTTCTGAGAGTACCCAATACTGTTTGGAAAGGAGAAAAGTAAAAAGCCCCAATAATAAACTGACAGATCAAAAGAGCAGCAGTGGGCATAAATGAATTTTCAGCTTATATCTGTTTCTCTAACAGTAAGGAAGACTGTACATCTTGTATTCCAAGAAATTACATCCATTTTACTAATTTAACTTTTTTCTAACTATTGCTAATCACAGCATAAAGAAAACACCACAACAGTTGGAAGGAACAGATCCCATACATTATACATAATACTCAAATCTAGGCTTTTCTAAGCCTGACTACGAGATACTGTATCTAGTGACTAGAACATGACTTTCAAAAACCAGAGTTTGAAATTTTATTCATCTTCAAGATTAAAATGGTTATTGTGAGTGGAGTAGATTCTGTTCTACTCCACACTCCTACAATCACTGCAAAGAATTCACATCTGTCCTGAATGATCTACAGCTAATACTTAAATTTAAAAAAACCCTTTTTTAGGCTTCATTGATCTAACAGAGATAGTGAGAAAGATGCAGGATTTTTTCCTTATGTTTACAGGTGAAAATGTCCATATCCCAAACACAAGTGAGAACACAGACACCATGTGGTCCTCAACCAATTTCAGTGCTGTTGTAAAATTTTAAGCCATCTTAACGTAGGCAGAGAAGTCCCACGATAGCCTAGATCCCTGACACTCAAAACGGCGGGTGGATCTATACAGAATTAATAACTTGATATGAATACATTAGTACAAAACATCAGGTTTAGATGCAATATTTTGGTGTCCCTTAAAACAGTACTTTGCAGTACCTAGGTCCACACCAATATTAATCTATCACAAATACAACTAGTGTTCTGGATTTCATTTTCCCTATTTCTCTGATGCAGGAATAGAATCAAGACATGGTTTCCTGAAGCACTGAGACAGAGACAAAAGTGTCCCTCAGGCAAATAGTAAGTCTTCATGTTTGTTTTAAGTGCAGTTTTCTCAAGATTGAGGCTAACTCTGGTCAGCAGGTGGTAAAGAATGGAGCAAGCTAAGTCCATTTGAAAACAGCCAGGTCAATTATTACTCACAGAATTATGTACTCTCAGTAACATACCCACTGACATGGCTTTTACCTTATATATGTAAACCAACATATGTAAGAAAAGTCTACCATATTTCCAATAGCTATGTATGCACTAGGAATGCTATAGTTCAGAATGTATTACATCTGGAAGAAAGGCATTTTCCCCTCATGCTTCACAGATGACACATGGCACAGATCCTTCAGTAGTCTCAGAATCCAGCTGGAGCTTAGTGGTCTTCTGGAGACTACACTATTATTTAAGATCTATCATCTTTCATCATAACTGAAATCTACAGTGAGTCTGCTCAGGGAAATTATTTGACAGCTTGTGACATTCAGTAACATATAGAAACTTTCACTGATAAATTAGAATTAATACAACATTTTCTTTTGATGTGTATTTTTAGGCATTTCTGCAAAGTTGGGAGCACAGGTGGGTTTGCAAAAAATATTACACATCACAGTTTAAAGAATTTCTATGAATCCAGTTTATGTAGCTCATGGTGTAGCGCAAAGCATTGTTATTTTCCCTCATTTAAAAAGATTTCCATTTAGCTAAGTTCACCTAGCTGCTGAAAACAGCCAACAAAAAACCCTTGAAGACTGAGGGAGAAAAAAAGCAAATGTGCCACCAACTCGAACATGAACAAAAAAATACAGAAAGTCTTCTCAAAAATTTATTAACCCCACTAAATACCATTTTAATTTGGTGGAAAAACTATCAGCAAAAATATTGCTTGCGAATTCCCATATACTGTTGTCTATATTTTGGTATTTATTATTCATGCTACTGAGTAGTTAAAGCAGCCTGATGGGAATGTTAACATATTCTCTGTGTGTACAAAAATCAGCATTTTCTCCCTTTTTTTTTTTACAGTTTTCTTTGAAGATGCAGATAATTTCCCTTAATTTTCCAAGACATTAACATCTATATAAATTTTTTATTAAAAATGTTCTGCCTTGAAAAATTTTGCATTAGAACAAATAGCAAAAGCTACAAAGATAGCTGACAAGTATCTACATTACATGCTTCTTACATTTATCACATACATATTTATAAAATCACTTCATGTTAGAACATCAGGAGTGTTATTTGTAGGAGGAGATAATAATTGGAAAAAAAATGACACTTACCACACTCACCTGGTTTGAGATCCAGTGCAGCAAGAGACTCTGAGTGCAAGAAATACAAGGTTGGACTAACAGTAAACAACACGTAGTTGTCATGCCTTTCGTCCAAGATAATGAGAACCAAATCGCCAACCTGAAAACTGGGGGCGGGAAAAAAAAAATCACAGAACTTAACTAAAAAAGGCACAGAAGCTTAAAACTACATTAATTACATTTTTTCCCCCCATATATTGCATGAGACTGAGATTTAGTTGAACAGTAGCACAGATATTTCCACTTGCTATGCCAACTCACATACATTTCATATTTTCTGAAGTCAACAAAACCAGGCTACCCTTTAAAAAGTGTTTTTGAAATATTCTACATCGGTCAGCTCAAACTATTTTTTTCAAAAGAACTGTCAGTTTTGCTTTAAAATATAATCAGAAGTACTTAACAAATACTAATGTTTCAATTTTGTATTATTTTTATTCATGAGTACTTAAGGCAACCATCACTGTAGAAGTGTTTACAAACATTCTTTTGTTATTTTAAACTGAAGCCAATTTGAACACAGAAGAATACAGCAAAACATTTATGCAGCTTTCAATCTTAAAATTTTAAGCACACAAGACAAAGAAGAGATGAAGTGTTCGTCTTTGATCAAATGGTTAAAAGCACAAGAAAGGCCAGGGTATATGGAAACATCTGTAACAAGTTTTTAAATTGTGCTTCTTCCTGACACAAGGGTAACACAAGAAGCCACCCAAGTTCTCATGACAAGTTTCAGTAACAGAATTCAAAGAATTTTTTTCTATCTCCAAACTTCTGTTCCGCAGTCCAATTGTATTGTATTTACCCATTAACGAAGTCTAAAATAGCTACGAATTAAGCACTAGATCATTAAGGAGCTCTAAAAATGAGTGGTACCTCTGGAAATGGAGAAGGAAGTGGTAAAGAAAGTGAAAAACTATCATCCATAGAAGACTGCACATACATAGAATCAACTCAGTAAATCTAGAGAAATTTAAAGTCATCATCTTTAAAGTTCACTTTTGGATTAAATAACAATCCTTCAGGCTTTTCTGCCTGGATTTATCATGAAGACAGGCTATATTGACTTAAAAAAATCTCTACTGGACAGAGGAATTCTTCTTTTACAACATTTTCCTCCTCAAAGACTACCAAGAGACTTATCACAATATTCTGATGTTAAAGAGGAAAAAATGATTCTTCAACTGCTGACCTTGTTACAACAAAATGCAAATTGGTGTAATTCACAAAACATGAACAGAATATTCTGTGTTCGATTTCTTTCCAAAAAGATTTTTTATATTACTTAACTAATTTATAAGTCTGATGTTAATTAAGAAGTTGTTTGTAGCTTTCACATTTTGCAGGAATACTACTTCTTCCAGCAAAAATTCTATATGCAGCTGCTAACAGATTGATAACACCTAAAAAAAATGTTTGAGTTCATTTCATTTCATTCTGTCAGGGCAAGCAAGAATTTTGAAGACATCAGGAAGGTGAGACTTCTCCTGAAATATAATACAGCACTATGCATATTCAGGGTAAACAGATTTCCTTCTACTTTTTCTTAGCATAAGGTTATAGATAAAAAAGAAGTAATCTAAAAGAAAGATCTTAGAGAATTCTAGAAATCCCATGAAGGACAGAATTCAAGAAAGTCACTGACATGCAGAATTCAGAAAGGCCTTTTCTTTGTTTACAAGATTTTATAAAATTTGATTTATGCTCAACTGGGATGGTTCAATCGCTGATGGCTAAATTATAGAGAAGATCTATGCACCTTTTCACCACAGAGCAAGAACAGAAGAACTGTAACATTAACTACACACTTAATTTATTGAAAGCATATCCATCTACTTATATGAAAATTAACATGTACTTACTCTCTAATTGCTATTTTTTCAGAATGTCTTGAGGATACTGATGACATACTTTGGGACATCTATAAAAAAGAGAAAAGCTATAAAGTACTGGCAAGCTATGATGAAACATGCATTGCAGGCAAGAATATGGCAAGACAATTTTTGATTGATTTCAAACAGTGTCTAGTCTTGCAGATTTTATATTCACTCAAAAAATATACAAAACACATTTTTGTAATCCTGTGCTGTAGTAGGTTTGGTTGTTTTATGATTTGGTTTTGGTTTTCATTACTGTGCTTTTTCTTTTAGTAGCTACCTTTGATTATGAAATTTCTTGCATAACTGATTTCTCCCTCATTACTTAAGACTGGGAAGTGCTTTTCAGATCAGTGCCAGTGAAGATTTATTCTGAGTGTAACAAGACCTATGATACAACTGTACATTGTAACAGAGAAGCCAAGGACACTAGAAAAGGCTGATGGTAGAACACTGGAGGTTAAACATGCTTATTACAAGTAAACTCTAGATGTTGAACTCAATATGGTCTCTCAGTTTTTCTAAGCACTGTCACAAAATAAAAAGCTTATTGTAATAGACAGAGCAGCACTCCCTGCAATAAAACCAGAGCGTATAATTCTTTGTTTAATAAGAGACCAAACAAAGGCTTAATTATGCAAGGTTTTGGACATAAGAATTATTTGCTATATGTATAATATTAGAATTTAAATCTGTTTAAATTAATTAATACTGGTACACAGACCAGCTTCAATAGGATAAACTAGACCTAAAAATGAATGTAACTATACACAAACCTTCTACGGTAACTATAACAAGAAATGACAATGGGTAACCCTACTTCTATCTATGAAGCAATACCTCTCCCACAGGCAGGCAAGTAGCTGGAGAAGCTAATCTGATGTAAATGCATCTGTTTCATTACCCTCTGGTAACCTCCTTACAAAAGACAATTCATAATTGCTCCATAGAAACTCTTGACTAGGGGGCCTGCAGATTTTCTATACATTCCTACTTCTGGGACCATTTATACATGCTATTCAAACCTAGATTGCTCATACTTGAAGTTTAGCACATGATTTTTCAGCTGTAACTCAAATATTGTTCCCTATAGCGTATTTCCTTCCTATTGTCAATCTTGCCCCCTGCCTTCCCCAGAGGCAGTCTCAGCCTGTCTTCATATGAGCTTGAAGCCTATTCACAGCTTATTTTCCTCATTTCTTCAAAGAATGAGTCCAAATTGAATGCAGTACATCACAAAAAGCTGTCAAATTCTGATGACCCTTTCAGCATTTCTCTTTACAGGATCCAACTTCAGATTTTTTTTTGTTAGAGGCTGCTTTTCTTTCTTCAAAAAGCTGCAGCTAGCATGAAAGTTGTCAAAGCTGCTTAGATCATTCACAAGTGTTTGAAAGTTCCCTTCACAAATTAAGAGCAGGTATTTTCTTACCATTTTTAAAAGCTGGAATAAGTGTTAAATTAAAATGCAAACCAGCTTGATTTCTGTATTTTTCCTTAATTTCCAACTTTAAGAAAAAACAGAACAAATCAGAATGTTGAGAATAATTCCAATACAACATAGTATAGAATGTTTTATGAGTACAATTCTAATAGCCTTTATACAGGAAAAAAAAGGTTCCCTTTCTCAGTAATTCATACAAAATAACAAAAATCCTGTAATAA
Organism: Ptilonorhynchus violaceus; assembly: GCA_013397565.1. Taxonomy (NCBI): domain Eukaryota; kingdom Metazoa; phylum Chordata; class Aves; order Passeriformes; family Ptilonorhynchidae; genus Ptilonorhynchus; species Ptilonorhynchus violaceus. Next base: position 254,081 of record VZRJ01012099.1, on the reverse strand, counting down.
CATTCCTAGTATTAAAAGGAGTTCCTTTTTGTTCCTTGCAGAGGTAAAGCACAAGTTCTTCTGCAAAAGCCAGTGACCTATAAAGATTTTATTGTGGAGAATGCCTTCTGAGCTCCTTATGTGAAGTATCTCAATAGAAGTATTGATATTTAAGTGTTGACCTGTATTTCAATTTTAGAAGTGCATTTAAACGGAGGAGGAGAAGGCAAGAAGGATGAAGAGATAAATAAAAGTGAACTTATCTATGAAAAACTCAATTTATAAGTAAGGAATTGAAAAGATATTAAGTTCCTATGCCCATTTAGAAATCAAATTTGAATGGCTTTAGAGACCAATGAACTGCCAACTTCTCCTACATGGCTTGGTGTTAATCGTAACAGGAATAATCTTCTGTTGTCTTGCACTATGTTTTCTTCAATTTTATTTTACTCTGAGATGACAAGAAATCAATAGTTTGATTCAGGAAATCTACAGAGAGATTTAGAAAACTATCCAGCGTGTTTTGAGTTTTATTGTAAAAACTACACTGATATAACTTCTGTGCCCTTCACTGACATTCTGAATTAAAAATAATCTTTTAAAAAATATGCTTTTAGATGTCTTGCAATCGTTTCTTACACCTGCACAAACAGAAAAATATCAGCTCCTACTAGAGAAATTTATCAAACACTTTTGCTGTGAAATGTAAATTTCCACTACACAGATATCAGTTCCTACCAAACTTCTAGGTACCACCTATCCCTTACAGAAAGTAAGAGCACCATGGCCAGTTCAACCAAAGGATGTGTCTGTTTCCTATACACACAGTAATTTTTTTAAGACTTAAAACTGAGACCTGCTAGCAAGGATAAACTGTGAATAAATAAAAGGAGAAGGATTTATAATACAGGAATCAAAGGTTCTCTGTCACTAAGTTTTTTTCCTTCCATAGACATTTACTATATTGAACGTTTCAGATGGTGGCTGTCTGCATTTCCAGTTGCTAGGCAGAATTAAAAGGCTAGGCACACCTTACAAAGCTGAGAGGTGCAGTTTTCCCAAAACAATCTGTAAGTTACAGCTAACATTCCCAACTGTGCTTCAAGTGCAGGCACATTTACATTCTTGTAAACTGGCCTTCAGTCTATTGTTGCTGAAAACTGAGTCATGGTGCCTTGGAAATTAACATCCCCCGACCCCAAGCCTGGATGGTTTGTGTTCTTGGGGAAGAAGTCTTTCTCCCCAGTCCTGTGAATTTTTTTCCATGAGAACATTGCTAAACTCAGGTACCTCTGGAAGGTTATCAGGTTACCTACTTACCACTTGCCTTAACACTTAAAACATTTTTAAAGTTAATAAAAAAACATTTTGAGATTTTAACAAGCTTAACATTTTTAAGCTTTTCTTATTTTTTCATGAGACTTAAAACATGCATTGCACAAATACTTACCAATCTTTGATTTAATCTCTTATTTTCCTCTTCTTTCAACTGCAAAGTCTAAAAGAAAATCTTAATCTGATTAACTAATTATTATATCTTATACAGTACATTTTAAAAAAGGTTCTGATCCAGTATGAACCCAACTACTTGTACAATACCACATCTTCCAGTTCATTCAAAATATCTTTTGAATAAAGATATGCAGAAAAACATTCGCAGTCTAGAAATTATCCCAGTGCTACAAAACCCACTGCTAAATTCTGTTTAACTCCATACTCATACTTTTCTTTCAGTTAGAAAAACATGTCACTGATAAAACAGCAAAAGAAATGTAATATATTACTATGTTATAGCTTCTACCCATAACATATCCTTTGTATTTAGATGACAGAATAAAGCACGTATGAGCTCACAGTCAGAAACATCCAGGCAGCTGCATCATACAGTGCCACAATCTATTAACAGAAAGCATTCCTGTTCTCTATTTGGTCACAGATTTTAGTCCAAGCGATCCTAGAAAGCTGAAAACTAAAGACACTTTTTTTTTTTTAAAGTCAAATTTAAAAAGACAAGAGAGATGGCGTTAAAATATGACTGGACAGTTAAAAATTACTAGAATCTGAAATACTTCAGTGTAACTACTAGGGGTTAATGTCACATTTTACCAAGAATACAGTTTAAGAGGACAAATTACCCATTTCCACAAGAAACTGGCAAATCAATCATAAATCCTGTCTAGCTGCTTTGTATGTCTTAATTGGAAAAAGCAATCACAACGTTTTTTCCTACAGAAATTCTCTGGGTCAATGACCTGTCACTAAGAAGAAATACTACACCTGAGTCATTCATACTAAAGCCTACATAAACAGAACAAGGATAGGCCAAGAGTAATGCTTTAATATTCATCTTGAATTACTTCAGTGAATTATACTGATCCAAGAGCACAATAAAAAAACATTCCCTGAAATCATATTCATAATCCTTGTAGACACTATATTGCATCAGAGTATACAACATGACCACATGAAGCACAACTTCACATGTATTCTTAAGAACTTAGTTGTAACACTTAAACCGACAAACAATCTACTCACTCTTTCTAACAACATTATCCTCTGCTTTTCTTCAGACATATGGACATTTTCACTAAAAGAAAAAGAAAATTGTCAGGTTAAAAATAGAATTTCTTTTCATGATCAAAAATTATCTTTTCCACACCCACCTGCCATCTTCACTCAGTGAAGAGTGCTATATATCTGCTAGCACAGAGGAAACAGTATAGAAAGATACATTAAGCATCAGCATTGACATTTCCGGCAGGTGTTTCTGGATTTTTTTTTTCTTTTCTTTAAACCAAGAAGATTCTTTGTCACAACAAGCCAGTGAATTTTGTCATCAATTAGTTTACCAAGTTACATGGGGCCATTTTTTGTATTCAAGACATCAGGATGAAAGATACAGCTCCGAATGCTTTGACAATTACCCCTTGATACTGCAGTTCAGCTCTATGATGTCGTATTTTCCTAGTCTGTAGTTTAAAAGCTACTGGGGGATAGTTTAAAGTGCCCTGGTACTCACTCTCTGGTAGTGACACTAATGTGAACTTGCAAATTTTTTCCATTTATCTGTGCAATAAAGTGAGCACTGGGGCACAATAAAATAATGCTACTATCCTAAGTAATTTCTTAAGAACATAAAGAGTAATTCCTAGAACAATCATAATATATTTTAAAAGTAGTTTTATAGGGAATAAGCAATGTATTTTGTAACCCAAACTGATTTGGTTGGGAAAAAAAAATGGACAGTTCTGGGGATGAAACATACTATAAATCCAATCAAAATGCCCAGTAGAGCTAACAGATTGTAATTAAGCTCTACTAGTCATTACTTCTTTTCAGTTAAAAGGCTGTTTAGTTCTCATGTAATAGAAGTCAACAGAAACCTGTAATAGTTTGTCTATTTATTACCTGACTTTTAATAAATTGAGCCATAATTTTTTCATTCACAAGGGTATCTTTACAATACTTTTTTCTAAATCTTCAAAAAGCTAGTGACATAAAAGTGAGACATTGTTCAGAAGATATGCCAGTAACATGCAGCCACTCAGCTCATTCGCTAGTAGTTTTTCTTCTGTTCCACTTACATTTTGTATACTTAGGTATATTCTTTCATGTCATGATTGTGGGGCCAAGTTTCACCTTCAAGCTGCATACTTCAAAGTCATCAAACCCACACATTCCTGATGATTGTGACACCACAATTCTATGTACATGTATGTTTAAAAGAATATTTTCAGAAGAGCATCAAAGGCAGAAGGAGAGTTAAACATCCTCATTTCTACTTCACACAACCCAACAGCACACATTTCCAGAATGAGAGCACGCTTTTATGTATTTTTATTCCAATGCCCCATACTTACTGCACAGCCATCATACTGGTTTCCATCGTGGAGTCCATTCTCCCTTCAGCCCCAAAGTCAGCAACCAATCTGTCTGTGTCAGTGGGAACATCAGCTGCACAGGCTCCACAAGCTTCTGATGCTACTGCCAAGTAGGTTGATGGAGAAAAATTACTACTTCTCAGTTTATTAACTTCTTCTTCAAGCTTCTTCTTCTCTTCAAGTAAGCGAGCTCGATCTTCGGAAAGGGTTTCAATCAAATCTATGACACAAATGAACAGAATTTCTTTTAATAACAGCAGCACTAAGGATCAAAACCAATCTGTAGTGAATAGAATAGTCCTATTAGAAATGATGAATACTTCAAAACTTTGCTTACCCTTATCTTTCTCTTGCTGTTGTGTAAGCACTTTTAATTTGTCACTAAGATCATTAATTATGTTTTCTTTTTTCATTTTCTCTCGTGCCAGAACAGTGTTAAAGTTGGTCTGAAAACAGAAAGAAAGTATTACTGAAATAAGAAACGCACTGCATAAATGTAATACAAAATAGTACAGAAGACAGCACACATTTCAGTTTTCTACATTATAATTAAACAAAGAATTAAAACGTGTTAGTTATTGCTTTGGTGAAGAGATAAAATGCCTGTATGTTTTATTTTTATGTTTCTCTGTAAAAATTGTTTTAAATTCATTTTATTTTTAACACACTCATTCCTTCAAGCCTGATACACACAAGTAGTACAACAATAAAAGAACAGTGAAAAAAATTTGTAAGTTGTTGTTTTTTCTTCAAATATAATACTTTACATTCCAGTTAATGTAAAATAGTTGAGCATTTTATATTTAAAACAGTTACTTGAAGGATTAAAATTATTAAGATAAAGCTGAACTGCATCAAGGTACGTTACACACAATGAAAAACATCATTATCGATACACTATTAACTGAATTAAAAATACATTTCAAGTCATGCATTAATTCTTCATTGAACAATCAATTATTGCAGAAGATACACAGGAAAACTGGTTAATAGATTGAATAAGTGAACACAAAAAGAGACTAGCATAGCCTTTACTACCAATCTGACAAATCTTTCTGCTTCTTCAATCCTTCTACTGATCATTATGCCCTCAGCCCTTTTACTCTTAGGGTGCTGCTGAAGAGACAGACAAAACCTACCAACAACCATCTATTAAAAGGATATTTTAAATTAATTTTAATTTTTCTGTAAATTTTAAGATTGTCTTGACATATGCCTATCAACTCTCAGTCTTAAAATGCAAACTATTGGGTAGACTGCACACTTTACGCAGCACACAGCAGCCTTTGTTATACATCTCTATAACAAAACTATCACACCACAAGCATAAGTGACACCTCTGAGAAAACTTCACAGAGGAAAGAAAACAAAACCCAAAAAAGATAAAGGTGGGGTTAAACACCCAGAATATTCAGTAATCAGCAGAGACAGTGCAGCAAACTGTCAGTACTGACTGATAACACCATTTTTCTGGGTTTGGTATTGGTTTGGGGGGGATTTTTTTGTTTGTTTGTTGAAAAAGTTCCAGCTTTCACAGGAATTTGATGTGAATGCCTCAGAACCTTCCCTTCCATGCTCTGCTGCAAAAATGAATACTACTATTACATAATGAGGAAAATGGATTACTAAGGAATATTGTGATGGGAAAATATATCTAATGATTACCAATGTAGAATAAAATTCCTATTAGGTTTACTACGTAAGGCTCATTTCAGTATTAATGCTTGCAGTCCAAGAATTTCAATCATATTCCTTTCTTTATAACCATGTGCAACTTTGTGTTCCCTGCACCAAGTGATTCATGACATTCATTCACCAAGCTGGCTGATCACTACCCTGTCTCTTTGTCCTTATTCGATCCTACCATAGGTACAGTAAGGAGAGGTGCTTAAAACAGAAAATCCTTTCTCAGTGTTTAAATGCAACAAAGCTGTAGATAATAGCTGTTACTAACACAGATTTAATTTAAGAACTCAAGACTCATCTACAGAAACTAAGATGCTCAAGATGTCTTGAAAGAAAAATATGTGGATACAAATGTAAAATACTAATTCAGCACAATGTGATTTTGTATCAAGATGTGGAGTACAGAGTGTTTTTGAAGCTTATTATGTAAAACGCAACATATTTTGTTTGAATCTCAAAATACAACATATTTTGGTTTTGAACCTCAACCACTACCTATCCAGGCTAATAAAGTTTAAAAGCCAGCAAGTAGCATTCCAAATCAATTAGTATTTCAAATAATTAATCTTGTGTTGTCCATAAATTTTGTAATAACCGGTATTTTTTGTAGTTAAAGAGACAAATCACTAAAAAATCCAAGCACTTAAACAAAAGAAGTCACAAAAACTGAATCTAGATTGCCAGTTGTTTGGTTATGGGTTTGGTCTTTTGGCGGGATTTTTGGTGGTGGTTTTTGTTTGTTTTTTAATGCTTAAATGTTGGATTGCATTAATGCATCATATCCTGGCTTCAGATAACTGCACAAATTTAGAATGTGGAAGTGTTACAGAGCAAAAGAGAAAACCCTACTCTAACTTCAAAACAGCAAAAGAACACAATTGTCATGGAAGCAAAAGTAATTAAATTAAAAAAAAAAATCAGCTTTACCTGCTGCTCCGCAGTGAGCGATGTTCTGATGTTCTGCATTTCTTCATTCTTTCTTTTCTCTTGTTCTTCAAGTTGCTCTAAGAACTTCATTTTTTCTTCCTGAAGCTTCTCCTGAAGTTCAGCAACTAAGCTTGATTCAGCAGATGATTCAGCAGGAGGACTTAAAAGAAAATGTTTAGGCTTTAAATTTGCAGCATATACCAAGTCTCACAACACGTGAAATAAGCAAACACACAAAAAGTCAGAGGTTCATTTTGAGACATTATTTCTGAAATATTTAATAAATACTGTATTACAATTAAGCCATTACTAATCATCGATTCTACTTTTTAATCATGAGCATCTCACCAATTCTACTCTTTTTGCGTAGTACGCTGGCTCTAACTTGAGGATTTTTGAGGGGGAAGACTTTTTCTAACATACTAGAAGGTGTGGAAAGTTGTAAAAAGAACAAACAATTATCAACTTCACAAAGATCCTTAGTATGTCAAAAAGCAAAGCCTTCAGAACTGTCACATAATTAAAACAATTCAGCAGTAAATCTGATGCTAAGGAATCCAGATGTGAAATTCAAAATTCTGGATTGCAGAATATGAAGGACAGTAGTAATGATCATAAAGGAAGGAAACCATCAACAGTCACAGAGGCAGGAAGGATTAAGGAAGACCTTAAATGGCTTTTGAAACAGACACTGTTATATAGGCCAAGTATTTTTCATCACTGAAGCAAAAACATCAACTACACTCTTCTGTGTTTTGGCTTGAATTATCAAGAACCACCACTGAAGAACTTTAGAACAGAGAAATCCCTTTGTTGGGCACTGTTTATGAAAACTTGTATTATTTTAAATTTTTATTATTCATCTGTATCAGAATCATATTTAAATTATATTACAATTAATCATATTTAAACCCAAAGCTGTTACCTGCTCTAAAACAAAGCAGGAATCATCTGCCTCTCAGATGGGCTGCCTGGACTACTGACTGTTTGCAAATGACAGGCAAGAAAAGGATATTGATGTTCTGCAAAGGATGCTAAAACATTACCAGTTTTTATACCTCATCACTATATCAGGCATTAGGTTTACACATTTAATCTGCAAAGGTCTTGACAACTACAGCAACAGTGACAATGCTTAACTTTTTTATTGTTTTCAAGATACCAAAAGCTCATATCTTCAGATTGGGGTTTCTCTGCAAGCAAAGACTTGTATTACTCCAAGATGCCCAAGGATGTACTTGATACTGCTACTGTTCTACCACATGGGCATATAGTGAATATACAAACTATCATGCAGCAGCTAAGCACTCAAAAAGCCCATAAGAAGCTTTACATAAAAGAGCTCTGAAAGCCAACTGAAGTTCTCAGAGTGGTTAAACAGCCTTTGACATTGCAGAAGAAAAATAAGCAGAGAACAAAGAAAGTTATGAAACCCCCAGGCAAATATTTTTTTGTGGCACTGAAAAAACATTTTCATGCTTGATTAAATTTCGATTTATTTCTAAACGAAGCCTAGCTAAGAGAGAGAGCACATGCTCTATACTGAAGCTTCACTACTTATGGTGGTCTGACATGTCCAGAAGTGGCTGGACAATACCAAGGCTGGAAGATACCAAAGCAGTAATTCTGTTTTCAAAGCGGTCAAGATTCCTATTATACTTTTAACATTCTTTATAACATTATAATCTTTCAACTAACCAGAAAACTGTTTCAACTTGCTTAACAACAAAATCATTAAAGAAATTGTGGTTTTCACTTGGCTAGTAGTACATAGTGTAGAAAGAGTAAATAAGAGTTACAAATGCCTTTCGGTTTTATTATCTTTCCTAATCAAAATGACTTGATTTTCAGGCACACCAAACCACATTAATTTTTGTACTGTGGTAATGCATGGATCACAAACACTTCTTTGTCACCTCTAAATATTTTTGTAAGTTTTCATGGAAGTTCAAAAACTGCTACCAGTGCAATATTCAGGCCAAATTTAACAATCCCTCTCTCTGTCTGTGCCTTCTGAATAACTAATGTGCCATTACTCTTACAGAAAACAACACTCACCTGGCAAGCATATAGGTACATGGCAAATAAAAATTGGTTTCTACCATTACAAGTTAACTGCTAAACAATGAGTGAGGATAACAAGTCAGCTTCAGTTAGTGACATAGCCTGGGGTTTTAGGAACTCAAAAATCAAACAACTAAAGAGTGACTCTGAAATATTAGGACAGATTTACTTCAGGGATATATGCCCTTTGGAGATAAAACCTAGTATGTCTTGATTCCTAGAGAAAAAAACTAACAGCAGAATAAAGGCATAAAAAGAAACCTTAGGAGGCAACACATATTTCAATGTCACATTAAAAATTAAATTACTTACTGACAGAACTTATAACACACTAACAGCACTTCTTTAGATTGAAGCAGATAATATTTCTTTGAAATACATTACTTTCTGTTTTATCCAGTTTGGATAAGAATATACACAGCTGTGCTCACAAGTTCAAATTTAAGTGTAGGTGGATTTTTAAAAAGTCTGATGACACAGCTACATCTTTTTACTGTTGAGTCAAGTTCTTCAAATTTCTACAGTGCATTAATACACAGAAAAGGAAAAGAACACAACTCTTCATTTTTCTTGTCATTTCACTGTATTTCATTGAGAGTATTTTCTTCAGTTAAGAAGGGCTGTTCTTCAGTTTCATTATATCCCAATCTTAATTCAAAGAACGTAGTATTATCTTAATGTATTTTTTATACAGTGACACACAAACACAGGCACTAACACAACATCATTTAATGATGGATTTGTTCACATGTGAAAATCCTGAGGTAGTAGACAATTCAAGTGAAGCAGATATTCCCATTTCCTTTGCACTATGTTGTTGGACTCTGCATGACCAACTCTCTCCCACCTTTTTCTAACACTACATTGATATTCAAAAGCTAAAAGCTAATTCAAATCTGTACTCATGTTTTGCAGTATTCTTCTGACTTTTATGCCCATTCTGTCCATCTCATTCATCTTTTCTCATTTCACATACTTGGTATATCCTAATACCTTGGAAAAAATTCCTCTATTAAGGTATTTTACAAACAAGATCTATCTGCTGCACTGATTCACACTACAAGAACATAAGTGACAAATGCTGGCATTAAAAAAAAATATACTGTTGCTAAGCATTAGTCACATTGAAAAGTTCTACTATTTCCATTCTATAACAACATAACCTAGGCTGCTGGCAGGCATTACAAACTCGTAAGTACATAAGATACGAGAAGTCAGAAAGAATAATTCTATGCCTTCTTGGCAAGGGAAAAATATATTTTTCTTTTTAAAATGGAGAATCTCTGCAGAAATTTACAAAGAAAAACAATGACATTAGGATATTCTCTAAGATTATGTTGCACACTTGTGTTTCATTATGAAGCTCAAACTGAAGACCCTGAAATACATAAATGGGGCAGCAAAGGTCAGTGGAAGTCCCCATGTGGGCACGGGACAGGTTCTCAGTCAACCCTATACAAATTCCCACACAGTTTTTCATGCCATCATTATCACCAACCTGGTATATAACTAGCCAATAAAGAAAGTTATCAGCCTAACCTAAAAGCCAGCCACTGCATGCTCTCAAAGTGCTAACAGCAGAGCCAGGATGGGAAAGAAGAAAGAGGCTGAGACCATCAAAACTGGAATTTCAAGTAACTTGCTATTGTGGAAACACTCCTTCAACGTAACATTGTAAGACTGAAATATAAAACCTTCATTGTTGTCTGGAAATAATATTGTATAATATATTTTACAATCTTTGAGATTAACTACAGACATGGGAACATCGCTACCTACAACACAGAAGTAACTTGAAATGCAAATATGGAAACCAGCACAGATAAACACTATTACAAACACGCTATGCAGTAAGTAAAATTTCTGTGTATCATGAATATACCATATTGATTACTTTAAAACACTAGGAAAACACAGTAACTTAATTCTTACAGTACCTCTGATTTACTTGCATCTCAAGTTGTTGTATTTTTTCCAAAAGCCCTTTTTCAGCAGCTTCCCTCTGTAATTCAAACTCTTTACAAGCAGTTTGTACTGCATCCTCTTTTTCACAGTTGAGCTTCTGAATGAGCAACTGCCTGTCTTGTTCTTGGTTAGATACTAAGAGTTCTTTCTCTTCCTTTAGCTTATGTATAATAGCTTCATATTTTTCCTGCTGCTCACAGAGAGACAATTTTTCTGTTTTCTCCTTCTCTAGCGCACTCGCTTCCAACTCTAACTTATTTTGTAGTTCTGTTATTTGCTCTGAAAGTCTTTTTTCTGCCTCAGCTGTTTTTTGATGAAGAAGAGTTACTTTATTTAATTCAGTTCTAAGCAAATTTGATTCTTCTTCGTATCTATTTACTAGCTCAGAGATACACTGATCTTTCTCAATTGTCATCAGAGTCCTTAGTTCTGATAAGCCCACTTGATATTCATCACTGCTAATTTGTATTTTATTGTTTAATTTATCTATCTCCTTTTTTAAGCTTTCAGTTTCCTTATCAATCTGAGATCTTAAGGTCTCTTGTTGCTGGTTTCTGCTTTCTTCCAAAAGAAGCTTCATTTCATCAGTTTCTGCCTCTTTCAGGGCAAGTTCAACTTCCAATTTGCACCTCAAATCAGACAGATCTGAAACCTTGAGTTGTAACTCTTCTACTTGTTGTTGTTTCTCTTGCATAACTACTTCATGAGATTCCTGCATTTGTTCAAGTCTATGCTGGTTCTCTTTTTTCAATTTATCCAAACAGTCTTTGTGCTCAGCTATGACCTTCTCAAATTCCTGTAAATGCCTGGCTTGCAGGTTGCTTTCCAGTTCTTTTAAATGGCTTTGCTCTAAACTCTCGAGTTCTGCCCTCAGGAGTTGTAGTTTCTCATTGTTTTCAACATGAAGTTTTTTCAAGTCTTCAAGTACTATTTCACGTGACTGTCTCAGTTCCTTAATTTCAGAATTTTGTGTCTCCATTTGGGATTCTAATTCAAGTAATTTCTGGTCTTTTTCATTCTGAAGGCAAACTACAGCTTCTTTTTCATTTTTTACAATTGCAAATTCATCATTCTTATTCTGAAGAACTTCCTCGAGCCCTAATAGGTCACCTTTTAACTTTTTAATCTTCTTTTTACTTTCTTCACCATCCTCCAATAATTTATTAATTTTAGTTTCATATTCACTTTTCAAAGACTGTAATTCATTTTGATGTTTATCGTTCAGTGTTTTTTCAAGTGAAAGTTTTACCTTCTCAATCGTATTTACTATTTCTAAGGAAGTACATTTTAAAGAATTAGAAAAGTCACACTGTTCTCTTTGTACAAGTGTTCTAAAGTGGCAAAGATCTTCTTTTATACCTCTTAAATGTACCTTTGAGTCTTGAGCAATAACCCTACACTTCTCCACACAAACATTGAGAGAAGCATTTTCTACTGAAACATCCTTTACACAAGAACTCGTATCTTGCATACGTCTACTGTCTATTGCATTGATAACTGAAGAATAAAGAGATTCCACCATCATTTCTGGGCTTTGTGGGTCACTTATTACATTAGGAGACACTGGATTTTCTTCTATTACAAATTCATTTACTGCTGACATAAAGTCAGATTCTGGACTTTCTGCTAATGAATCCAAGTCTAATGATCCTTGCTTAAGAGCTTGCTCCAAGTTCGGATGGGCAATAGTTTCAAAATCAAACGTATGAGCATCAATGCTGTCTGGAGACAATTCTTCTAATGGAGCTGGGGGACACACAGGAGGACATAGGGGACCCTGAAGACTGAGTGATGGAGGAGTTCTTGAAGAGGTAGCAATTGCGGTTCCTGTAGTACTTTCCATCCTTGGTGTGGTAGCAGATTGTGGCGATGCTTGACTATTGGAGGCCTACAAGTTATAAAATAAGAAATAAACACTTTAAGTGATAAGCAAAACCATTAATATTAAAAATTGATTAAAAGTTACCAGGCAAAACAAGAACTTAAAAAATCGGCATTATTATTTGTAACAGTCCAAAATACGTACTACTAGAACTTAAGCAAAAAACTGCAGAAATGCCAGGAGATTTTCCCTTAAGTTTCAGAAGAGCATCCTTTGTAAACACATAAATACTAGATGTTCATCTAGCCTACGTAGGTCCTACATAGGTCACACCCTGTAAGATACAGTTTTATCTTACCAGTCAGAAATAGGCTTTGTTTTCTAACAGTCAACTTGTTTCAGTTTTCCTAATAATGTTGTTACTAAAATATTTTGATTCTATTGTTGACAATACTGTTTCTAAAAAAGCATTGTAAACCAGTCATTTCTAAAACTCCCAACTAAGGTTTACAAAAAGCTTTACTATAACAAAACTATTGTCTACTGACATATCAAAATCATGAATGAATTGTTCTGCGTGTGAGTGCAGAACCAGCACAGTATAATGAAGGGTACATTCTAATTAAAAGCAACATTCTGACTCAACGTGAATGCAAGACATCATAGCTGTAGTAGATTCTTTTCCCCCCTTCATGTGCTCCCATCACTCCCAATCTTTGTCATTTTGCTTCCAAACACCGGATAGCATCAAAACTGATTCTGTAGCAGCAGACACTTCAATATTCAGCTGAAAAGCTAATGGTTAGAATAATCACCCATAATCCATGAATAACAGCAGCTTGTAAACCAATATAAAGACCAGTTGAAGCTTCTTCACCTTCATGGAACTGTCCCCAAGTAATTCTGATCAATTCCAATGCTTTTGATTCTTAAAAGGCTAAAAACTTTCCCTCAAATCAAATTTCCAATTAATTGTGTTAAGATTTTAAATCTGATTATCATCATTCTTCTTCAATACTATACCAATTATAAAGCGAGATCTCGAGTTCCAGTGCATAACCTGCTCTAAAGTGAGTGTTTGAAGTTCAATTATTGTTATTTCAAAGACATTGTACAATTCTATATATTTCTATATTGTCATGGAAAATCTACTTTAAGTGAATTCAGCTGAAGTTTCATTTATCATAGCTATGATAGTTGTAACTCAGGCCAAATCACATGCACTTCTGTGCACCTGCAATTCAGTAAAGCTCCATTCTGAAATGCTTTAAAAAAATAAAAATCAACATCATTAGGGCCTTAGAGACTGTGTAAACAGCCTGTGTTCTGTGATTTTCAAGCTTTTTGTATGTGACAGGACTCAATTTATCTTACAGCACGATGTATCTAAAAGATTATACTTCAGTTAGTTTTTCTTAACTTCATAATTTAATAGATTAAACATAAATTTACTGCTTGCGAGCTTTGTTTGACAGAGTAAGTGAAGTGCATATTAAAGTCTTCTTCCTTTACTATCTTTACAATTACCAGAACTAGGAACAAATAAATGATCAGTCTGTAGTCCTGTAGTATCTTATGCCATTAACTGTTAGATACAACAGGAAATATAGAAGCCCTATTGCCAACAATACATCTGTAGATTCTTAAGACAAAAATATAAACCTTAAGCTTCAGCAAGTGCAGAACACACACAGTGTAAGCCAAAAAGCAAAGTACAGCCTCAGTATCCACCCAGAATGCATTCCTGAAAAAGTTTGTAACAGGATGGATAGCAAAGAAATTTTTCCTAAGAAAATCACAGTGAAACACACACAGTTAAAAATACATCAGGTGAGTATCTGTGACACATAGAATTAAAGGGTATGCATAGGATCATCAGAATCACAAACTGGAAGAGGTGTAGAGTTTTCTAAACGGATCAGTGTTCTGAAAGATCTCAGATGCATTATCTGTAACACCATAGCCCAACCATTACCTTCCTCTTCCATCCTTCATCGTTAAAAACTTGTTTGATTTTATTCATCTAAGAAATGTGACCATCTTGAAAAGAAACAGTTCCTGAAAAAAGACTCATGAGAATACTTCTAGTAAAAGATTCCATAAGATGTTCAGTCTCAACAGCTGGAGATCTGGTGCTGGTGTTCTTCTCCAAAAAGCTAACACTGCCTCCAGCTGGTAATTCTGATGATCCTCCTTATGCCTCTTTCCCAAAACATCCACACTGCCTCCTTGCATTTAAAAAATGTGTCTGGTGTTCTTCAGTATGTAAGTTTTTACTGAAGAAACTTCTGCCATCCATTAAATTCAGCTACTTGACAGGCAACAGTTAGTGGAGCTTGGCAATAAATGTTCAGCAACAGAACTCCAAAAAACCCAGAAGTGACAGACATTGATCTGCTGCTGTATAAATAGCCATTTTTTGTTTTTTCAATCTTTTATAAATGGTTGCTACCGAAAAAGGGACCCTATCCTCCTCTGTACCATGCAAATGTTCTCTTAATGGAGATAGTGTGATTAACAATTCTCAGCTGTGATTTAAGAAGAATCTCTTTCCAGTTCCAACACTCATTTATTTAGCAGAGTTGCACTTGCACCTCGGCTCCCTTAGCCTTTGCACCTTTTTGAATGTAAATTATACAATGATTTAAAATACATCGTAAAAAAACCTTACTGTCATTACATACAAAATATTGTCTTGTTTATCATAAATGAACAGCACATGAAAAAAAATTCAAGGGAAATGCTCCTTTTTTAATGGTTCTATTAGCCCAGCTTTAAGCATTTCCCTTGGGTTTAATTTCAGCTTGTTGCTTACGTAAGAAAACTTAGAAAAATAGATGTTGAAGGATACTGTGTATGCTGCTACATGCCTGGATTCAAAGCATGCTTTAAGTGACAAACATTTACCACTAATAAATCAGACCTTTAACAGTAACAAATGTCAACAAATCACAGATGTCAACAACCACTTCAAAGACTTTAAATATGGGAAAGTCCTACAGTCCCCAAGCAAAGGAAAGATGGTATCTACTTCTGGCAACCCTGCAGAATCATCCTAGAAGGTAGAGAGTAAGGATGTAGCATAAAGAAGAAATAATAATTGTCACTCTGTGGAACAATACTCTAATGAGCTTAGTTTCCTCACAATATGGCACTGTAACATAGTACATACCTCAGCAGTGGCTGCTATGAGCTGGGTGCCTATTGAGAGCACCAGTTTGCTCTCCAGTGAAGAGTTAAACCTCACATTTTGAGTAGCTGAAACTGTATGAAGACGTTTTTACTGTCACTATTTCCCTGAGAAGCTACGCCTGCCATCTAGTCTGTTTACAATGTACAGGCAGCAATGTATGCATGTGTCATACACTAATTTCTCTGAATGACAAGGGAAGAAGAGTCAAGAACAAACAAGAAAAAAATAGAGACAGAAAAGCAGAAGTAATTTCCAAGTTCCCAGCTACTGCAGGATTACATGCCTTGTTCTAGTTACGTTACGACGATAAATGTAGTCAGGGAATGGGGCAATTTTTAGAAATATTACAAACAGTGTTTGAATTTTGAAATGAACTAGAACAAATGGTAGATGTATAATCTGATTTGAAAACCCAGCTTTTCTTACAAGACAAACTTTTAATACCAAAGGATTGCATATGTTAATTACCTACTAACCATGGAGAAGACACCTTAATCATCTTGCCCAACTCCTACAGCCACCTTAACTTTTTCCTCAGCATTTTTAATCCAATCGCTACTCTGCTTAAACTTTGTATTATGGAAATAAAGAGGGCACAGCAACATCTTTGATGTGAGGCTATTAAACTAAAAAGAATAAGCAGAAAGTTTTAAAAATGAACACAGGTTTCAAAGTATTAGCAAATTAAACAAATATCCACAACAACGTTCTTTAACTACTCTGATGTAATACTAAAATTAGAAACCAGATAAAAAGCGTATCATTATTAATGTTCTATGAACTTAAAAGCTGAAATAGTAGGAGTTATGGGGACACTTAAAAAGAAATGTGTAACACCCCCAGTAAGGTATTGGATCTCCTCTGACTTGCTCTTTGCTCACTTGTCTGCAGTCACAACCTTTCTCTTCTGCCTAAAGCAACTATTAAAAGACCAGTTGCTGTGGCTGATGCAGTAGGATGAATTCCCACTTGACTCAGACAGAATTCACCTTCTGCACTACCAACAATCCAGGGAAACTATCCCAGTTCAATTTAAAGAACCAGGCTTCTGCTGCCACCAGTATGGAAAGGGAGGCTGGGGTTGAATGTGTCTCCTCGGTAGAGTAGAAGAGTAATAATAGGGGCAACACTCAAAATCTGCACAGTTCTCACCAACTCTGCACCAAGCTTCGACGATACCTCAGTTCACCAACAGAACGTGTGCCTGCAGGAAGCTGCAGGCATCTTCAGGACAATTATTAAATGTTTATTCATCCTTTTAATTATCTACTGTGAATTCCCAGCAATACTAAGGACAAAAAAGGGAACATTTCAAAAATCATTTCAGTAATTTTATACAAAAAAAGAACACAAGCAAAAGCAGTATAATTTAAAAATCACTTTTATATTACCTGTGGAAGAAAGCAACACAGAGAAAGACCTAGTGTCTTTCATCAAGTAGTAACAAGAGCACTGTCTTTGAGAAGAAAAAAATCTCTGACAAATTTATTTGCTTCAGTTTCAAAAAGAGAATGAATCACTGAAATTACAAACAGAGATGGGCATTTTCAAGATGACATCATGAATGGCCCAGCTCTGACTGTGCAATGCAATTTACTCTAAGGAAAGAGACAATTATCCAAATCTGTCCAAGCACCTGACATTTCCGTGTGAGCAAAGAATCTAAACTGGTCAAAGCACAGCAAAAGAAAAGAGTGGGAAGAATATTTTCCTGATTTGACAAACATCTTTTTCTGTACAGCGAGATGCTGACAAAAATTTCCCAGATAAGCAAGTCTGAACAAAGAAGGGAAAACCATGAAGACTTCAGAAAGTCAAGCATATTTCTGTTTATTTTTCTATTGTTATTATGTATATTTTGAATTAAAATTTAAATTTCACACTCTTCTGACATTGCAAGTCTTAGTGAAAAATTAATTCATCAAAACACCTGTCATTATCCTAGTTTCTTAAAAGATGAATTCCAGGGTGCTCCACATTTGGAGTGAACTTCTATATTTTAGAGCAAGTGTGTTGGAAGGGCCTGTTCGGAAAACTCCAAGATTTCATAGAATTTCACTTCCAGTGATTTCAATGGCTAATACAGTGTACAGGCCCTAATATTCTTGTTTTTAACAGCTGTTCACTTGAAAAACAATTTTCATAAAGAGAGAAAATAGCTCGGAAATTAAAGTGACACACCTTTTCAATATTACAGAACAAAGAGCAGCCCAGATTTCGTATTTTACATAAATGAAAGATTTCCAATAAATCTCCTGTTCAAGTCTCAGAGAAAAGAGAAATAAAAAGAGAATTTCATGTCACCTGGTTTACACAGGAAATTGCTGTTCAATATTAAACATGCCCATAGCCTTAGCTGTTATACAAGATGCTTCCAGTCAGCCAAATGCATACAAAAATTTACACTCTAGACGACAGCAGAGCCCCCCAAAAAACAACACCGATTTTCTACAGCAAAAGAAACACAATTTTGAAGCAGTCAACTTCACAAAAAATCATAAGCATTGCTAAATTCACCCCAAGTTTCCTTGACCCAGGCTATAGTCAGAAGCTAAAAGGAAGCTATTTTGTGTATTATGAAAGTTAGAGGCTGAATACACAGAAGCAAAAGTGATTGGCAGAAGCACAGTTTCTAGGGGGAAGAATCTGTTTCACAGGCAGAGTGAAACTAAGAAGAGCTCTTTTTACCATCTGTTCCTTCTATACTCAAAGAAAAAGACTGCACAACAGCCAACCAAAGCCCTAAAATCTCCTTAACTGCTTGTGTCAAAAGGACCTAAGAAGCAATGCAGAAATCTAGAGAAGTAACAACTTCATTGAATACAAACTAAAGCAATGAAGGTAGAATGCACACATTCTGCAGACAGAATATTTGAAAATGACAGAAAACAAAAATATTAACAGTGCAATTCTACTTCTACAACTTCTGTGGAATACAAACATCTTAAATATTCTCAGACTATTTACTAGTTAATGGTTAGAAAGAAAACTTATGCAGTTAATCTTTACATTAGGAAAAAAAAGATGCATTCTGAAGTGTTTGATAAAACAATATTATGAAAATATTCTACTGTTTTAAAGATAATATTCTCTTTTTATTGATAAAGAAAAGCAAAAATACCTTCTGTTCATTCAGCAGGTCTGTAATGGTTTGTGACATTTCATCCAAACTCTGTGCTGCCTTGACCAGGTTATGTAGAGCACGTACATGCTGATGAAGAGGTTCAAAGTCACAAAGTATGGGAACCCTGAAAAATAGTATAGGATTACTTTTTTTAATCACACTGTTAGTTTAATTCCAATCTATTAAATTATTATGTGTATATTTCAACAACGCTAAGCTTCCCTCTGTATAAGGTTTGCACTTTCTTTATTTCATCATGGAAAAAAAAAATCTACTAAGACCACCTGGTATTTGTGTTTAAAATTAAAACCATGAGAGCTTTTAAGGAGTAGATAACAATAAACACATGGGCAAGTAATATGTCAGTCTTTCCTCCCAAGGAAAACATTTGCCAGCAGTACCTAGAGTTACAATGACAGTAACAGAAAAGAATTGGTAGTGATTAGATCTCTAATTGAAGCACTCGTGTTTGCAAATGACTCTGTTCTTCTCTCCAGCTGGATTCTCTCCAATCCAGCTCTTCCTTTGAAGTAGCAATTAATTCTCTACTATTTTATTTTCATGATAGGTAACCTAAATTAAACGACTGATTAGTGTGCCATGATCACACTGCAAGTGTCGGAAGATAAGCTGAAAACATGAAGCAAGAGTTCATTTAGACTAACAATACAGTAAAAGCAGTTTACACTTCAATGTATTCTGCATTCTCTATTCAATATACAGGCAAGTGGCACCTAGTGTATTTTTGCAGAATTAAAGATTTCAATAATTGCTCAAACACATAATTTCAGAAAACTGAAACACTGTAAGAAAATTGAAACATCATTTTAATTATGCAGCTCAGGGTTTCAGTGCTGATAGAGAAGAACTTTGTGCTGGGTCTCAGTTTTGCTTAATCTTGCTCTTTACACGTTAAATGAAAATTCCGGAGAAAGTACTGCTCCCAAGTTTCTTCTGAAGCTCAGTGTTTGCCCCAGGTGTGTGACAGCTCTGCCCACTCAAGTTGCAAGTTCACCACTATTATCTGTGTTTCCACCAAATACAACCCTGAGTCCAGAAACCAGGAGGAACATGACATAATCCCACCTCTATTGCCATCAAGTGGAAAGCTATGTCACTACAGTTTGGACCAACTAAAATATCCTAGTTAGTGATTAGTTTTCTGACAATAGCAAAGCAAAATTCCTCCTGAACTCCAGTATAAGCTTCCCAGGAACGCTGTAAAATTCTCACAAATCAAAAAATCAGGCAAGCATTAGCAATAAGATCCTACAGCTTGCTCTTTTTTTTCCCTGCAGAATCCATGAGGAGTAAGCCTAAGAGCAGAAGAGAATTTAAAACGGTACATCAGCTATAACATGACCTACAGCAAATCCGCTGCCAAGCTGACTAAGCTCGCTACACTGATTGTTAACTCCAACACCACCACCACCGTAAACATAGTCAGGAATTCTGAATCAAAAAGAATGCCAGTAGAAAATATAGGTGAAAAAGGCAGTGAATTCAGCTCCTGCCTTGTGCACCAATAACAGGTATTACGCTGACACTGCTGGTGAACCTGACAGATGGCAGTGAAGCATCCTCCTCTTGCATCTACCTTTGTAAATGCAATCCCACCTTTGTGGGACTGTCACCTTGGGGCTAAAAGAAAAAAAAAAAAAGAGGACTCTCAGCAAATCTCTAACTGCAGATCTCTTTTAGAAGGATGTTGATACATGCAACATCTGAATGTGGTCACACTGATAGATGTAGACAGGTCCTAGACAGGACCTTACACAGAACTTGCTACTGCCCATTTCTGGCCCATTATCTTGGCTGGCGTTTCTCCACCTTGACTGTTTTGGTTTAAAACATAAAAGAGTTTGAAAGCTCACTCTAACAGTCATCTTTTTCACAAAGATATCTCCAAGTTCTAGATAAGGCACTAATCCTGTCAAATTGCTTGTGAGACAAACCAGTAGCTTTCCTGTCTACATATGAATGTCTGCCTGTAGTTGGGAAATAAGCAAAGAAATAGAGCTTCTACTCAAAATGATGGATTTCCATAGACAGCAGAGGCACTCAGAGAATACGCTTTTTAGTAAAACCAATTTAATAAAATCAGTCAGAGAAAAAGCAGTAATTGAATATATATCTCTATGATCTCATACTCAGCTAAAGACATTTATTTTATTTCCTCCAGAATACCACATAACAAAGAGCAAAAGTAAAAAAAAAATCAAATCTCATTCTGATCTGACAAAACAAAATTATGAGTTTATTTCAGTTTAAGACTGACAACAATTTTTTTTTTGCTCTTTAGCTATCAGGCAGCTCAAATGAACACCCAAAATCCTTTACATCTCAATACAGAACAGGTATGTTCAAATCATCAGAGCTTGAGTACATATATGTCTGCATTAAGTCAGTGAAGACCATTGCTTAAGAATGGTTAACAGTTCAGAAAATATCCTTGTCTGGTCTTGGTGGAAAATGAATCAAGGCGGTGGGACCACTGGGGGAAGCTACTTCCATAACACAGGACGTTTAAAAAACTGCTTTACCTGAGTAATGGCTGTACTTCTGAAGGACAGAAAGACTGCAAAAACTGCAAGTCACTCAATGAGATATCTGGAAGCTCACTGTCAAATCTGCGAGGTTTTCTTGTCTGTAAAGAAGACATTAATTTACACGTTGTAAAGGTAAGTATCAAGATTACTAAGGAAGGATTAAAAAGAGCTTAATAAATAACACGGAAGAGTTGGCAGTCAACTGATATCTTTCTTAAAAAATCTGATTTTTAAGAAACCATACCTGGTCCCATCCTCCAAAAAAAAAAGAAAATCAGCCCTACATTTGGAATCCCTAAGTCCATCCATAATGCCTTGGGCAGCAGTAGAATAGAGGATTTCAGTGGGAAGGGACCCACAAGGAGCATCTAGCCCAACTTCGTCCAAGCTTCATAAACATTACAGATATGTTTAAAAGTTAAGGGATAAGAGATGGCACTGAAGTGTTACTTATTGTGCTGCTAAACATGCAAATATTAATTAAGTTCAGTATTTGAAACACTGAAATGAGTAGCATTCCTATTTTCCAAGTATCCTTTAAGTAAAAAAAGCTGAAAAGGAGAAGCTGAAAAGGTTAAAAAGGCAAAGTGAGATGGCAACATTAGAATTAGGGAGTTAGCTTGCTTCAATTAACCAAGCTGTATGAAATCAAAGCTAACAGCCAATGCTTAATTACACTATGCTTTTTCACCCCTTCATGTTATCAGCCAATTACGAGACGAAAATGCTTTTCCACTCATCCAGTGATTATTAGAAAACATGGAAACCTGTTACTTGCTTTTACCATCCAATTAGTTTTATTGCTCAATTATTTACAAGACAATTAGATAATCAAATTATTCCTCCTGGCTTCTTTTTTCTGACTATTAAGAGCAGGTTTTTTTTCAACACCACAGACTAAAAAAGGACTGCTAAAAAGAAGAGTTGACATTTCTTCTTCCAGTACACTGCAAGTTTCAAACCAATGTTAATACAGAACACTTGAAATGGCGAAGAACACTAGCTTCCAACTTTTTCATTTGTGTCACAGCAATGTGAAAGGCATATAGCTTCAATGAATTAAGCTCAGGTTTTTAATTTATGAAACTACTGTTTGTAGAAATTAACCCAAAGATATGAGTACATACACAAAAGGATGGAGGCCAGGAATCAAGTCCTCTAAACAAACGATTCCTTAGAAAAGACTTCCCTGAAGAAAAAAACACCGAACAACTTATTAAAGGGAAGAAATGCAAAAAGTCTTAAGACAAACCAATTAAAGTTACTGCAGTTTAACAGCTGAACTACACTTGATGGCATTACTTATGTTGTTGACAACATAAAATTGCAAATGACCACAGAGTATCAGGCAAAACCCACCATTCAAGTAGCACTCCCTTGACAGAAGATGATTTTTGCTCAATGTTCACCCAGGCAAAAGCCTCAACTTATCTTCCAAATTTTTACTGTAATCTTGCTCATCTCCTTTCCAAAGGTTTTGATAAACTTTTGCTCAATTTTCTTATTTTAGCTGTCTATTCAGAAGATAAGTTGCAGACTTTGCAGAAAAAGTAATCAGAATTCTTTTATCAGAATCTTAATTTTTAATTTTTTTTTTTTTTAAACTTCTGGTCAAGGTCTTTAGACATGGGTCTCAGTTCTTGGGTTTTTCTGAAGCAGTACAGGGGAAGTCACAGAAATACCCAAATACTCAGTAATGGTTTTAGAGTGTTATTTAAAAGAACAAAGCATGTTTAAACAGAAACTGCATTCCAATGTGATAAATAGAAATCTTATCTTTTACAAACATTAATCACAACTTTCACATTACTTTGGATAATCAATATGAAACAGTTAATTGATTTGATTAACAGAAGAATATTTAGTTCATAATAGGACCATCTGACACACTGCATGCACTTGCTATTCAAGTAAAAAAAAATACAGCTATTGAAATTAGAATACTATGAAAATATTTTACCTACAAAGACAAGAGTTATACTTCAACACAATTCTGATTTAACAGAAAAGAAATTACTTACTAAACAGTTTACCGAAAGATTCCCTTTTTGCCTTTTCAGCTTCATATAGGTGTTTCCCATCTTTTATTAAAGCACCTGCCCACTGTGAAAGGGAAAGAAGCATAGTGAATTGTTAATTTATACACTGACACAAAGGTTTGGTCTCAAAGCTGTATTTACTCACCTCCCTGTAGTGTTTTATGAACATTTTTCTCCTCACAACCTCAACAACAGCTAGACAGTACATCTGAGGAACAGTGCTAAGAGCCTCTACAACTTTGACCCTTTCTAGGAGCTCTGTGACAAGACGAAGCAGTGCTTGTAGTTTCTCTCCATCTTGGTCAGCATGAAGCATTACAAAACAACACCACCTACAAAAGTAGGTTACACTTTAGAAGATCACAACTAAGTAATTTTTTTTTTCATTTAAATTAGATTAGCAACACATCTGCATGAAATGAACAATGACACCATTTCACATGGGACAAGAACAGGCTATCTGAAAATACAAACTATTCAGAATTCAGCAGTCACCTTGCAGTTTCCTATTAATTTCTCACAGCAGAATATCCACATCAGTGCTCAAAAATTGAACATATAGCACCATTTGGGTTAAGACATTGTTTTTGACAAGTAACGTTCTTAGCATAAATAACCTTAGGACAATTAATAATTCAACTTCGTCCAGCAGAATTAAAAAAAGCTATTATATCCTGAGCAAAAAAACTACTACTTTTTGTTTATAAATCTTAAAAATACTTATTGAAAAGCATTAGCAAGAGGTATTAAGGTTTAGAATGCTGTCAAGGAAATAAGAACACAACACTGTTTGGGAAGTTCACACAATGTACTCACACACTACAAGTAACAGCCCCCTCTAACATACAAATTTTCACATCTTATAACCGCATCTTCAATTCCCTCAATCATACAATCAACAGACAAATTTCAAGCATAGCCACCAACATAACTAAACCCCAGGATAACTACTGAAAAGGTGATCAACTGGTCTGCTTGAGGAGAAACGTTACAGCAACTTTGCCACCAGAGAAGACATAAGGTAGAGGTATATCCCACAAGTAATAAAGAAGATATAAAATTGCTTTTATTGACAGAAGTGAAGCAAAAGTGAAACAACAAATACAAACGACTAAACATTAAGCAACCAGGAATATATACTAACAGAGAAACTACAAGACATGCACTCTTGACTTTCTCATAGTAATGATTTCCTTAAGACTCACATTCCTTAAACATCCTTGCTGCAAGTGGAAATAATATAAAGCTGAGAAGTTTTAACTTACTTCAGTCTGACTTGCAGATTATTTGCAAGCTCCTGTTTGGCAGTGGTACATTTCTGTTTAATATCTAACAGCTTTCTATGATTAGTTAACATAATCATCAGCTGATTTGCATGACTCAAACACAAATCAGGCAGCACAGAAGGATCTTTCAAGTTCTCAGCTCTCTTCTGATTAGCCAAAAATCCCTAGAGTAAGAGAGACATTTGTTACACAAGCTTTGTGACAATCAAAAAGCATGGAAATTATACATCTTCTCTAAAAATGCAAGAATTTTAACAAACTTACTGTAACCATTGAGAAGTATAACAGAATGATACATGGAGAAGTCAGCTGTCAGAGTTGCTTTCTTTCCATCCTACAATCCAATCCAAATCAATCTTATTCCTTATTTCATTCCCAATCAGTTACCAACACAACCTTAATAGAACTTTACACAACTAAGCAACACCAGCGAAAGACCATAAAACTTAACATAGCAGAAACATAGCTACTAGGATGGAGAGGATTAACCATCATTCTAATTTCTGCAAACAACCATCTTCTTAACTTTTGGCATATGCAAGATTTAACATCAACTTAGAGCACGTTCAATAGTACTGTGGGCTAAAGAATTTATATTTCTTGTATAAAGAAATTCACGCATTAAACTAATTCTTCCCAAGAGCCAAGATCACAGTCACACACATTATTTGCATGTAGAATGCACCCTTACACCATAAGTAAAGGAATAGAAAAGTTATAAAAAGAAATGGCAAAGATGAAGATTTGAAAGTTGAAGTCTCTGCCAAGTCTTGAAAAGGTACAAGTTCTAAATTTACAGTAGCATTTAAATGAGGTGACAAAGTTATCTTTCCAACTGATTGTTAGGCATCTCATTCCAGAGTGGGATTGGTAAACTTGAGGTAGGTTATTCATCCAAGTAAAGAAGGAAAAAATAGCTAAAACCGCCACTCACAATATGGGCCAACCAAGCATAGGGATAGGAACACTAGCTTAGTCATCATGCTAAATTCACCTGGATTTAGCACTGGCCTACAATATTAACACTGCAAGACTCAGATTTAGCACAAACTTGCTTCTGAAATTACTCATCGAATTTATCTGAAGACAAGCTCCACTTTTAAACAATGCTGCCAGAAGTACTGGTAGCACCCACCTTTACATACCAGACCAAAGAGGCAACGGGGAGCCTGGGTCCTACACAGCTGTCAGCCCAGCATTTCCCTCCTCAAAAGGGTCTCTAACCCCCCACAAGATAGGGAGGCAAGATTGTTCATTTATTCCTACTGAAAGTATATCAGTGTGCAAGCAGGAGCAAGAAACTCATGTCTTTCTTCACAGTCCCAGCTCTGAGGTCATGCAGAAAATCTGAACAGCATCAGGCAATGTCAAATAGATTTTTATACACTTTCAGTTGCAAACAGGGCATTAAAGGACAATCTTAATTATCAAGTTAATTGAAGCTCTTTACAGAAACCATATTTAATAAAGTAACTTTCATAAGACACTGGAGTGTTTTTTAAAAGAGGAGCTATATATTTTATAATAGTCTTTAATCAAATGTCTTATCACTTGAAATGACATTGTCCAGTGAAGACCCACTACTCTCTCTACTCACTACAAGACTGATGATCAACCATCAAGCCTATTACATCTTCCCTGATCCTGTATCATTGAGTGACAAATTACCAAGAACTCAGTATTTCCTTCAAAATTAAATTTAATCTATTTAATTCTTATCCCATATATCCCAACTGAAGTTCTGATTTTCTTGCTGCAAACCATGTGAAACTGCCAATATTTAAACATCAAATTATTATGAAACAGCATCTTTTTGAACCACTCCTGTGTAATATGTTGAAAACTACCTTGCATAAAGACATGCAATTGTTT
Organism: Ptilonorhynchus violaceus; assembly: GCA_013397565.1. NCBI lineage: Eukaryota > Metazoa > Chordata > Aves > Passeriformes > Ptilonorhynchidae > Ptilonorhynchus > Ptilonorhynchus violaceus. The sequence goes on along the minus strand of VZRJ01012099.1, from coordinate 227,694 downwards.
CATTGTAACTTTAACAGCATATACACATCAAAAATCTACCATCTTCCAATGCCACACACACAATTGTGTATTACCTGAGCAAGTTCTTTTTGTTCATTCACCAGTCTGCTGCAGCTTGCTATCATCTGGTCCAATGCATAGAGTCTATCCTCAAGACCTTTAATAGCCTTCATGTTCTGATTATCTAGTTTGGCGATAGTTTGGCGACATTCTGCCAGAAAGGGTTGGATGATCCTTGGATCAAGCTAAAAAAAAAAAAAAAAAAAGTTTATTAGTAGTTGACACACTGAAAAGTGGTTTCAGTTAGCTTAATTTGCCCAAATTCATCCAAAATGGTTATAGTATGCCAGGTATTATATGAGAATCTAGAGAGAAGGACACTATTTGGCAGGGCATACTAGCTGTCCCAGCACTGGCTTCTTTCATCAAGACACAGGGTTTATGCCACTTACCAAGCACACAAATCAACCCTCAAAAAAGTAAGCATTTATATGACTCAATAGTAACATAAGTAAAAGTACTCTTTTCTCCTCAATCTACTACTTAATTGCATGTAAGTTTTCACACACAGCACTTCTTCATTCTGGAAACAACCTTCTGATGTATCAAGAGCAATCTGGAGAGGAGAAGCATTTACAAATTAAGAAGCAACTATGGAAGCAACAAATTAAGAAGCAACTATATGGAAGAATATGTCTTCCATTTACTTCAAACAAAAACAGCCCAACCAACCAAAAGACTTCATGGGAAAGTACTAAAAATTAGTCATTAGCACGGAACTTCTCAGAATAAATAATTAGCGCTGTTATTAATGTGACAAAATATATCCAAATTCTCTGAAAATAACAAAGGTTAACTTTTAGTATGTGATATTTTATGAATCTTGTTATTGCTCAAGTCACCTGCCCATCTGCAAGAACCGGTAACAAAAGTAGTCTCTGGTATTAAACCAGACTGATTTTATAGGATCATCTTCATTGCTCTCCTGTTCAGGATTATTCCCTTGTGACATCCTGAATTAGTCCACTGCAGCATCCAGAAGAGTTTCTTAATCAACAAAATACTAAAGAACAATACGGGTTTGGTTTTTTTTTCTTTTTACCTTCTTAAGCTAATGGTGTTTTATCTCTATTTACGAAGAATGCCTAGTCCTCTCATTCTATTCTAACTTACTTCTTCCATCCATTGTTTTCATCCCATCTTTAACCTAATTGCATCTGTAGCATTCAGCTTACTGGTAGGTAATATTGCTCTCTTCATCTTTTAAAAGTATCTTCCTTTTCTAGCCTCTTATTTAAGTGGCTACAACAGCACTTAACAGAACATCTGGTTAGCTCCTACTTACCCACTGCTTTAACTGTAGCCGAGATTTCTGTTCTTAGAAGTGTCATTTTTGTAGAAACATCTAGAGGCTAGAACTATGAGAAACCTAGCAGAACTCTGTGCAACACACCAGTTATGTCAAGAATACCAGTACCAAAGGTATAAAGCTCCTACTCTGGTGCTTTACACTTTCAGGAAAATGTCACCTGAATTCAGTTTTGCAAATAAGAATTGCAATCACGAACCATTTGTATGGTTCATAGTTCCAAGAAGGAAAAAGCAGCGGGAAATGTAGGCAAAACAATTTTAAAAAGTTAGTGCCATTTTATTCTAGCTGCTATATTAAAGTGTCATCTCAAATGAATATTAAAAGAACAATTATGTTGCAAGATACTAAGTTAGGGTTTTCTTTTCCTTTCCAACTGTAGGCCACTTCTGTTTTCAACTAATTCTAAATCAACGGCAAGCAAAGATTCAATCCTTTGTCTGTGCTGCTATCAAAACAGAGCAAATTAACATTTTCCTAAGGAAAACCAAGGACACAGTTCTTGAAAGCTTTGGGGTTTTTTTGTGAACCAAAATGGATCAGGATTGATCAATGACAGTTGTTCTGGTTGTGGCCAGAATACTCTGACTGAAGCACTTTTCCTACCTGCCAATCCTGCTTATGCCAAGAATACAAAAAGAAACTTTTTTTTGCTGGTTCAATCACATTTTTTCCCTACAAATATTGGCTTAAGTTACAAAACAATTACAATAGTTGAAATAAAGGATTTCTGCCTAATTTTAGATAAGGACAAAAGTACAAGACAGCACCTCTAAAACAAGTGATCTATAACAGATAAGACTACAAGCTGATCAAAAAAGGTAGAGTATATATTTAAAGTATTTTTTGCATTTTTCTGTCTTTAGGTTCACTGTAATTTATTTAAAAGCAACTGTTTAATGTCTGTCTCTTGAAACACTGATTTTTTAAAAGATACATTTGTGCTCTCTTAATATTACACAGACATTGAATTTGTCTCACAACCAAATTAGTGGGTTTTATTACTGTTGTTTTAAATTAGTAGAAAGCACCTTGTAGCATTATTGAACAAACAGGACAGAGGACTGTCTCAGACTTCAGCAAATAGGAGTCTTTTACCAACAAAATCAATTACTGGTTTTGCTAACAAAAAAACCCTTGTAAGGTCCAATCTTTTTCTTAGCCTTTTCTGCACTACTAAAATTTAGACAGCTCAAAATCTTACACAGCCCTTAATATTAAGTCAGGTTCTCCAATTACTTTTCAGACAGAATTGAAAAATCAGTGTATGGAACCGATGGCATCATAATGTTCCCTACAACAGATGGTTTTTTGAAATCACTGGCTCAGTCTTCCAGAGGAAGTTACATTATTACAGAGTAATAATGTAAGTTATTATTACAGAGGAAATAAAGTGTCAAAGACAATAGGAATTGTTTTCTTTGTTCAAGGTATGTTTTGTTTTAACGGTATAATATTATACATATGCAAACAAGGCTAGACAATGTAAGAAATATCAGCTACAGCGAAACCAAAGAGAGAAGGAAAATTATAGGCAGAAGAATTTTAAAATGCTCACTGTTTAAATCAGTTATAATGCTCACTGATTAAAATAATAATTTGGAAAGTTAAGTGAGCAATGTTATATTCTACCAGCAGAAAAAGTACAAACTGACACTGCCCTGATCTATTGGGCCCTTCTGAGCACATCTGTATCAGCTAATAAATAATGCAGAGATTTAGTATATAAGTTTATCACAATTAACCACATGAATTTGTTCTATATTCTAATAATGGCTTCAGTATTTTAAACTCAAAGAACATGAACTTTGGTCTGGGAAAATCTTTTATTATAAATGTAGTTTCTATGAAAAAGACAAGAAAATAATAGAAAAAAAGCTTTTGGCTTTCTAAAGTGAATGGCTATTTCAGAAAAAAAGCAAGTTAACAAGCACTCATTGTAGAATTATACCTCTTCCTATACCTATAAGTTCTTAACACTTGAACTCACAAAACACTTTCCTCACCCTTATTTCTCCCCAGTCTCTGCTTTGGCCTTCATTCAGAAAGTTATCTGAGAAACTGCAAGCTACAAAGAGTTGAGTCACTTCAAAAGCACCTGCATATGGAAAATAAGCAACAGCATTCAATGCAATGCAATTTGATTTTTAAAAAACTATTAACTTACCCTGCTCATAGAATCAAAACATTTTCTGACCAGGGATTCAACATCATTAGGTCTATCTTGAACATTTATCCAGTCTAACAAAGACACATTGAAGGAAGGCTGATCATCATCTTTCAATTCTACTGACATTTCATTGTCCTGGACAGTAGCATATTGACCAGATTCCTTATCATCTTTTACATTTTCAGGATCTGTGCCTTCCAAAGCTGAATGTTCAACTGACTTGCAAAATGACGCTAACACTGATTTACTGTTCACTTTAGATGCATCAGGATAAAGCACCAATTCAGCAGATTTCCCATCGTCAGTCTCTTCACTTTCTGCCCCTCCATGTTCAGCAGAAGAATCCAGTCTTCCTAAACACTCTCTGTAACTATGTCTTGTTAGGCACTCCAGCAGTGGTATCTTGGCCATGATAGAAACAGCAGAACCCAAGCTGTTTTTAAAAAGTGGAAAGAAAAACAACATCAGTATCTAGAAGCCAATGTGACACGAAATCTTAGACAAAAATCACCCTCAATATAAAAGTACTATTTATTTTGGAATTGAAGCAGGTTTCAATTTTATTTTGGAACTACCTTTTCAAACTACTGTGCTGAGCATTAAGATCATGGAAGCACAGCTAGAGAAGTCAAGGTTTTTGCTCTCTTCCACTGCTGAATGTGAAATCTTCTAAACTTCCAAGCTTATGGTTATATTGCAATGAAAAAAAGCACAGTTTGATAAACTGAGACACACCCATTTGCTTCTTTTTAAACACACAACTGGGACTTACATTTCCTATCTGCATGGATATCAATGCTTATTATCAAAGCTTTGAGTGTCCTTTGTCTGACTACTTTTGCAGAGTTCGAATAGTTTCTATTTATTTGGTAAAAGCTATGAAGCTCCCCCTTTTTTTTAAAGACAAAACATACCTATGGTTTATTTTTTTAAATAGCCAGTATCTACTTACATTCTATTAAGCAAAGCTCTCACAGAAATACCATAATACTATAATGGCCACATAGATGGAAAAGATTTTTTGAACTAACATTCAGAGTTTGCAGGACACAAGTATAGACACACACATATATATGCACACACATGCCCCCCCATGCCATTCAAAGGTGTACAAATACACTCAAAGTTTGTGTTATGACTTCGTACTTTCAACACAGATTGTAATTCTTAATACCTGTTCAAGTTATTAAAAACCAATTAATTCAAAAGTGTAAATAGGTATTTTAAAATGTTGATGTATAAATTATCTAGCTATTTCTAGTGCACATTTGGAATGACTCCAGCTCTTAAGCAGCTGTTCATTAATGAGCTTATCTTCCACATAATTCAATACAGGTTTCTTTGTGCTGATGAATACAAGGAGAAATGTCAGTTAAAAAAAGTAACTGATATATAACAAAAGGATGTTCTCCATAACACATAATCAAACAAATACACGCTTAATTAATCAGAATAAGCACCAGACATAAAACACTTAAAAAATAAGTTTAAAATAGAGAGAATTTGGAGATTGAGGGTGAATTTAACAGTAAACCTACTGTGTAAGTTTCAACTTGATATCATCTATGGACTGCAAATAGCTTGAATACACATTTTCAAACTTGAAAAGCAGCTTTTGGTAAGAGTGTGTACAATCTTCCAAGTTGGCCATTATGGCAGCCCAGCCTTGATGCTGAAGGTGTTCATCATGTACCAGACCTTCACAAAAGGAGCAAAGCTTCTTGGCAACCTCATACATCTCCTGAAAAAACAATCAATGAAATACAAATCAGGCTACTGTCGTAATTACATTGAAGATATTAACGTAAAAAGTATGAATTTTAGATAGCTAAAAAGCTGTACACCTTAAAACTTCATAAAAAATAACATTTTTTTAAATTTAAGACTACAGGAAGTTAATTAGATGACAAAAAATGTATAAACTATTTACTGAGAAATATCTTCAAAACAGAGGTGAAAATTTTAGTTCAAAAACACTTCATAAAATTAATTAAATGCTGCTAATATAAAATATTCAGTGCACATACACATGAATAATAAATCTTGTACTAAAAATATGATAGAAAAAACTGGCAATCAAGGTCCAATAAGGAGAACACTTTTGATGAGCCAAGCAGAAGCTCAGAACAAGACAATGAACTGCACGATCAGTCAGCAAAAGCGCAGGTGCATCAGATGCAGTAAGAGACACATGAGGAAACAGCAGGGCAAATAATTTAAGTCTTTCACTGATTAACAAACCAGATGCAACATAATCAGCAGTACAGAGTGTCCATAAAACTCTAAAACATACCCTGAAACTTGGCAATCTGCAAACCAATGTGAAGTTTTCTGTTAGAGTACTGCATGACACAGAGGCATTTTACTGCCATAAGAGGGTGAGAATTTACCACCCCACTTGGCAAAGTTAAAACAGAGACCTACATATGGCAAGTACCAGATCTTACTAAAAGTGTACTAACAGCAATGCCCATTATAATCAATCCCAAAGTTTTAACAAATAGGAAGAGCAACTATTTTAAGTTTAGCAATTTAAAAAAAAGGCTGTTCCTGTTCAATGACCTACAAAAACAACAAAAATTAAGACAAAAGTCATACAATAAATCCTTCAGCTCAAAACTTTACCAATAACATACTCCATGGAAAATATTTTCCTGAGCATACCTGTACTTTAAGTTTTAGTATTTACCCAATCTACAAAAAAAAGTCTTTTCACTTTTTGCAGGTTGAGCATAGTGTTAAACTAGGACTGAACACAACTCTCCTGTGCTATCATACATGTGAGAAAACCATGCAAGGAAAAACAAGTTATACAAAATACAGTGAGAAAGCAGTGTTAAAAACCTAACACATCCATATATTTTGCATTTGCTGCTGAACACATGGTTAGCAGCACATATGCACACTCAAAAAAATTTAGGGACCGACAACACTTACCTTCTGAAATAAACCACAAAACTGCACAGCATTTTAAAGACTTCAGAACTCATATTGACAAAACCTGAAAGTTATGAACACCTTCCCTTTTTTAGAAGTCCAAGCCTTGTCTCAAGCAGCAAGATGAAATTCCACTGTCCTCCTAATCACTGATAGGTAAACTATCAGCAAATGAACAATGAACATACAAAATACTTACAAATGCAAGTCCAATGAAATCAAAAGTTGTTATTACAGATTCCTATCACTTTGTAGTAAAGATGGTATTTGTCTTCATGTTTTCTGAACAGGCAGCTTCCTGTGCATGCAAGAATGAGGACTTCCAGTTTAAAAAGAACATTTATTTTAATTGCTGCAGAAATACTCACTTCCTAAGTCAAAAATCAACCAATAACACAACTGGAATGGTAGCCAGACAATGCTGAAATCTGCAAGTCACTTTTTCCAGACTATCCCCAGTTTGGCTATACAACTTAAATGCATATAAGCTGACTAATGCAATATTGACAACTAGGAACAATTTTTTATTTCCTTAAATTCACTTTGTATAGAAGCTACTCAGAGGCAAATTGCACAGCCTGTAAAAAAGCAGAATAACTGCTTCCTCAGTTATCATATTAAGGACCAAAATAACAGGCTGTTTTACCCTAAGGTATGCTAAAAAATACACCAAAAATATGAAGCTGAAAAGGTAACTAAGTGTTTCTGTTGTGTTCTACTGTGTGTCCTGGAAATGTACACAAACATTTTACTTTCAATTCAAAAAATTTTTTCTCTTCCCAAAGTCAACCTTCCTCCTAACTATGAGCCATAGTTCCAAAAGGGAGAGCATATACAGAAACACACATTAGTTTGAAGACTAAAACCATATATGCCACTTACAAAACCAAAAGTGATCATAAAGTCTTCTTATGCAGTTCCTTCAAGTGAGTATCACAGTTTAACCAGGGAAAGTAAAGACTGGACTCAAATATTTCTTTAAAAGCCCTGTGTAGAGGCTTTTGTGAGTTCAATTTTCCTTTGGACAAACTCACTTAGCACAGTACAGCTCAAATATTTAACACATGAAAGTATGCACTAGGCTTCGTATGACCAAACTTTCCACCCTGAGATATACTCTTAACTAGTGGGCAATGTTTGCTTTTTCAGCTAGATCTATTTATTGTGTTCACAGTGGAAGTAAAAAGTTACAAGTCAGTGTTGCCCTATGAAGCTTTATTATACATAATTTTTGATGCTCCTTTGAGAACCTAAGTGTTGCCAATTTAAGATTCTAGTTTTAAGAAGGTTGTTTCCCCAGGAAAACACTTTCAAACACAAAAAAGAAGTCACAAGTCACTAAATTTTAGTAGGAAAAAAACCAAACCCTCATAACTGAGATCACTTGTTACACAACTGATGACCAGGACTGACAGTTGGTATCTAGGACTCTAACCTGGCAATTCACTCAAATTTAACCAAACCAAAAGCTCATGTTCCAGCAGCCTGGCCCCCAAAAAATCAAGAGGAAACAACAGTATTTCCCAGAGCAGCATATTAGTATTTGTTAATTTTTCAGAAACCTTGTAACAGAAGGACATTCTAATAAGTGTCAGAATCTGTCATATAAACAGAGACATGCCCAAAGGAACTATTATATAAAAATATGCCAACGCCATGTAAGTATTTAACCAGGTATTCATTGTCAGATGAGCTGCAGCTTCTTAATGTATACCCAAGAGATGTGGACATTAAAATAAAAAATCCCCTTATGAAAGCAATCATAAATATTGCTCATAAATCATCTCAATCATAAGTACTGAGACATAATACACCTGTCAGAGACAAAAGATTTTTTCTGAACTAACTTTGAGATCAAAATTCATTAGCCTGAAAACATAGCTAAGTTACTTTCAAGTAACATGTTTTGAAAGTTACCTGTATGCTAATAGACTAAAGTCAAATTGCACAACTGAACAGATACATGCTTTAGGGCACATATACAAGGTATTACAACAGCATCCCACATTGTCATCCTCTCAAAGTTATTTTTACATGTGCCAAAGAAATTCTCTCCAGGTGGTGGGAGGCAAACAGGAGAATTCTGTCTGCATGGATGAACCTGAATGGAATTAAGAGTCCACAGAAACAGAGTACTGCTTTTGATGCTGGTTTCTTAGGCAGTATCATGAAATAAGCCCATTACATTCAAATAGTAAAGAATATTACTCTGAATTCAGGACGTTCCAACCAGATGGTTCTAACAAAGGTCAAACCACACGGAGTAACTATTTGTCCAAATGCCAGAACTGTTTCAGTCTTAGATTATACTAAGCAGATACCAGTGCAGGCAATAAGAACACAATGTTAAACCAATATTTTATTTGTTTTGTTTTAGCCAACCCTGCTTTCAAAATGTGAAAGCATGCAGCAGGAAAACAAAGCAGTGAAGGGTGAAGTTTTTTTGATTCCTTTGAGGTATCTATGTAACTTAAAAGTTACATAGTTAAGAAATTAAAAGCTACAGAAATGTACCTTTCTTATCTTTACATCCCTTCTGAAATAAAGCTTCAAGTGATTTGGCTTGTTCTTCCTACCTGTTGTCTATCTCCATAGACAACATTTCTGTGGAGATCTCGGGCTACTTTAGAAGGATCAAGACCAATTTATTTCATGTAACTGTATGGCTATATGCAGGAAAGAATTAGACAGATCTCTGCTAAATGAATAAAGCCTAAAAACAGAATTATGTCATGCAGAGAAATAAAGGCCTGCAATCCAACATATGTTTTAATACTTCTCAGTAAGATTGCCAGCTCCAGCAGAGAAAATGAAGCCTGCCTAACAACAGGCCTACTTTTGTCATTGACTGTTCACAGACACACTCAAGGCTTATTGGCAGACACCCAATGGTTCCCAGAGCACAAAAGTTAACTTCAGTTGCCTTGTAGGGCTACATTCATCCTACTGGGCTACAGCAGCATACCTAGAACACCAACAGCTTCACCATAGCGCTGGAATGAGGACCTAAAAAAGCACCATTACCAGTACAAGACTGCAGAAATCCAGGCTAATCCATACTTGCTGTTGCATTGACAAGTAAATAAAGACATCCTCACTACCCCATTTTTCAAGAAATCCACAGGGACATACCAGAATGCATTTCATCTTTGGGTGGCTGTTTTAACAGCATTTAGTTGAATTATTTGCTTTGAGAATCGTAATGTAAATTTAAGCCATTCCTCTGATAATTACTTTTGTTTTCTATGTTTCAAACGAAAATCAGTGGAAGCAACGAAGTATGTTTTATCTAAAGCAGAAATTATCTGGTAAAGCATTTAGCATCAATTTCAAGACTGTCTTTGCATCCTACTGTCATAATTCTGCTCATCTGAATGAACAAAATTTGACAAACGTCTGTTTGTCTTAAGTGGTCTTTGGACTTACCTCTAAAGAACAAAAGTTCTCAGGAAATGCAGGGCTCTTTCCATTCTCTACAATCCTGTGGTAAAAGGAAACAAGTCATCAAAGTCCTCTATTGCCATGTGTCTGAAACCCTGTAAAAAGGACTCCTGACAGATTTCTATCACCCTAAAAATCAACCTCAGACCAATAAAAAAAGATCCTTGAAAGTAAAATTCCACAGAGCCATACAGCAGATAAACACCTTCACAACAAGGAACTGTTACCTTGTTTACCAAAATTAGTAACCAAGACCATTATCCCTAATGCATACACCTCCAACTAAAACATCAGTCAAGCCACTAGATTAACCACTTCAAGATTTCAGCTTTTAAAACCTGTAATCGGAACAGTTAATTTCACTGTGAAGGAGACTGATATTTCATGGCAATTTTTCTCCTTTCAGTAGATAGCTGGCTATTCTGTTCTCCTTTAATATTGGCGATTTTTTGTGACTGCACCCTTTGGACATTTGTCCACACAGTTCATGACTTATTTACTACTCAAAGTACTTATTTCACCAGCATAATGCAGAATAAGTTATTGAATAAGTCACAGCTTAATGATTTTTTCTTCAGTACTGTTTTCACTAGTTCTTTGCTCTGACATTAGAAGTAGGTTTGGAGAAGCAACAGGATTTACCACCAAAACACATACTGAGAAGTGACATAAACCACCAGAGTCAGCAAATCAAACCAAGGTACAAGGTAAGTGTTAACTTCCAGCAGCTTGATTCCACGTCACCTAACCCTTTTCCTTCTGATCAATTTTTTAAAAGCTTGATCTAAAGTTCTGGTTACAAAGGTCAAACAAATGCCAGAGTAGCATTTAGAAAGACCTACCTTAGAGTAAATCTTTCATTATAATTTAGGATAAACTAAGACCTACTCCATTTTACCCCACCCTGCTCAATTATGTTGAAAGATTGACACTGATCAATAATCTGAGTTACAAAGAAATCTGAACTTCTTTGGAGGAGCTAAAAGTGTCTGACTATTAGACTAATAATTTAGCCACAATTAATTTTGCCACACAACTCTTACAAACACACTACACCACCTTACAGAACATTAATATTTTAAAGTCATTCTTTTCAGAGAGTCGCAAAGCAACTTTCTGGAAGAAGAGAAAAAAGCACTTCTCTAAATAGCAGATAGACACTTTCAGGAAGTATGACTATACTTCTTGGCTTAAATACTTGGAAGTGTTTGAAACTAAACCGAGAATGATCTATGACTACCACCATGGTTTTACGCAACCAAATTAAATGACCACACAGTTTCTCATCCTCATTTCCACTTCTCAAAGAAAAACTGACAGGAATTGACAGTCTGATCATGACAGCAGCAGCATCCCATGAAATGTGAAACATACCCACTAACAAAAAGTCCAAGTTTTCAATATCCTTCTGGGACAAATAACATGGGAACTTCAGTTAGATCACTAAAACAAGAATAATAAAATAATCCTTTCCTAAAGGCTAAGCTACCAGAAATTGTTTTAAGCAGTAGTGTTAAAAGACCACAAGATTAGACAAGATTGACACAACAGCTTATTGCACAATATAGTGTGTAGAGAACAGCTTGTCTTCTCAGCTGGTGTGTATGAACTTTTTGCAAACACTGTGTGCACCTCATTGTCCACATACTGCAGCTCAAGGCCAGAACTGCTGAAACTGGAAGAGAGGTGGGAGACCAGACTGGTTGTAAAAAAGCAAGCTGGACCCCTTTTGGCACAGACTTCTCAAAGGTAAGTTTTTAGCCCAAGAGAAACCAGAATGCCAAGACAAAAAATGAAAACAGCCTTAGAAAGTTGATTTTAACTGAGATTTTAAAAAAGCATATAAAAAAAGACATCATATCACATACGAGAAAACCTGTGGAAAGAATTTCAGTCTAAATGGTAAAGGAAAAAGTTAAGAGAACAGATGTAGCTTCTTTAAAGCCACCTAATCCTTATACTGTGAATTCTACATAATGAGATCATGGGTAGTGAACAGGAACTTAAGAAAATCTGTAATAGACGTTGAAATCATGAAAACAAAAAGAAACAGAAAATGGATGCATCCTGATATGACAAACACAATACCATGGAAAACCAAACACACAAGGTAAATTTCCCACAGGAATGATTTTTGGTTACGAGTTATGAAGTCTAAAAAAAGGCTTCATGTAGGTCAATAAAATTAGTTTCAATTCAGGAGAAAAATGGCTGCTTTTACATACTCTTATACCCTACAAATGTATATACAATAGGCTGTAAGAAGGCCAAGACCTCTACTGTGAACTAAAATATGACTTTTAGTTACACCCGAATAGTAACACCAGATGTTATGGAAAAAGAATGCAGAAATCAAAAGCATTATTTAGGTCAATAATGGCCAGTTTTAGACACGGAAAAAATAATGGAAAGGCCATAATGGCATGGATTAATAAAAATGCTTGTTAAAGGAGAATCTAGAACTACTTTTATTGTGAGTAAAAAAAAATTAAAGGCCATATATCACTGTATGTTTACAATTTCATATCAAGTCTGATTTTAAAGATCATATCATATATCCTCTGTGCAGACCAGATACCAGATTAAATAGAAACCAGTAGCTATCAAATATTCTCCCCTACTTATACATAGTTCCACATCACTACTTCTTGTTATTGACAAGAATAGGTAAGATTTTATCATGAGTAATAATTTAGAACACAACCTTTATTTTCCTACTACCAAACACTATCCTCATGTATTAGCACCTGTATTAGTAGTAAACATTAATTATTCAAATTTAATTAATTAAAATATCCTAAATAATTACAACAGGCAAAACGTCTCTATCATCAAGTACTGCCATTCTGCTTTTCTAGTAAAGCAGGTTACCATTTCTCTAAAATTAACAAAAAGACAAATTCTTGTATCATTATACTGTAGATTTTTCATGTCTGTTTTGCAGGAAGTCTCCCATACAGTACTCTCAGCATGGCTTTGGGTGCATCTATCACACAACTACAGAGGTTCACAGTCTTTCTAGCTCTTCCCAGATCTTAATCGATATTGAGAAGGATTAATATCCCATGTTCCTTCTTCCTCCCAAGCAAGAGGCTTATGATGAACCTTGAAGAAGATTAATGTTCTAACCACATTCCCACTCCTCCCTCAGTTACTGTTCAATATGCTTCAAGCAGGCATCATGAAAAACTACTTCAGTACAACACTGCAATACTTCTTTATACAGTTTTCACACCTTGGTACATCTAAAATCACAACAGACTATTTACTAAGCTTCCACCACATATGACTGATTTGCCATTCCCCTGACATCCCAGAGAAGTACCCAATTCATTTTCACAGCCTAAGACAGAGCCTATGGGCTCAGAACATTTAAAATCTTGGACAAAATTAACTGTGGGTGTAAAGGTGAATCAGATTTAAGAATATTACTACCTATTTAATCTTTAAATAAATTTCCAAGTTTTTCACAAGAAAAAAATACTATCACTGTAGCCACTTCACAAGCAGGGAAGAACTGGCAGAAGTGAGGAACAAATAATAATCTTCCTGAAAATAAATCTGCAGACTAAAAATAAAACCTCCATACTGCTTGGATCCATGTTTAAAGACTTTTATACTCAATTCCTCCTCCCTGCTTCCCCCAGTTCTGCAATAATACTAATAGGTGACACTGAGTATGGAAAGATTTATTTTCTTCTTGCAAATCAACTCAAGATCACACTCTCTAGATAAACTTTCCAGTCTGTAGCTAAATATTAATCGTATTGTAGACCTGCCATCAGAAAGAGCCAGTGAAGATCTAAATAACATATTTAAAAGCAGAAACACTGCAATAAACTTGCATGCTCTGCATATTAATACAATTTTCAGAATCAAGGGGAAAGATTAGGCAGCACCAACAATTCTTTGAAGTCTAAATAGGGGTATTTTTTATAAAACCCATGGAATAAAAAAAGCTTACTCCAGAGGGATTAAATATGTTCCATGACTGTATAGCAATTTTACCAAACTGAAAGCAAAATTAAGAATCAAAGACCGGAAAACAGGGCAGGGGATAGAGAAACCAGATAAAATAACAATGAGAAACGTGAGACTGAATATCACCACCTTTCACTTCCATTACCCTCCGCAGAACACAAAGACTGTAGTAATTACCACAGCCCCCCTTCACATCAAATCCATGTTAAGTATTCAGAAGCTATCAGTCTTTCTTACTTTTATAACCTCCTCTAATACGTCACAAAAAATAGTTTTAAAGCACTTTCACTTTCAGCTGTTAAGACCAGAACCCTCACACTCTTCACAAAGCACAATTGAAAACCTCCCACTCCTTAGCTGAATTTGCATTGATATCCACTCTTCTCTGTATGACAGTCATATGACTCACTGATACCTAATAACTCAGGGTCCAATTTACAAGGTCAGCTGTAACCGTCAACAGGCGGGGAAGAGAGAGAGTCTACTGGACTCAATCCTTGCCTTAAATCAGACCAGTGTGTCAAGGTCAGATTACTCAGGCAAACTTTCCCTTTCCTGACAGGTCAGGATGCCGAGGGGGAAAACAAAATTCCTGTACTATACGCAAGACTTAACACTTTCTCTGAATTCTGCTGTACAGTTTTAAACATCATCTACTTCAAGTGCTAAATGTTCTGCATTAAAGTCGTCACTAAAACGAAGAAACTTCACTACCTAGACAAAACATATATTACTATTCATTTTGTGCAAAGTGCTCTACATAACCACAACCTTCCTCCCAGCCACTGGAAGCTTAAATAATCTTTAAGAGATAAGAAAAATATTTAATTCATTTAAATGTAAAATTTGAAAAGAAAATGAGGTCAGTTCCTAACAAAGAAGCACGATCAGTCCAGGTACTGAAGGCATTGTGTCAGTGTCTTGAATACACAGCTGTTTCTACTGCATGCACACTTGGTATCTTACTGACCATGTTGCAGGGAGCAAGTTTTCCCTATCAAAACAACACAGAAGTAATCAAATTGGAATTCTGATCAGTTTGCAAGTAAATATATGCAGTATGCAGGTAAAAGCCAGTACTCAGTAATAAGCAACCTCAATTTTAGGAAAAACCTTAGTTTTATTAATTTCTCACAAGTTGTTTAGACATATCACATGAAACAGAAGCTTGGAAAGGTGCTTTAAAAAATTATACTGCTGATTTTCTACTTGGGTTAACAACACTTCCAAAGCTACTTTTCTGTTTTCAGGTTAAGGCAGGCTGAGGACACTGAAAATAAGGCGGTGTATTAAGGCACGGTGCAAAGCAACCCGATCGCTTTTATTTTGCAAATGCTGTAAATGTAGGCATTCAAAAGGTGTCTTACACTATGCTTTTGAAAGGAGCACTGAACATGCTGAAGAAGCAAGCACATTTCAATACTTACCTCGAAACTTTGAGACAAAGGCTCTGAAGAATACATCATCACTAATACACCACTCTTACAGCCTTTTGAAGATACTATTTCATATTTTACATCAAGCTTCCCCACTGACATATTTTCCTTTGGTGTGTAAATACAGTAATAATCTACTTACCACAGCAAGTTGTGTTCGTGATGCTACTGTATGAAACACTGCAGGCATCATAAGAGATTCTTCTACTTTCAATTCCATCTCATTCTCTGCTGAAAACGTGGTTTTGGGGATAGCTGGTGGACGTTCACACAAGATCATTTCTTTGTTGAATAAAAAAATTGGGTTGGTGTCCTACACTCAAAAAGGAAATGAAATCAAACACTGAGTGAAGGCAACTTACTGTTTAATCAGCAATTATTTCCTCATGTGGTTAACATGTCTTGAGAACAAATTAACATCCACATTTATAAGCTGAATACATAAACACCTGTTTCTCAAATCAAAGAAATCCGGCAAACAACAAACTATGGAAAAATACTTAAAAATCCCTTAGTAATAAATCTTCCCCTATAAATGAGTTTAGACTAGTAATGCAGTATGCACTTACTGTTCCAGCACTGTAACTACACACTCTTCTGTCTGGTGCCATACACTCTCCTCCATTGACAACCAATACTTGGTGCTGAATGGCAATCTTATACTTTGTTTGAATTGCATGTTTCAGATCAGCCACACTGGAAAAAAACGGGAAGAGATGGTTACTTGTGTCTCTAATTTTACATATTCCTGTCAGAGACACAGGTGACTTGTCTGTGTCAAAGCAAAACATTTTTAAAAGAACCATTATTGTTTATTCTGCACAATGACATATTTCTAAGTTTTATAAGTACTGTAATGTGTTGCATTCTGGATATCCAGTTAATATGCTACCAGCTAAAAGAAAAGAGCCTCTGCATTACTAGTAAGTCATCAGCAATGTTTTTTCCAAGATCCATTAGCATGCCAAAATTCTGGATTAAGTCACAAGTATTTAGGATAACAACCGTAAAAGTCATTATGTTTGTTGAATTTATAATTTATGACCAAACAACTGACTTCCTAAAACCCTAGAAGACAAGAACATCAACACTTCACTATGCATAACAGGAGCACAATTTCACCTAACAATTTCACATGTACATGAAGTGCAGTATAGCACTTAACAACAACAGGAAAATTAACAATCCATATATACGCAACAAATATAAACATCATAGACTTTTAATGTAGAAACAGTATATCAATGGTCTGTAGAAACAGACCATTCCTGGTTTTAGTTCACCAGCCTCCCACCTTTAATTCTAGGTGATAACATCTTCACATTACTGCTTATTTTAGACAGTTCAAGACTTTGTCATTAAGACACATGTAAACAGCAAGGTAAACAAGAATTTACTAATTTGAAACAGTTACTGACCCCAACTGTAACACACTTTGGTAGCACCTGTGTAGAGCTATAAAAAAGCGTCAGAGTATCAAGTGAATAATATCAGCATCAATCGTTTTGATATAAATGGCAGGAAACCTAACAATGTTACTGTTACTTGAAAAAGATCATAAAGATCCATTATTTAAAACAACCATGATTCAGCATGACATCATAAATTCATTACAAACCTCTCATAAGCACAAGCTTGTACTTGCTAGCTGTGTTACAATAACCATTCACCTATCACCTCCATGGTCTTTAGGAAGACCGCTTGGCCTCTCCACGTACAAGAAGACAGGCAAAGAACCCAAGAAAGTCTTACTAGAAAGAGCAAGTCTACACATACATACATACAGAAGAAGTAGTTAAACTGTCCAATTGACGAGTCTCTGATTTTTTGTGGTTCAGTTGCTGGAAAGCTTTCTCAAAGAACTATCCAACCAAGCAAGAAGTCAGCCCATAATGGATTATTAGGAGCCTGGCATGGCAGCTCACATGCTGCACCTCATCCACCATGATTTAAAAACGTAATGTCTAAATGTACCATACAACATCCAGGGGCGTGGGCACATCTGTAAATGACCCAGTAGAAACAGAATGGCTGAAACACTATTTCATGCTCAGTAATACCCTGACTGTCAGTAGGCTTTAGAGAGGAGCATACAAAAACAATCAGTATAGACAGTCTTAGGACCCTTCCACCACAAACAAGTTTCAAAATCCAAATTCATTGTTGATTCATGAAAATACAAATAGCAATTCTGGAGAAAGGAAACAATGGACTTGAGCAGAAAATCCATGGTAGAAGTCTTTCATGCACAATTACTTGCAACACATTCGTCCCTGGTAAAATATGAAGGCAGCAGGTAAGCTTGGCTCTTGCCACCTCCAGGGTGTCTTGCACACAAGAAAAATGAAAAAGGTTAGAACAGAGACCTCTCTAAAAGCATCTATATATTTGCAAGATGCTTTTAATATGCAGCAGAAAGAAATACAAACAGGAAAGTTATTGGGACCTAACCACAATCCTGTAACACTGACCACGCTTCACGCAGTTGGGTATCCAGAAGTTCATGTTTTACGTATAAAATAATGTAAAACATTTTGCAGCCTTACAACAGAACCAACTCTCACCCATCCTGAACAAGAGACAAAAACTTTCATGCCAATTCTTTACATAGGCACACATTGCCATAGCACACATTTTCTTCTGCATGAGTAGACCGACAGGAGAAAGAGCAACCTGCAGAACTTCCTCTATGATGTCAGTCAGTAAAAAATAAACCTCTTACAGAAGTATCCTAAATAAAAATTCTATTCAACAGAAGGGCACAAAAGATCAGAAGTAATTCTGACGTTTTTTTCAAAAAGCACCAAACACAACACCAGACTAAGCTAGGGGCAGGTCAGCCTCTGCCTCTTTCATAGGATCTCAAACACACATGATCACTTGGCAAGTTATTGAAAATGCTAATCACAAAAAATAAAATAAGAGAAACCACCACCAAAATTCACTCAAATACTTGAAAACCTAGAAGAAAACTACATTGACATACTAAAAAACCAACCTAGTATTCATTTGTCAAGAATTTAGTATATAACAAGCATACACACTTTTTAATTTAAAACAAACAATACACAATTAATTTACTCTCTTACTTTTGCACAGCAAGTTCAGTATCAAATGTAAGGGTAGTTCCAGTGTTGACCAAAAATACATATAGCTTCATGATGATTTCTTTAGGTCTCTGAAGTTTATAACTTCCACTGCTAAAATCATTTAGAAACTGCAACAAAAATTTCAAGTGTTAGTTTCACATGAGTTATGAAAAAGACACGCATACACTTTTGAAAAAATACTTTCAGATATATAGTGGGTGAATACATCAGTGTTCACATTCCACAATTCTTTATTCATTATTAAAGACAGAGAGTAGTTTCCTCTGGCCAGAAACATGGGCAAGCTAAGTCTCTGAAGATACAGACAGTTAAGAGAACACATGAGAATATATACCGACAAGAATAAGGAAAACTAAATTAAGAAAAAGAAAATATTACTTCCAATTGCAGAAGTCACCATCTCAGATCATTACCTGATTTTTCTCAATTATGAAATAAAGTTTTAAAGCCACAGATGGTTATTTCCAGACATCTTTTCTAGATTTTACAAACAGTAGCATGAGCTATTAATTCCTCAACTTACAGCTACAAAGTCTATCCACTCACTACTATCCTTATCCATACTTTTTTCACTCAGACACTGAAGCACTGGCAAAAAAAAAAAAAAAAGCAAAGTTCTTTTTTGTATTTCTCTACAATAAGTAATAGTTTTGAAAAATATTACCCTCTATGATCAGCATTAGCTAAATCTGTAGCTACTTGGTTACTGACAGCGAATATGAGTATTGAAGAAAGAACGTGCAGTCCAACACACATTTTCAGTCCTGTGCCCTACAAGCATTTGAAAGAGTGATTATATGCCCATGTTTTTGCAGTGTATGTGACAGATGAAAAACACATACCTGCTTCATAAAACACTGAGATTTTATCACTGAAGTACTCCATACTTCTGAGCCTTTTTCTCTTCTCCTCCTTAGGAGCTAGGAATTATGAGTAATTTCCACCACACTACCAAAGCTGCTGCAGAAACACAACTAGCACTGCAGTCAGTAATGACCTGAAATATTTTTTTTATGTGGAAGGAACTACAACAAATGAAGCCATAAAAGTTTTAGCCACTAGGCAATATTCTTATATCTTTATAAAAATGACTTTTTGGATTAAATTACTACACAGGTAATGTAAGTCATCCCTCTTTCCCTGAAATATTAATAGGATACACATACAGGGTCTACACAACTAATTGGATTACTTTAATATTAGTCTGAATTTGCATTTATCTCTTTGCCTACACATAGAAAAATTGACAAGCCACAGAGAAAAATAACAACCATGCCATTAATATGAGTAGGGGGGAGAGGTATTATCAGAATATTTATTTCAGAAAGTTGTAAGAGCTTTCTTACAAGAGAGCGGCTTTCCACATGCTTTTCAAGAATTAATTATACTGCTAGTTAAAACATACATTTTCACAGCAAGGCTTCAGAAACAGAACCATATCAAATAAAAAAGGCCCAGTTAAATAATATGATCTGAAGAGAGTTTTGTTGTCCTTACACTTGAACTCTACTGTACTCAGTGGCACCAGTTTCATTTTGTATCAGAAAAAGAAGCATATACTCTATAAACAAAGCTATTAGATAGGTAAAAACGGCTTAACACCAAGAACAAGCTAAAACCTTTTTTCCATCTAAGCCTAGTTAAAAGGCTTGTATAATATCTAGTATTCATATAAATACTATTTTCCAAACTGAAGTGATATTTAAGAGAGAATGAGCCCATCACATACACAAAGTGGAACTTTAATCAAACATTTATCTGTCCATACCATAACACTAAACCTAACTAAAGCATAAAGAAACATTACCAAGATCAACAATATTTATGACAGCATCTGCCATGCATCAGGAGTCTTGAAACTTTTTAACTTCAAGGAAAGAAAGAATTACCTTCAGGCACTATACAGAGCTACCACCTTCTTCAGATTTGAGAGGAGAGTAACTGCGCACATTCGCTTCACTTGATTTTTGGCAACAGAGTAGCATGGCTGTTCAAAGCCAGAGAAGATCTGCAAAGAAAAGACACAGAACGCAATTATTAACAAATTATTATAAAAATGTCAGGATTTTATGGTCATAATTGCATCTAATCCAGAAATCATGTATGTTAATGCCAGAAGAATAATAATGTGGTAGTTGTTTGGGGCTTTTTAATTAACAATGCTATCCAGTTACAAGTCTGCCCAGAACTGCTACACATCCTAATACTTTTGCCTGTCATTCTTGTTTAAAATAGCTGTTAATGATAAACACTTTTAAGCGTTTATAAGGAGAGAAATTTAGTTCACTGTAAAGAACTGCTTGCTTTTCCATTAATTGAAATTATTTTTCAGAACTGGTGCAGAATGCCGATACAATGATGCTGAGAGCATCAAAAGGTACACATGCTACTGCTGTCTTATCCAGCAGCTGTGTCCAACAGATTCCTGCGGGAATCAGCATCACCTTTCTTACCTGAAACAAGGTAACCTATTTTGCTAAGCCACTCACCTACTTTCAAAACACGTGTTAGATTTATTTATCTTTTTTTTTTTTTAAATAAATTGAAGATGTTGCCATTCCCAGCTGCCTGTCACTGCATCTTTGCCAGGGTAAACGACAACAACCAAAATGAGTCAGATCAGCAAAGGTGATCTTTTATGCTACCCTAGTTCGTTTTAAGTGTTTTCAGTTAAGTAGCAATGCCAAAGGAGAAGGAGTCCCTGGTAAGGAATGTGTTGATGAGCTGCTGGGCTCAGGGCAGTGAAGCAAGTGCACAATCAAACCCCAAACTGCAAACAAGCATTATTTCTATCATCTTAATGCCCTAGCAAGCTTCTGAGAAGATGATCAGACACTATAAAGGGTGATAATCCATTACTAAAAATAGGCTTGCTGAAGCCTGAAAACCATTAGAACATGTAAACCATTTTATACAACCCATGCTACTAACAATAAATCAAAATCACTTCATTCCAAATTTGAAAACCTTATGATAAAGGAAAAATTCTTTTATGGTCATGGAACAGAGGAATTATCTTCCTCCCTCTTCACTCCCGTGCAAAACACACACATGACACTTTATCAGAAGCAAAGGAACAATAAAAGGGAAATAACCAGTGTGTTTAAGTCCTACCGTTAGAAAAAAGAAATTAAAGTGTCTTCCTCCAGTTTAGCTATCAGCGGTCAGTAGCTGTACTTGAGCAAAATGAATTTATGAATACTTGCTTTAGATCAAAGAAATGCACATTAACATGAAACCACCAAAACACTTCTGCCGCAAACTAGGAATCCAGCACAATAATCTCTAGTCTTGTAATTCCTTTGCAACCATTAAGAAGACAAAAAACAAGTGCTTTTTCTTCCACATCTAACATTTCATCAAACAATCCTAGAGAAAAGAACTACACTAACACAGGCAGGACAAAATTCTATTAGGATTACTCTTAAAAAAAAAAAAGGAAACCACAGAATTCACTCACTCTCAAGGCTGTTAAAAATTTCAGTGAAAACTTTCAGGACAAGAGGAATCATGAAAAGCAAGGTTTCAGAGAGTAAGTGCCTTTAACAGCAGGCTCTCCTGCACATTCATTGATGTCCAACAAAGACAGGCTGCAGCCCTCCCCCCCTTCAGCAGGAACTATGTCAAGTGCCTCTCTCCAGCTGCCTGTTTTTGCAACACTGGAAGAAAAAGAATTTTGAGAGCTCTTCCTAGTCTTGCATCTCTGGACAACATCTGTCTGACTGTGCTCAAAGTCTAAGATAAGTTACAGGGGTTATGCATGAAAACCTACCACAGTTGCCTAAGTTTCTCTTCTTTCAAATGTCAGGTTATGGCAGACCATTACAAGCAAGGTCACCTACACATCACAGATTAATTTTTAAATGTGTTCCCAATATTCCAGAATATTGTTATTATCCAGCAGTAAGCACAAGTTGATAACATAATCTTGGAGTGAAAGTCACATTACCAATCTTCAACAGAATATATCCACACATATTTTATTCTTCTGTTTGTATTACCACAACAGGCCATTAGGAGAATTTTACGCTTTATATATTTATTTATTTTTAGCTTTAAACTCTTACGTAGCGTTACGTTGCTGAAATTATTTTAATTTACTTTATCAGAGGTTGAAGAATTACACAATTTGACAGCTACTGAAGACACAGCTGCTACCTATGTAATCAGACAAAACCACAAATGACTAATACACCCAGACTATTTGTTTAAAATGTGTGTCTTACAGCATTACATCCAAGCTATCATATAAACTAGATCCTTTAAATTATGGGATGGACATCTGTATGACCAACTGCCATGAATTATCAGTAACATCACTAAAAAAACATTTGAACATTTGAAATTTTCTGTAATTATAAATATAAATTATAAATAAAAGCTGCCAGAGCAAACAAAATATGGTAGGCATACATATAAGAAAATAATGAGATGACAAAAATGTAAGAATAGCAAAGCAGAAAAAGCTTCCATAATTCATTGAGAATATGTATATTTTGTCATATTAGCTAACGAAACACCCAAACCAGCCACATGTACCTTTTGCTAGTTGCAACATTTATTTCAGTTTCACTGCCCTACATTGCATTTACATTGCAATGCAATTGCTGCAATCTTTTCCTATATAATATAAACCCTTCAACAACCAACTAATTTTGAAGTCAATGTTGATCAATACTTTCAGCGCATGTTGTTTACAAGTATTGAGATGCGTCTTAGTTCAGAAGAGGCTCATGCTCATTGTAGTATCTGTAAAAGGAAATTAATGTCTGTCTACAGACCCTTCCTTTTTGTCATTACAGCACAGGTATCCCAGGTTTCACAGCACTACACAAGTAATCCTATAGCTACATTAACCACCCATTTCTGCCCTTCTGTGCAACATCCCTGCTCCTAACTACCCAGTGTCAACTGTCCCACTGTTTCACAATACAATTCTTTAACTTCGCGAACTCAAACACTGAATCATGGCATTCAGGGTAGGACACAGATAGAGATCAACGTTTATGCTGTTTGGGTTTAATGGGACATTCATCAACTTCACTTTTGTCATTAAGTTACCTCTATATTATCTTAAATCGTTCACGCTCATGTTTTTGACACCTCATTTCCCATACTTTCTTTATAAACTGGATTACAAACTAAACTTAAGCAAATGAAGATACTGGTAAATTTTTCTTTAACACCATAGAATTTAAACTGAACTATGCCAAAGTCATGGCTTTCCTTTAAACCCAGTAGTGTAAGATTCCATCCACAACAGCAACACACAAGCAGTGTAAGGGACCTTGCTTTTTGTTCCCACAGAGCAGCAGGAAAGTACTGCTCCACATCTGTATGCTAAGTGACATACTCATCACTGCTTCATCTCCCAAGACACATAGAACCAAGAGGCCCAAATTCTTTCCCCTCTGTGTGTATCTCCAGGTTGGAAGAGGCTCAAACCTGAAAGCAGACTGAACTAGCTAAACCAGCTGACCACGGCAAGACTCACTGTTCACACAGTGCCTGCATTTCCACATTGCTGTTAGACATTCACACAGCTCTGTATGATCTCCATCTGTGTGCTGCTGACAAAGAAGTTTCACTTCCCTTACTGCAGAAGTGCTCAGGCTACACTACAGGTAACAGTGTCTCCAGTATGAGTCATAAATGTTAGCCCCAATTACAAGGGTCAGGAGTCTCATAGGACATCACCGCAGAATTTCTGCCTGTCAAAAGGGCAATTCATTCGAGGCAAAGGCTGACAAGTCTGTGACATGCTTAAAAAGACTCAAGTGCTATTCCCCATTCACTGAATTTCTTATCTGGGTAACATCTCCCTTCAAGGCGAATATACCTTTATTACCTCTCGAGATGGAGTCAACTTTGGAGCACATTAGCATGTTATTAAATTGTACTTCATTTCCATACAGCAAATCTTAAGGTTTGCCTTTGAGATGTTGCAATTCCTGTGATTTCGCCCTTCTCTCCTCACCTTTTAGAGGAGGATTTCCTGCTTCACCTCGACTTAGGCAATTCTGTAATAGACAAAGGTACAAGACCAGTGCAGAATGTTCCTTACAATTCATTTTGTTTTCTTCTATAAACCTGTCTTCTACCTCCACTTCCTTCGTTTTTCTCAGGTGCCCTTCTCAAAAAATGCTCTCTTGCTCCAAGTTGCAGACCCCAGAAGCAAAGTATTTTATATAGCACATAAATCAAAAGGAAATGAAAATAGAAACTGAAGCTGAATTTAATGCAACTAACACCTTTATGTTAGTTGTAAGATTCTCTCTAAAAGCAGGCTTCAAGGAGCTTTCTTCCATACTGCAACCAATGCATCTAACCACAAATATCTTAATTTTGCAGAATATTACTATTACCACCACCAGAAGAATAGAAAGAATGACCTCATTGTGAGGGTGCACATTCTTTAGTAACCCTTTACGCAACAGAAATTACTGTGTTTCTAAAATACAATGCAAATGCATATCCTTTTCTGGATGACCAACTGTTGAAAGGAAATATGCTTTAAAAGGCACTTTAAAAACTTATAAGAAAAACTCAAAAAAAACCAAACCAAAACAAACCCCTAAGATGTATGATGAATAAATAGCAGGGCTACTCCTGACCCAGCTGCAGAGAATAATTTCATTCCCCCACTCCATCAAAATAAATTTAATGAGAAAACCACATCTAATCACCAAGATCTATGTTACTGCAGGTGGAGATCCTATCTCCCATTACCACCTTATATCAAAGCCTATAAACCTCATGTTCATGCCACACTGTAGTCTTAAAGAAACGCTGTCAATCCCGGACATCTGTAAGGTGCCATCTGGAGCTCTATTTATACTGTGTTGAGATGTGCATCAGGCACAGAGGCGGTTACTTAATTACAGCATCTCCGACAGTCACTGTGTTCGTAACAGCTCTCAAACTCAGCTGCTGGTCAGCAAAGCAAGTCTTTTCCACTCAACCCAAAAACCAAGCTGCAATCCTGCAGAGCAACCAGGACACACTCCTAAGCCCCTACTTCCCAACTCACTAAAGAGGAATTTTAAAAGTCAGTAATTCAATATTTCATAGTATAAGAGGCTTCTTCCCCCCCTCCCTTAAGATGAATCATTTTACATAATACTAAGTTAGTATTTTAGTTACATGTGGCCATCACATTCTCTGAATTACATGGAAGCTCCTCAGTCAGCCAAGTAGGTGCTGCAATGCCTTCAGAGATCCTCAACAACATCAAGGGTGAAAGAGCAGGAGATCAAAAGCAAATGCATCTGGGCAGCCAAGAAACATTAAAGAGTAGCTTTGAAATTGGCCAAAAACAATGCAGCTTCTCACAAGTTCAGACAAAACTTACACTGTGAATTCAAGGAAAGCAATAATTTCAAGCATGTTCATGAGGCAATAAGCACATTATTAGGCACTGTGTCATGATTCCATATGGACATAATTATGAAGCTTCAGATCTGATGGTTAGCATCTATTTACACTGCTGTTTTCACTGATTTGAGGAGCTGCCAAAACACAATTCATATAACAGATCAGACAAAAGTTTTTCTTCAACAGTAAACACAATTTTACCACATTTTTCAAAACCCCACATCTCTTACATGATGGAAAGTGAAACTTCTGTGACTCAGTTAACAGGTACAAGTCAGAAAACAAACCAAGGATTTCTGACAATCTTATTGCTAGGAAACAGACCACAGGTTTTAGAAGTATCCATTTTTCTCTTTTTTTTTTTTTTGTTTTTAATTGATGGAAACAAGTCTTTCCACAGCTGTCTGCGCCTTGGTTTTCAACAAAGTTAACTGAAGGTTTTGTCAGGTTTTTCTTTTTTTAATGTATAATTTTGCCATTTCAAAGCATTGAAATGGTAGAGTACAAGCCTCCCTCGAATTATAGAGATTAATACATTCTCTTTGCAAAGATTGGTGCTCTTGGGTACATGGAGCTTCAAGTGGTTTTATTCAAGTGACTGATTCCATACTGGTGGGAAGGTTCTTCCTGTAGGCACATACTCTTTTAAAATAATTAGCATGTAAAATCTTACAGTGTTTGCAAACAATTCTGCAAGAAAAAGACAACAAGAATTCTATTCTTTCTTATACTCAACTCAGACAAGTTGGCACCAGTGCTGCTTCCACTAACACTCTCTCTGATTAGCCAAGACCACAAACACTGCTAATAGAAAGAGCACCAGACTTATAAATGCCTTTCCTGAGCCAGTTCTTCTGCTCCTTTCGCTGTACCAACTTTCAGTGGTGCAACTATCCACATTTCTGTGGAATAAACTGGATAACTTTTCTGTAACAAGTTAGAAACTTCCCCAGGATACTGATAGTTCAAATTGGTTCCATGATGTGGTTTACTGAACAACTCCACAAACTGATACACTTGAACTAAAGCTGCAAAGAGGCCAATGAATACAGAGGAGACTGAACATCAGAACCATCATTCAAGAAGAGAAGTGAGAATTTTCAGAAGGCATCATTCACATTTCTGCCCATGCCACCCTCAGTTACTAATGTATCACTTCTTAGAAATGGAAACCTAGCAAAAAACCCCAAACCTGTACCCTCTTGAAGAGCAGGCTAAGATAACTTAAAAATGGGCAATTACTACAGATGCAACTGAGGACAGATTTTCTCAAAATATAGGCCAGGAGGCCACTTCCCCTGTCCTTCCCTTTTCAGATACAGCATCATAATGCTACAACTTCTTTTTCTTTTATGTGGAAAAGAGAAAAATCTTGGCCAGAACTACTTTAAAAGATGAAAACACAGAACATAAGACTGATTAAATGGCATTTACTTCACAGGAACGAAACACTACAGATGGAAAAGAAAGTAAAAGACTGACAATAATGAAAGGTAAGAAAAGATCCTTGTGATTTAGTTTGACTGTCCACGTGAAAGTCATGGGTTCTTCCTTAATTTCTATTCATAAGCAATCACATTTTCAAATACCAATTAAGTTTTCCAGTAATAAGGAAATCCACTACCATCTTGGTAAACTGTTCAAATGATTTGCAACTTCCAAACTTGCTTGAAATTTTTCTTATCCATAGGGATGTTTACAAATTTAGCAATTCAACTTTCCCGATCTAAAGATGGAATTTCTCCAATTTCTCTAAGTTACTTATAATTCACGTATCACCTATCAACCTCCTCCTATTCATCAACGTTCTTTTATTTTCAATGGTATCTGAAACAAGTAAGTAAACAACCATCAGCGAGATGCAGAGCCAACATAACTCCCAGGTTCCCTAGGAATACATATTCAGGAATGTCTAGATTCGTGTAAGATCAGTTTATTACTCCATTTGGATATCACATAGTTACAAATCACCCTCAGATCTCTACTGGCATCAATCTGAAAGAAGATAACATCAATGCGCTGAGAAACGAGAAAAGCTGCAGGATTGTTTGAAGAATATTAAGTTGTCTCAAGAAGGTGTTTCCTATTTTCATCTGCCCTTCTTTACCTTTCTGGAATACAAATCTTTGCTAGTTTAAAATAGCTAACAAAGTGCACTGATAAATCCCTTTATGCAATATTACCAATGTAAGAACTACACAACCACCAAAGAAACCCCAAGGAAACCAAAGAAAAACACAACTCACAACAATTGGAGGTATCACAACTCTACTCCTGCCCTATTGAATCCTGGTTGTGCTGTTTACAGCCATAATATGCATGTGAAAATGTTGTTACAATTCATTTGCTTTTTGAAATTTATAGGTATTTTACCACCAAGCCTTTCATATAAAAACTAAAGGAGAGTTTACACATTACCCCTCCCCCCCTCATTCAGACAGAAGTGAGAAGTTTGAGTCATACTTTTAAACCATTCACTGGGTGAGAATCAAGTCTCCTTCAATCAGTAGACAACACGAGTACTTGTAAAGAATATTTTTAAACAGACAAGTCAGCTTGAGTTTACTAGTGGAACACTTGCAATATAGCATAAGCACAATGTATCAGAAGAGATCTTCTAGTCCTGTTACACAATATATTCTTATATAAGAATCTTCTCTTCATCTGAAATTAATAAAAATACACACTCTGGAGGATGGAAGAAAAACTGTATGAACAAAAGCACCATTTTGTCAGTATGAACTGCTTATCCTAAGCCCAACTACAATAAATAAGGGTCAAATTTTCACACTTTTGACATACCAGCACAGCTACTTGGAATCAACAAACTCAAAACAAAGTTTGAGATAAGCCACCGACATTAAAAGTCCCTGCAGCACCAGAAAAAAAACATCATTTAAATAATAAAGAGCAAATAGTACTGCAGCTGTATCTACAACACACAAAGGAGCATAACGTTCCGTCATAGAAAAGAAAAAACGGCAGATAAGTCGGTTAAAAGAAAACTTGAACACTAAATCAAAATAAAACTTGGGAATTTAGAAACAGCTACCACAAACGTTCAAAAATTGGATCTCAGCAAAGTGCAACTCTTACAGAATTTATATTTTAGCTTTGCTAAGGGCAGTATGATTTTTTGAATTCATGATGGAAGTAAAACTTTCCCCTATAATTAGTTCTGCAATGCTGCAGTCTACCTCTAGAACACATATTGTTTTTAATCTGTTCAAAACAAAAACAGCATACTGGCCTGTCAAACACATCTTCAAGAATAATAACGAAGACTGAGGTATCATACCAATACTAGTTTCACCTAATCCCTCCAAATAAAAAGAACATGCAATTGAAATACTGAACGCACTCTTTCACTATTGCCAGCACAACTTTCGTAGTCTCCTGAAAAAGCAAAAATACTGTTTCAAAAGCAAGTCTTAAGAGGTAAGAAAACATGAGCTATTTCATAAAGAGAAAATAAAAGCATGTACTGAAATCAGAGACATTAGAACATTACTTAGGCAGAGCTGCTCTCAAATACTCATACACCATTCTTCTCATTGATTCTACAGCATTACACAGCAAGACAGATGCAGGACATTTGGAACTCAACTAGTCAACAAAACAGTTTTACATTTTACTTCCCATCAACAGGTAATCAGTACAAGTCAGGAAGAAATTCATATAGCACTTCAGCAGGCCTTTTCACATAGAAAACAGGCTACCACATTCTACAACAGCTTATTTTCTAATGCACAAACTACTAGAGCTTTATATATAGCACACTGTAATCGTTTCACCTTGATGCGATAAAGACAGCAGGCCCAGCTGCAAAATCTGCTTCCAAAAGAAACTGTCAGCATCTTGGATGGACATAAAAAGCTACACTGAGCTGTTGCTTGAGCTGGTAGTTTGAGCTCAGAACCATCCTGAACCATACTCTGCAAACCTGAACAACAAAAGGAAAATACACACCTAGAGATGGACAGAAGGCAAGCATGACACCCTGGGATCCCAACACCCCGGTGTTTCTCCTGACCAGCCCCATCTCAATCTCTGAACGAAAATGTTGTATCAATAAATTTGGTTTGATATTTCTATAGACAACTTCCAACAACTGATATTGAAATATTATTTATGTATTATTAACAATTTAGTTATGCTTGAATCCCATTACAAAAACAAAGTTTATCCCCTTCCAACCCTGTTTACAAATGGGGATAGAAAGAGCTGATACATGGCTATGTCTTCCAACTTCCCTTTCAACAGAACTACATTAAAAAAACTAAAATTTAAATTAAAACTAAATTAAGAGTGGATCTGCACTATGAATTAACTCACAAATAGACAAATGACTTTCTCAGTAACCACAGAACGTTAATTAATTCACAAAAATAATTGCTAGCAATTTCTTTATCACCATTAATTGTGCTATAGGCTTTTACAACACGCAATTCACGTAAGGATCTTTCAACTTGTACACCAAAATCATTAGTCTGGCAAATCAGCTAGAAAATAGACACGCTGTAATTCTTCCAATTGGATTAGTAATTTACATATTAATGATACTTTTTTTTTTTTGCCTGTTTGGTGTCAGTGCATTCAATCAGATTCTGCAGTATAATACAATATTATTATGTAAGTTGGCATCTTGTAATCAAGTGTTTGCTACTCGGTAATACTGATTAACAACTTTGCATCAGAATGTTAACTATTAATAGGCTCCCTAAAAGTAGTAAGGTATTAATTTTTTCCTCCCCTCCTCATCTTCAGAAACTGTTCATATAATGCCATTGAGCTGCAGACCAAACATCAGGAGCACAACTTTCTTGAGCAATATTGCATATGTAGAATGAGACACATGACTGCTTGGGCACTATCCAAATGACTGAAGTGGTTCGTGTGACAACTGGGTGTACACACTACAGTTTTTCATTTTAACTTCCTGGTTTTCCCTTAACATGCAAATGAACCCAACCTGTGCAATATAAATCTCAAGACCCCCACACCACTCTAAGCTAGTCTTTCACAGAAACTAACTGCTAGTTTAAAACCAAATAAAGACTTAAGGATACACTGATAACATATAGAAAAATTCTTTCCAGTAATCCTACTGTAACTGCCACTCTATTATCAAAAACAACAAATCAACGTGCTACTCTTTTATGCCCAACATACACTCAGTCCCCTACTTAATCAGAATAACTGAAGTTCTAAGAAATGCACTAGGAGTTTAGAAATTATGTTTTCCACCTTAATTTCTGCAAGGCTATGTAACCTCAGCTGTGTTAAGACAACAGGCAGGGACACACAGTTTTTTAAACAGACACCACAAAAGACCTCAAAATAACCCTTGCCCTCTTCTCCAGTCAGAGCACAAGTCTGCCACATACACTTCTAATTATAAATATAGTAACCTGACATGGGGAGAGAGACAGCCCCTTGAACATGATCTCAGAAACTACTAACCCAAATCTGTGCTGAGCACAAGTCTAGGACAACACAATAAAGTGTAAGATAGAGTGCTATTTTACAGTCTACAAAACAAACAGCTACTTGTACAAAGCATACAACAATAATGTACTTCCAAAGCGCAATTAGGTCTATCTTACAATAATCCATTATCCCAAAAGATCCCGTTTGTATTTCCAGCTCTATAACTGGCAAGCTGAAGTCCCTTACCACGTGTTTTTCAGCAACTCATTTTCTTTACTACTCTCAACATAATAAAATCAAATCATTTTGCATTCCGGACAGCATTTAGAATAAGTACAAATATATCCTTCACACATTTAAACTAAACTTGAGGATGTCAAAATATCTAGATCCTTTCTTCTTACTATTTCCTTCTTGGCACAAAATTTTGTATTAAAGCCAGATAACAGTAAGATTCTTTCTTCATGTGCTTCATCTTTTAGAAACTTCCCAAGGTACTAGTATTAAACATTCTTCAAATTCCCAGCTTAAATAAACCATAATAATGCACGTTTTCATTACTGTTATTGTTAAGTACTTCCATGAAGTATGGAGATGAACTTTTTAGAAGGGTAGGTATGAGAGAGGACAAAGGACAATGCCTTTTAATTGAAAGAGGTTAAGTTTAGATTGGATATAAGGAAGAAATTCCTTACTGTGAGAGTGGTGAGACACTAGAACAGGCTGCCCAGAGAAGCTGTGGATGTCCCATCCCTGGAAGTGTTCAGGGACAGGCCGGATGGGGTTTTAAGCAACCTGCTCTAGTGGAAGGTGTCCCTGCCCATGTCAGGGAGGTTGGAACTAGATGATCTTTAAGGTCCATTCCAACCCAGGCCTATCTACAATTCTGATTCTATTTATAGTGTTATTCCTCACAGTACTTCTCAGCTATATAAACTTCAACTGTATGAAACATGTTTTTCCATCCTTGTTTTCTCTCCAGCATCGCTGAAGTATCTTCTACCACACATTTAAACATCCACCTCCAGAAGCGTAAGTCCTTCCATAAAGCCATGACACAAACTACTTCCAACACACATATATGTGAACAGAAGGGGAAAAAAAAAACCAGCTCAACCTCCCCATTCTTTCCCATAAAGAAATAAAGGTGAAAGCTTAAAATACGAACCACAAGAAATGGCTCACGGCCAGGACATACTATGTAACTACTTCAGACAAAAACAAACGACACAAGACATAAAAAGATATGGTTATATGAGGTCTAAACTAACATTTCTGGGTTTGTTCTGAGTATCTCGGGGACAGACATGACTTTTTACTTCTTCTCTAGATGACGGTGAGTAAGAAACACAAGCCTTATAAAGATCAGCTCATTCAGTTCTCCCAGCATTTATATTAGCATTTCTACCTCTGGATCAGTAGCAGCCAGTACTTTGGGGGTCAATGAGACAGAGAAGTGAACACTGATCCACACAACAGCCTGAAAGTCTACTAAAAAGCCATAAGGAGAAACCGACGGGGAAATTCAGCACAGGATACACGCTTCCTCGGGAGCAGGACCAAGTAAACAACCGAGGGAGAGGCAGAACAACGTTTGTAAACACGCAACGCTTCTGCACGGCGCTCACCCGACCGCCGCCAACGGGGAGCACGGAGGCGCTGCCAGGCTGAGTCATTCCTTATAGTAACTTCCCCGCAAATCCCTTGCCCCGGCAGCGGAGCCCTGGGCAAGGAGGGAGCACCCCGGCCCGCCCGGCGCTGCTCCCCTCAAAGGGCTGCCAGCCACCGCCCCCCCACACCAGCTGCGCTGGGGTCCCCCCGCCGCCCCGGGACCGGCTCCAGCCGCGGGATCCCGGACCTACTCGATCCCCTCCCCGTCGCCTCTCAGCTCTTTGTCGCCCGCCCCACGGGTACAGCCCTGCGCCGGGACCGCCGCCCCTCGCCAAGGCCGCCCTCCCGGTACCGGAGTCCCCGCCCTCCCCGCGGCTGGGAGGGGCTGAGCGAGGCGGCGGGGGAAGCCCGCACCTCCCCGGGCAGCACTCGCCACTCANGCCGCCGGTGTTTGTTGTTGTCGTCAGCCGCTTCCGGCGCGAGGGCTGCCGGGAGGGGGCGGCCCGCGGGAGAGATCGCGCGGCGGAAGCGGCGTCGGCGGCGCCAGGGCCGCGGGAGGGCGGAATCCGGGAGAGGTTTGGGTTGGAAGGGACCTTGAGGATTATGCGCTGCCAACCCCCCTGCCGTGGGCAGGGACACCTTCCGCTAGAGCAGGTTGCTCGGAGCCCGATCCAGCCTGGTCCTGAATACTTCCAGGGGTGTGTTCAAGATCTTCCCACGTTATCTCTGGGCAACCAGTTCCATCCAGTTCCTCACCACCGTCACAGTAAAGAATTTTTTCCAAGCATCTAATCTAAACCTACTCTTTTTAAATTTAAACTCATTCACCCGTGTCCTGTCACTACATGCTCTTGTAGATTGTCTTGCCCCATCTCCGAGTTTCTTTCAGGTACTGGGAGGTCACAATCAGGTCATCCAGAAGCCTTCTCTTTTCCAGGATGAACAATCCAATTCTCTCATCCTTTCCTCATAGAAAAGGTGCTCTATCCCTCTGATCAACTTCCTGGCCTGCTCTGCACTCGTTCCATCAGGTCCATGTCCTTTCTGTGCTGGAGCCCGAGAGTTGGATGCAGTATTCCAGGTGGGATCTCACCAGAGCACAGTACAGGGGCGGAATCCCCTCCCTTGCCCTGCTGGGATTGGATGCAGCCCAGGACACAATTGGCTTTTGGAAGTCAGGCCCTCTACCTTACCCCAGTAGGAAGTTTCTTTAGTTTCATTTTAACCTGAGATGATGAGAGATCAAATATTTAGGAAATCTACAGAAAGGTTTAGAAATCTGTCCAGTATGTTTTGGTTTTTATTATAAAAAACTACACTGAAAAAAACTTGTGGACTTCATTGACATTTGGAATAAAAAAAAATCTTAAAAAAAGATGGGTTTAGATGTCTTGCAATACTTTCCTACATCTTGCATAAACAGAATAATGTCAGCTCTTACAAGAGAAACTTACCAAACACTTTTGATATGAAATTTAAATTCCCACTACACAGATATCAGTTCCTACCAAACTTCTAGGTATCACCTGTCACTTGAAGAAAGTGAGATCGACATGGCCAGTCCAACCAAAGGATGTGTCTGTTTCCCAAAAACAGGAATTTTTTTCAGACTTGAAGTTGAGGCTGAGAGAATTTGGTTTGTTCATCCTGGGAAAGAGAAGGCTTCAGGGTGACCTAATTGCAGCCTTCCAATACCCAAAGGGAACTTGGAGGAAAGATGGGGCAAGACTATTTACAAAGGCATATAGTGAGAGGACAAGGGTTTAAATTTAAAATGAGCAGGTTCAGATTAGATATTAGGAAAAATTCTTTACTGTGAGGACTGGAACAGGTTGCCCCAGAGATAATGTGGATGCCCCATCCCTGGAAGTGCTCAAGGCCAGGTTGGATGAGGCTTTGAAGAACCTGGTCTAGTGGAAGCTGTCTCTGTCCATGACAGGGGGATTGGAATTAGGTGATCTTTAAGATCCCTTCCAACCAAAACCTATGATTCTGTGACTTTATGCATTCAGTTAAATAGCTAGGTTCATTATATAAAGCACTTTCTTCCCCTCACAAAAGTTCTCTTTTAGGTGTGTTTAAACATACGCACAGCCCTTCACTTTTTTTTTACTTCTAGTTCATCAGCTTGTAAGCCTACTACTTCTCACAAACTGGGGCAGGCTTATGGTTTTCACAGTAAAGTCCTAGTAGCCCTCTCTCCTGCTGTTGGAGATCTTCCTGCCTCTTTGGCACATTAAAGACAATGTTGAATAGTCACAGCCTGTCCAGACAGGAATTTCTTGGGCTTTTAAAGCAAACCTCCAGTTGCCACCTTGTGGTACCCCGTGAACAAGTACTCCCTAACTTTGCAGCCTGTTGGAAGATGTGTCCAAATTACCCACATTGTGAAAGACACTTTTGGCGCTTCAGACTTTTTTGATTGTGATGAAGGTCTAATCTTTAGTGTGAAAGGAATAATATCCAGATAGAACTTGACACATCGAGTGCCATGCATGCTATTACCAGAGGTAAAAAAAAAAACCTTTGTGGTCTAGTAAGCCTGAAGTACCAATAAGTCACATTAAAATTCTCTTGAGGAGAAGCTACTGAGAGTGACCTCTTGAAGTCTGAGAAGCTGAGACATCAGCAAGAGGAGCAGTAGCATCTCTTCAAACACTGAGGCGGCAGTGCCAACAGGATTTGTAGCTTTCTGGCAAAGCACCTCTGCCACTCAGGCTCTCAACAATTGCATAAAATGAGGCTTCAGGCACTTAAGCATTGTTCAAGTTTTTGTAGCATGTGTGGGACAACTGTTGATTGATCTGAGGGAGCTCAGGCAGGACTGAAGCAGGAACTTCAGTTCTGGGGTGTAAGCAAAGTGCTGCTAGCAGAGCAGGTTGTTCTGGCTTGTTGTAACATTTCATTATGTTGCATCCTCTCAAAGTGTTCCAGAGCCACTTCATGCCAAACAACTAATTACAGGGTTTTTTCATGAGCCTGTCTGAACAAAACCTAAAATTTAACATTGTATCTAGCACTTCTATCATAAAAAAGCAGTATTTTATGAAGATGTTTTTGCTCCAGGATATACAAAAAGAAACATTGAATAAGGGTTACTGAGAATTCTTCACATTTTCAAAGTGCTGTACCAAATGTAGGTTATTATTCTTTCAAGATACTGTTTAGGATCCACCTATATATTTTTTCACATTCTGTAAAATAACCAAGAAGGTTGAAGGAGTTTTTCACTGTGCGCTTTTAATTTTGGGTGCTAAATTTGGTATACTAATGAATGTCTCTCTTAAACTACATATTTGTGCAGCTGTAGTCACAGAGCAAAAAGAGCAGGCTGCTCTTCAAGGGAAGGCAAACTGGGAGCCAAAGCTGGTAGCAGGGCGCTGTCAGGGACAAAGGGCACAGTCCCACAGTATCGGTGAGGTCTGGTGACAGTTTTTCTGTACGATTGTTATCTGCCATGCTGGTAACGGACCAATACTATCGGTATTTATTTAGTTCCAAATGTACTTGAAAAACCACATCTTCCTATTTTCTTTAGCTCCGCTTGCCATAAATTCTCCCTGTGTACTTCTGCTTCCCTTGTGTTGTGTCTTGGTTTAACCCCGGCCAGCCACTAAGTACCACAAAGCTGCTTGCTCACACAGTTCCCCCCTGCAGTGAGATATGGAGGAGAACCAGGAAAAAATTGTAAAACACATGGGTAGAGATAAAAACAGTTTAATTATTAAAATAAAATAATAGTAATAAAATAATAATAATAATAGTAATGAAAAGCGAGACAACAAAAAGAAGTTAAAAAAACCTGAAACAGACATGTAATGCTTAAGACAGTTGCTCACCACGCACTGATGGATGCCCTTGAGCAGTGATGGGCCCCTCCCAGCCTCAACTCCCCCCAGTTTATACACTGAGCATGATGTTCTATGACATGGAATATCCCTTTGGCCAGTTCAGGTCAGCTGTCCTGGCTGTCCTCCCTTCTGGTTTGTGCACCTGCTTGCTGGCAGAACATGGCAAACTGGAAAGTCCTTGAAGTAAGCACTGCTTAGCAACAACTGAACCATCAGAATCTTATCAACATTATTCTCACACTAAATTAAAAAACCACAGCACTATACCAGATACTAAGAAGAAAATTAACTCTTTTTTTCTAAATTGCCCTAGTCAAAACCAGGACACATTGCTATATTCATCAATTTCCCCTGATTTTTGTCTTGTTGGGGTTTTTTTGTTTTTTTTTTTCTTTTTCCCGTTTTTCAAATACTGGAAACAGCTGTTTTCATTTCTCCGCTAGGTCAGGCTGATGCTTTAAACCTTCCTTCTCTGTTGATGCTTTGTGGCATCTTGCAAAGTAATCTTCAACAAGTATTCATTTTCAATTTAAGTCTTCCTACAACTAAACAACCACTTCAAAACCCAATATTTTTTAAAGCACAAAGTATATATTACTGTTCTGAACTGGAATATACAAAGTAAACACCAGTCTCCAACAACACAAGTGCTCCTGCATCTTTCAAAAGAGACTTCAAGAACTTTTATTATCCTTTAATGTAGACTGGCAGTCCATAGCAAACACCAAGTACTATCTCATCTCTTGCTTCTTTTCCAGAGCACTGACTGGACCATAAGCAATCAGTAATTTGTTTTTGAATGGTCAGTGACTCAAGAGCAGCTGATGCCATTTTGAAAACATGCCACTCCCTCTGACCTCTTTACGGATCATTCCTAACCAGTGATTTTAACATCGTGTGGCTTCCCAATGTTACAGTAATTCTGACTACACAAGTTTTGAATTCATAAGTGATTTTTCTTGTTTACTGCCAGAGCTCCTTGCAGGAAGGGAATAGTTAGCTTCAATTTAACATCTAGGTCTTGAGATCAGTTCTTGGTCCTAGGCAGAAATATGCAACGGACATTTGAACCTCAGATAAAATAAGTCAGGTTGGACATACCCTCAGAAGTGGTTAAGGACAGAAGCTCTCAAGGGAAAACAGGCAGCCTGAATAATCCTATAAATATCCCCTGTTGTGCATTTTTATTTAAGAGTCTCCATTTGTGTAATGGACCTTCCCATATCATCACTTCTCCTCAACACTTAGATGATACTGAATACAACAAGGTCAAACAAGCAATACAGTCAAGACTACATGGAACAACAATAAAATTGTTAGTAATATTTATAGAAAGTTATATCTGTATAAGCATTACTGAATATTTAGCGTCACTGAGAATAGAATTCCCATTTTTTACTGTCTATCAGCTTTGGTTGTTTATATTAAACCACTTAAGTCATGCTCATAGAATCATAGAATGGTTTGAATTGGAAGGAACCTTAAAGATCATTTAATTCCAACCTCCCTGTCACGGGCAGGGACACCTTTAATTAGACCAGGTTGCTCAGACGTCCATCCAACCTGGCCTTGGATGTTTCCAGGGATGGGGCATTCACCTCCTCTTGGGCAGCCTATTCCAGCATTTTAAAACCTTCATTTTAAAAAACTTCTTTCTTATATCTTAGAACTTTAGTAAGGACTGGAGTTAGGGAGATGCTAGTGAGCAGATCAGTATTAGTCATAGGCCTCTATTCCATTTTTCACTTTTTAAAAATGGCGGATTTGCTTCCCCTTTTCCGGTCAGTGGGAAGTTCACTGGACTGCCATGACTTCTCAAATCTGATGGAAAGTACCTCAGCCACTTTCTGTGCTAGTTTCCTCAAGACTCGTGGGTGCATCTTATCAGGTCCCATGGACTTGCACATCTTCAGGTTCCTTGGATGGCCTCTAACCTGCTCTTCTCCTGCAGCTGGAAGTTCTTCACTCTTACAATCCCTGCGTTTACCTTCTGCAATTCAGATGGTGTGGCTGGAGCACTTGCCAGTGAAAAGCAAAAAGAGTCGTTGAGTACCTCAACCTTCTCCATATCTGGGTAACCAGCTCCCCAGTTCCCATTATAGAGGACCCACATATTCCATAGTCTTCCTTTTACCACTTTTGTCCCTATAGAAGCTTTTCTGGTTGTCTTTGAGATCCCTGGCCAGGTTTAATTCTATCAGGGCTTTAGTTGTCCTAACTTGATCCATGATTGCTGGGACAATTTCTCAGTACTCCTTCCAGATTACCTGTCCTTGCTTCCACCCTCTGTAGGCTTCCCTTTACTGTTTGTTTTTGTCCAGGAGCTCCTTGTTAATCCATGCCGGTCTCCTTGTTCACATACACATTCATAGTTTTAAAATTTAAGATTAATTCCTGCTAACAAAAAAAGTAATTAGATAAGCAAATATTTCAGTTGAGGAAGTTATACCAGGAATTAGTTTGGCCTGCACTGCTAGAAACCTGATGTATTTTTCTTTTTACAGTTATGAAAAAGAATGTACATTTACAAAATAACATTCTAAATGTCTAATGATCTTTCTGTTCACAGATGACATACTCTGATCCTTTCATGATTTGCATCAGCCACTCTTCTGGTTCTGTAACCATAAAGGCAGAATTTATAAACCAAGGGGTACAAGCTTCAGCTCCTCCCTTAGCCCTGCCAATGAACTTGTCTCTCACTGTAACCCCTGGAATAGAATGGGAATCCAGATGCAAATGACAGTGCTGTGCCAGGAGCAAGGATTTTAAGCATCTCCAGCTGAAACCACAGGCCACAAGCCAGCCAGCATCAGAGCAGCTGGCCTGGAAAAGTACCTCAACAGGCACTCCAGAGAGCCAAACTCTAATGCTTCTAGACTATGTCCACTCCTTCCATATTTAGATTTTAATGTGCAGTCTATTTTTAGAGGCTAGAAAAGTATGGTTATATTTAATGAGTCACTAATTTAGACTTTTGGGGTTTTTTACATTTTGTTAATAAGTACTAATTACCTTTTTAAATATACATCTAAATTCCCCTCTCCTTCCCAACTTATTTCTGGTAATACAACTAGAAATTCATTATATAGAAACTCTTTGTTTAATATATTTTTTAATATATTTAAATAAACTACCAAGAGCCTTAGACCAAATAAATAAAACCCACTTTGTACGTACATAAAGATAAATTGTTAACTGAAAATATCATCTATTAACATATTGAATTAACTGTTTGTCCTTTGTTCTGATAACTTACAGTATTCAGCCCTTTTCCTTTCATTTTTATTTCTGAATGGAATAGAAACAAAACCATCTTCTTTTTTTTACAGCTCCCAGAGTCTGAATTCAGAGAATTAGTCACTGACCTCAGTTAACAGAGTAAACTGAAATGATGAACTGAGTACACTGAAATGACAATTCTTTGCATCTCCAGAAGAGACTACACCTTTCAAATATTCCTAAATACCTACTTACATTATTTTAAAAGATACTGTAGGAGTAAACTAGTTTAAACTATGTTTTAAATCACTTTCAAAAAAAAGAAAAAAAAGAAAACTGACTATTCTGAGTGCACTTGCATTCATTACTCATTCTTAGGAGCTTTTTTATATTCATT
This sequence comes from Ptilonorhynchus violaceus, assembly GCA_013397565.1. Classification (NCBI taxonomy): domain Eukaryota; kingdom Metazoa; phylum Chordata; class Aves; order Passeriformes; family Ptilonorhynchidae; genus Ptilonorhynchus; species Ptilonorhynchus violaceus. The sequence goes on along the minus strand of VZRJ01012099.1, from coordinate 187,365 downwards.
GATGAGACCAGGCGTGGGTGCTGGTGGAGTCCTCTTTCAGAGCTTTGCAGCTTTGGAATCTGCTCTTCACTTGAGCTTTCCAATACAGCAGCTCAGATGGCTGCTGGTTTGATTGCATCATTTATGTTTCCTGTGCATTTGAAAAGCATGTATAGATTGTTCAAATCTGTGTAGACAGGGGATTCTTTAGATAGATGGAGATTGTGGTAGGCTATTTTGCAGTTAGAAATACCAAAGCTCTTAAATTAATGTCTTTCTAAAGCATATATCTAAAATTATCTCATTTAGTATGTTTACATGCCAATGTGTGAAGGACAACCAAATAGAAACTAACACATACAAATCTCTACTAATTACAAATTACTCTCTTCTACTGAAATAAGCAAGTTAGAGGTAATAAAGATCAATACCTGCCTAATTATTTTAGGACAGAAAAGAAAGAAAATTATGTCAAAAGTGTAATGCCAAGTCTGGCTCACTGGAGTGACTGTTGATGTACATTTCCAGGCCAACTGCTGTGATGTTGGCTGGCTTGTGGCTTGTGGCTTGTGATTTCAGCTAGAGATGCCCAAAATCCCTGCTCCCGGCACAATATTCCTGCTTCCTTGAAGACTGGTTTGGGGTTTTGCTTTTCTTTATTTTTCACACTGTAAGTACAAAATCAGATTTGTGCATAAATGTCGCTGTTGAGATGGACACGACATATACCGACCCCCCACAGTTTCAGGGTGCAAGAATTGTTTATTTGAAAGAAACAGAATATTTTATAGGCTTTTAGAATGTTATGATTCATGTTACATATCCATTGGCTACCAAATTGCTACAATAGACTCATTGGCTATATGAACCACAATATACTATCGTTGGTTACTTATGGCATCAGTGTTCAAGCATCCAGAAAAATAACAGGTGCAGATATGTTGCTGGTTTTCTCCCTGTTGTTTACATTTCTAGCTCTTGTTTCTCACGGGTGCAAACGCACTGTGCTGAAGTCTGTGTCGGAACTAGACAGGCCTGCTATGCATCCCCACACATAAAGTTTGGCATTGTTTCTTGTTTAACAGGGAAGAAATTAACTTCAGTAAGCAGTATTGATTTCCTCAAATACATAATTCCCGTCAAGTAAAATTTACTGGTTTGAATCCGTTTTTACAAAACCTTCCCGAGCAACATTAACTGTTCTTAATCCTTCTATCTGTGTTAATTGAACCAGTGGCGTCATAAAGAAAAAGTGTATTATAGACATCAGATCAGACTATAGATTAAGCAGTTTTATCTATTCGCCCTTTTTGAACATTGCCCTAACAATTAATTAATACTTCCAGTCTTCTGAAGTTTCTCTGATTTTCACATTTTTATTAATACTAACTTTAGTGGACCACAATGTACAACCCCAGGTTACCTCAACTTACTTAAATTGTATGTCTGTCCAGTAACTTTCTTAATTAGCAGCAGACAATTTTCATGTAATTAATAGTTTCAACACTTTGTTATAGGCTGAGTGTTTAGTTCTAGGACTCTGGGAAAAAAAAGAGCAACTGACCCCTGCCTTGACTTGCTATGTACCATGTGTGATAGCTTCCAGTTCACATTACTGCTATCAGTTTCTCTTTTCATCTGCTTTGTTCCATAATACTGGTTAGTTTTGTTGCTGCTGTTGTTTAATTTCAAACTGTATTTTTATATAACTGGTGAATCTGGATAGACTTTTAGTAGTAGCTCTCTCTAGATTGTGGAATTTGGGCTTTTTGTCTGCTTTTTAAATCCTTTGTAAGATACTCAATTTTCGTCTACCTTTTACTTTGTATGTGTCTGTTCAATTTATTTTTCTCAATATCTTGATCTCCGGAAAATAAGGCAAAAGTAATTGACAAGTTTACATATGTCCCCTAATCTTAACAAAATATACCTGTTTTGAATGTGAAATAAAAACTATTGGTGGTCACTGAACAGTCACAAATCCCAATTGAAGACTCAGTTAATCTAGATTTATCTGCAGAAGAAATTGTTGGTGGGTTTTTTTCCAGCTTAGTAATGAGGCTATTTTTTAAAGACAGAGCTGGAGAAACTGTCGTAAAGAATTTTGTTTACTCATTCTCTAAGCACTAATTCAATTTATGAGTTTGCTTAGGATGCAGAAGAGGAGAAACCCTTGACCTGTCCCAAATACTTCTTATAATCTGAGACTGCTTAAGCTTGGGTTTGCATTGTGGTCTCCAACACCATATAGAAATTCAAGGATTTCCTGCAATTATCCGTAATTCAGAATTCTCCAGACTACCGTCTCCAAAAGCCTTTTTTTTCCCACACACCCTTAAGATCATTGTGCCTCTTCACTTTTTTGTGAAGTATATTCTAGCATGAATCAGCGTGTTTTGTGAATTTACTGCAGACAGCTAGTCTAAGAATCAACAGATACTGCTGTTAATGTTCTATATGGGATTTCAGATCCTTGAAGCAGAGTGGAACTTGCTTTACACAACTGTTGGAAGCATCGTGTGGCTCAGCCGAGGCTGCAGAACCAGCAAAGGGGAAATCCACAGTGGACTAACCCAGCCTGAGCTCCCTCGTGTTGCAGCTATGGCACCACAGTGCTGCTGCTACCAATTTACAGCTAGCAGAGTCAAACCTTTAGGAAGACCTTTTGTGATGATTTTCTCTCTAAGTACAGGATTACATTTCTTAAAGTCTGTGATAAAAATAATCTCAAATTGCAGATAGAGATTGGCTAGAGAATTGCACAGGTGTACTCTGAAAAAAACAACATATCCACATTGATATAGCAAAAACCAATAAAATGGAGGCATTTAAAGAAAATCAAAGTGACAAAGAGCACATGAAAACTCTTCCAGCTGTAAAGAATAGCTAAGCAGTGTTTTTAACATTGTCGTTAGGAAGAAAAAAAGAAGGAAATATTAAGAAGAAAAAAAAATGATGCACAAGTGAGAACAAGCAAGATCCAAAAGTGGAATTAGACTCAGAAATGTTACTATCTTCAGTGCTTGGTGACCAGAGGAAGCCCTGGAAAACCTCATGAGATCACTTTGTTATTCAAGTTCAGCTGTGTTTGGGAAGTACCCCATAATCATCAGGTGAGCCACACGAGAATTTCACAGTGAATTTCATATGATCTTTTTAAACATCTTGCTGTGACGATTTGTCCCTAAAAACAATTTTTCATATTTTGCTGAAGTTGTAGACATTTTTGTTTAATGTGTAGTAGAAAAAAAAAAGATCACACTTCTTAAATAAGTGCAAAAAAAATCTAAAAGCGAGGTCTGAGCTATAAGGCCAAGAATTCTGTGGTGTCGCCAAAGACAAGTAATACATTTCATCTTGAGCCTCAGTGGGCAATTGATTGAGGTCCCAGTACTGTTATTTTTTCATTTTATGACCACATTTTTGCATCTAGGCTTTTTCTATTCATTCTCATGGCCGATAAAGCAACAATATGCAAGAGGGACTTTTGCTTGTGAAGGGGACAGTAATGGCCTTTTCCTTGTGTGAAGGTCATCTTAGAAAGCAACGCTTTGTCTTTGCTCTGCAAATGGTCCAAAGGATGTGTGTCCAGCAATAGTATGAAATATTAATGGCCTCTTATTTACTGTTTCTATTGGGATTTCATTCACTGTCTCCTGCTCCCTTTGTCCTACCAGTCCTGGGTTTATAAACCAGTCAAAGTGGCATCTCATCTGATACATAATCCTTGTTCTTGAATCAGGTGCAAAGAAGAGTACAGAAAGTTACCCCCTGTATAATCAGAAACAGATGCTTTCAACCCAAAAAAATCCCCCTATTTTTTTAAACTAATTTTAAGGGAAATGGCAGAGTATTTCTGCTGCTGTTAGCTTTAGTTAACAGACAAAACATTTTTCCTCCTTTAAAATAGCTTCTTCTGTGCTGCACTAGTAACTGAATAATACAGTCTGAAATTCCCTGGGTGCTCCCTGGATGCAGTGGTTTGGTTTATTGCTAGCAAGAGTAGTTTGCAGTACTGAAAATGTAACACTAGAGGTCATTGCTAGGCTTTACATTTTTAATCTCTCTGAAAGCAAGTGTTGGAGCTCAGAGTTTAGTGATAGGAGTTGCTTTTTTAAATTCGTTAAGCACACACGGTATATGTGGGATCCGTATACGCTCTTGATCTATGGTTTTGTAAGTTTTCATACTTCTTTTTGGATTTTTTTAAAGAAATATTTTTTAAAGTAGTTCTTTCTCTTTTACTTTTTTTAGGAGTTTTTAGGAGTAAAACATCAATCTCAGAATAGACAAGAAAATGTATACGTTAAAAACAACACAATGGTCTAGTAACCTGCATGCCGGTCCTGTGCAATATATTTATTTATCTCTAATTGGTTCTTACTTATTTTTACAATCTCTCAATTAACAAGGATGGATTTGGGTTTTGATATTTCTCATTAAAGGCCAGTGTTAGGAATACTGTATCCTTTGTGAGGTTGGCGAGTTTTCGGAAAGTTATTTTATGTTTATTCTATTTCTTTTGCAGTCAAATGGTTGCAATGATGTCTGAAAGGCTTTTACTATTTCTAAAAGTTATAATCTTGAATATTTCTACTGCTGTAATAAACAGCAAACAGAAATTTAGCAGTCCAATGCAGCATGACATCAAATGTTTAAGTACTGATACAGAGATACTATAATAGATACATATACTGAATTTCACAAAGGATTGAAGTTGTTTGAACTGCTTGATGGATTCCAAGTTATGTTCCAATTAAAAATTACTGTGTTCAAAAATAAAAGATAACAATTGTTTTCTTAAACAACAATTTAGGTGGGACAGTCATCTCTGGTATGGTATTTTCTACTGAGTTCCAAAGTTTTTATTAGATTTTCTTTCAGCACATTTTAATGCAAGGAAATGATAGTTCAAATTTATAGAATAAATTGTTTTCTTTACAGAAAATGAGTTAAAGTACTTTCAGAATCTTGAGCTACTGAAATTTCGTTAGCTACTAAGTGAAGCAATAGAAAAGAAAACAAATAATGCACATATTTCACTGGATTCCAAATGTCTTTGAATTTGCAATATGGACTTCTCTGAGGACATACTGGGACTTAAAAATCACCTTCTATTCATCTTATTCTGGCACTAACCAGGATTCTGTAATCACACATCACCACTCATTACAGTAAACGGCCAACTGAAGGAAGTTGAATGTGTTTTCTTTTGCTCACTGAAAACTGGTGAATGTCATTGGTTGTTTCTAGGTGTAGTAAATACAGGAGGAAAAGAGTTAAGAAATGTAATACTAAGCAGGCTGAAACCTTTATTCCCCTTACCCTTTTAAGTTCAGTATCTACCTTAATCAAGAATGTTGAATTTATTTTAGTCTTCCACTAACTGCCAAATAAATATTTTAAAATGACATTTTTGTGAGAGCTTTATTATTTTTTTAATCTTAAATTGTATGTGCACCTTGTAAGAGGATGAGCAAATGAATATGAATCCATTCTTTTTAAAATTTTAAATCAATGCAACATTTACCTCTTCTTCAATTATTATTATTATTATTCTTATTATTATTATTCTTCAAAGAATAATTGGGGGGGGTGATGTTTTGTGGGGTTTGGGGATTTTTGGTTTTGGGGGTTTTTTTTGCAAAGGAAACTTTTTTACATTTTTTTTTGAAATCAACCTTTTATTAATACTTTTCATGTTAATAAATTGCCCTTAAGTAATTTGGGGTTATTTAGTTTCACTATACTGCCTTTTTCCCTTCGACTAACATTTATGAAGTGAAGAGGTAATGTACATTTGGCACCAAACTTACATCAAGAACAGATATTAATGCCCTGCATTAAGTTTGTCATTTTAAGTATCTGGTGCCATGGTTCCTTGAGGCTAATTTTACCAGGCCTAAAAAGATTAACAACATCTCAGATTGTTCATGTTTATTTTTAATCCTGTTTCCTTTCAGATGTGGGAGCATAGTCCTCACTTTACTCAGAATAACTTGTACAGTATTTGAGTGTTGTGAAATGAAAACTGAATTTGATCATGTGGCTGTGGCAAGAACATGTAAGTAGAAACAATAGTTTCTTACCATCTTTTGTTTTGAAAACTAATGAATGGTTCCTGGATAAGGTGGTCAGATATTTTCAGTGCAATATTACTAATTAAAGTTATAAGCATGGGTGTTTATGAAGAGTAAGTCTAAAAACATATAAGCTATGAGTATGGCTCTGTTCCTCTCTGTGCAAGCTGAAACCATGCTCACTGAAATACCACAAGTGCCCTAAGAGAGCGTGACTCAAACGCTCGTGCCATGTTGGCTTTTTTGTTGCCTTATGTAGAAAAGACAAACAATTCAAGGGAACATATGAAATATATTTAATGCATGTTCTTGGTTTGGCAATTAAATTTTTAATTGTTTTGGATTTGGGGGGGATTTTATTTAGCAATATGTTCTAATGTTTTTCTTGACTAGATATATATATACTTATTTCTTCTGTTCAAATGTACAGACATATTTTGATTGTGCTTTGTTCTAGCCCACAAATCCCTTAAAGCCCTGACACAACTGAGACCTGAAAACCCTGTTCCTTCCACTATCTTCTATAATGGTATTTGTCTTTAAGCCTCTGTATTTCCTCTCCATTTCATATTTCCTTGCTGGCCATGCATGTTCAGCAGCATAGACTTTTCAAGGTTGAGTAACTAGATGGACAAAAGTGAACCTTGAAATCCAACTTTAGGAATTACTCTCTGACTAAAAGTTTTTAAATGAAGTTGGGAAAAATTAGTGTTTCATTCTTCTGTGCCATCACCAAACACTTGCAGAAAGTAATTTTGGACACTAGATGACAGTGAAAGGTAGTAATTGCAAACACGATTTTGATAACTGATAATTGGAAACACATATCCTGTAAGGTTACATGCTATGATCTTTGACATACCACTAATGTTAGTTCTGGACTTAGATATTTTCCATGTAAACAGAAATATTATATGTGTTTTCAGTTTTGCTTGACTTTGTTTTTGTTTTAGTATTTAAAATGTTAATGACCTAATTTTATTCATTTTCTAAGAAAGTTGTGGCATGTTTAACACAAATGAGTTTACTGTTTTTGTGACACAGCTGAGAGCCAAACTTGTACAGTGGAATGACAATGGGATCACTGCACTAGAAGCACAGACACGTACTGCACTTTCATTTCATATTAGACTTGAGAGAAGAGATTGATAACAGAAAAAAAATAAAAGTAATTTTATGGACAATAAAGAAACATTCTTTTTTTATCTAATTACCAAATCTTGAAAAGACCAGAGATTTTTTTCTTAGACTTAGTGTCTGTTTCTGAAAATCACAAGTTCTGAGTAAAGTGAGCTTGTGCTTTGGCTCACAGTCACTTTAAATCTAGATGTCTGTCTCTGAAAAATGATCCAGTTTCCAGAATCTTAGATGTTAAATATCTACATCAAATCCTGGTAAGTTACTATTCAGTCATTTCCAATTTCCTTTTTCCTGCATCCAGCTCATAGACAGAGCTAACAGAGTCAGATAAATGTAAAGCACACTCTTGTAAAAGGTCTGCTTTTGAATTCTTTATCAGGGCAAAAAAAATGTTTCATTCTGTATGTAAGGGAAGAAAACAAAATTCCACGTCACTGACAGTCTCATCGTTAAGGACTTGGAAAACCAGATTAAAACAGGTACTTTATCTATGAATTCACATGCAGCAAAGCTCTGTAGTCTGAAAAAGCATTCATCTGAATTTTCCTTGCCTTGAGCCATTGCTATTCCTGCTATCTACAATATATCCACTGTAATATTAGATGAATAAAAGTACACTTTTTTATAAGTATCTTTGGAAGGAGAGAAATAAAGACATTCAATAGTTAAACGTGGCAGATCCAACAAACTGGTAACATATTTCTGTTTTAAAGGAAAACAAGAAAAATAATAGGTCAGATATGAAAGAAATATGCTGTTCACAATAAAAATGGAAAAGTTATATAAATCTATGGGAATGGGTCTCAGGACACTGCATTTTAGATGGATGAGATAGCCTAACAGAACTTAATTTAAAAACCATGATGCCTTCTGGCAAATGGAGACAGTATGTTTTGGAGGGTTAAATTAAAAATGATAGTCAACAATCTTTGTTACAAATATGTAGTTGACACTGAAAAAGAGAACCTAGTCCAGAGGTTTGATTACAAAGCCTTTTCCAGGTCTTGTATCAGAACACTCATCAGTTCATCCCTGTGGCACTGTCAGCTGGACCTCAGCATCTACAGGCAGCATGTAGATAGGCTGAAAAAAAATTGGTCCCAATATATGGGCAGTAGTAAGAAGTGCATCTCCTCCACATTGGTTTAGAAATAGAATTGCTATTGTATATCCCAAGTAAACAAATATTTTCTTTAAGCTGTTTTTCAATCCTCATTTCCCAGTTGTTTTCTTAGTACCTCAGAAAAACACAACTCTTTTCAGCTTAGAACTCAATTTTAGATTAAAGGTCTCAGCCTGAAAAATAAACTAATGTGTGACATGGTGAAACATCTAGGCCTGCTCTCATTGGCAGCAAGGGTAGCTGAGGCTGAAATGGTGGTGCTCCAGGGCTACAGAGAGTCACAGTCGCTGGCTGGATAGCAAATAATTTATGTGAGGGATTTTTGCTTGGGAATAATTATCTTTTGCTCAAGTTTTATATCACAGACTTAAAAAAGATAAAACAGTCATGCTTTGGGCCAGGAAGTATTCCTGGGAGATGAAAATACAGTTCAGCTGGTTTGTGTCATCATTTGGCAAAGATTCAAATTGAAGGCATTCCTGACATAATGCTGTTGTAGGTGTAGAAGCAAGCTAGATACAGAAAAAGAAATGTTTCATAGATAATGTATAAAATAATGCTAAACTCAAAACTTTTTTATGCATACTTATTAAAGCATAATGTGCTGATGACAGAACAAGAAACTCACTATCACATGGACATATAACCTTTCATTTCTATACTTTTGTGGCAAATAGCAGAGCTTTCTGACCTCTAATGTGTGATCCAGTAATGCTGTCTCCAGTGGCGTTTCTTATGGGCATACATTCTCAGAGAGACATTCAGAGTCTGATTTATAAAATTACTGCAGCTACTACTGTTGGAAAAGAATGACTGAGAAAAGCATCATTTGTTCCTTCATTTTGGTTGTTGGAAATAATTGTGGGTGTTTCTCTCCAGACTCTTCTTCATACAGTATTTCCATGAAAAGGTACTAGGGTGCATTCCTTACTACAATTAGTGGGGATGAACTGCTCATTCCAATAAGGTCAAGATTACATTTTATGAATACCTATATCCATAAATGATAGTATAATGCAGTACAATAGGGCCTGTGTCATAGTTTTAGAAAGATAGAAGGTACACAAACCCCCTCAACTCTGAGGCAGATTGATTGCAAGCATAGTACATGGGGTGCCAACAGGGTGTGCCCAAAGAAATGATGTAGATGTTCAGGGAAGTTTCACTACACTAAGTTTCAGCTCTGCAATTGATACATTTATCTTATAAATCATGACTGCCAAAATGTGTCACTGGACAATGAGTGGCAAAGAGTAGTGAGATTGTGGTAGCTCTAATGTTGGGTTAGCTGAAGGCTGTGTTCAATCCATTTTCAACAGCCCTAGGGAGGCATTTATTGCTTTCACCGACCTTATCAGAGTGATTAAATGTAGCCATTTATTACTTTACTGGGAAAGAATAGATATCCTCTCTGCTTAACTTGACCTTAGAATTACAGAACAATTTAGGCTAGAAGGGATTTCATGCATTGTCTAGTCATCTTTTAGATATCTGCAAGGATGGAGATTTCATGTCTTTGGTGAATATATTCCAGTGTTTAACCACTCTCATTTTTATTTTTTGTTTTTGCTTGTGCCTGTCAGAATTCCCCCACTACCACTTGTGGCTACTGCCTGTCATTCTATACACTTCATAGAGCAGCTGGAGTGAGAGTCTTCTATAGCCTGCATTTACATAGCTGAAGACTATTTACACCCCCTTTAGCCTTCTCTTCTCCAGCCTGAAACAAACCACCTTCTGTAGTGCCTCCTCATCTGTTAAGCTACAGCACCCCAGCTTTTCTGCTGGACTTCTTCCGGTTTCTCAGTCTCTCTTTTGTGCTGGGGAGGAGCGGTACACAGAGAGGACAGAGGTCAGACTTAGCCTTGCAAGCGCTGACTAGAAAGGAATAATCACTTCCCTTGACTTCTTGATATGCTCTTGCTAGTGCAGCCACATCATCACTATAGGGGCAAAGGGCAACCTCACCTAAATTCTTGTCCACCCTCGTCACAGGCTATTTCCTGTAGGGCTAATTCCCAGTCAGCCAGAGCCAAACCTCTACTGCTGACTTATTTGGAACTGCGCATCCTTTGTTACACAGAGGTGATAAAGCAAACCAGTTGATTAAGAAATAAGATAATAAAAAAATTTTACATTTGTTTAAGTAAGTCAGTTCTAATTGAGATTCCAAAATACTACCTTATTCTTGTACTGAGTCTCTATCAAATAACTTCCTGGGTAATGAAAGAGCAGAGAATTTTGCAGGAGAGAATTGGATTTTTCTCCAGATTATATATGAAAATTCTCTAATTTTAATTTCAGTGTCTTGACAGGTCATGAAGATCATAAAACTCAGTAGGGAGTTTTATTACAGAATTACATTTTGTTAACCGGATTTCATAAATACAGCTTCTTTTTCATGAGAATAGAAATTGCACTATTTAAATGAAAACTTACAGTTTTAGAGTTACAGCTGAAGACATTTCTAACCACTTGCTTTGTAGTTCAGCAAATGTGTTAATGCAGATTTCAGGAGCTATAGATTGTCTTGTAAAACCTTTATTTGAACCAAGCCAGCCGCTTGTGGTTTAGCTTGTAAAACCTCAATTTTTATCAATCCAGCTTCTCAGCAACAAGGCTGTGCCATCAGTTGGGTTGGTATAGCAACAAGTGGTCAGGAACTTGAATAATCTTCCATTCAAACAGCAGCACCTTGGAACTATGCCAGCGAGAAAAAGCTGCTTTTCTGAACGAGATGAGAAATGGTAATGGAAAACCAAAAAATGTAATGTGCATATGTGAAGGAAAGGCACTTTCACTGATTAGATCCATAGTTTTGACTTGGCAAAATGTGTAAAATTTGAAAAATTTGCTTGAGTTATTGAAACACATAAAAATTTGCAGAGGGGACTGCAATAGTTCTGGTGGTAGAGCAACTAGGACATGAAATTCTTCCTGATGGTATCAGGCCAATAAATTTACTCAAGCCCATAGCTAATTCTTTCCAAATTGCTGCCTGCATGGAAGCACCTAAAGCTAGCCTGCAGGTTCAAAAGCAGCCACATCCTGGAAAATGAAAAACTTAAAACTGTGACAACTTCTTATCTTCATTTTTTCATCCCTCAGTACAAAATCTATTTAAAAGTATGCTTTTCCTCCCCTCCAGAATTTCACCCTGCCACTAGTAAAAGTGAATGAAATTCAACTCGGTGGAAAATAACTTCTTAATATGGAAAGTTATGCTCAAGTTGATTTAGAGATGTCAAAATAGGGAATATCTGAGAAATAATTGTCTAAAAAGATTTTGTCTTCCTATGTACATAGTTTTGGGAAATGGATTGGATACAGACAAAAAAAAATTATTAAACGGGCAAAATTAATTTAAAAAAAACCTTTATTTGATTATTCCAACTAATAGATAAAATTATTTTCAATGCTTCTTGTTCCAACCTTCTAAGGGATTTATTAAATTATATACTTAGAGATATTTATTTAAAGATATTAAAGATAAACAGGACTGAAAACTGTAATTATACTCTTTCAAATTCCATCATTAAAGAAATGCTCTGAAACAGCATTTTCAAACCCATTCTTTAAAAATAAGTCAAACAAACCCACTTAAATTGAAGAACATTTTTCAGAAATAAGGGGACTATGATATAGTAACACAGAGTTTGCAGAAATGAGCACAGACAGAAGAGACAAATGTGGAAGAAACAGTTACTCAGGTATGGCTGAAATATAAACTGAATGTGTACTACTTTCACAAATCATCACTGAATACAGATTTAAGGTTACATACATTTTGTATGAGCAAACCAGACTTCTTTCCCTCAAAACTAATTGGTCAATCAAAAATCGGTCAATTAAAAGTCTATGGTCCTACTTCTGCATGCATTTGATCTATAAGAGTTAAAAATCTGACCATTTACCTAAATTCAAATTTTATGACTAAAAGTCAGTTGAATGACTTTTTGAGTTACAAAAGACTACTGAAAACAAAACCTTATCTTATCCATTTACAAATAGAACTAATTTCACAGTGAAAGTATTTAAGTGTTTCTTTGAGTAACAACATATACATTATTTAATAAGAAATATGTCTTCATAACAAAAAGATATGCTACATGATTTTAGTGAGGCATTCACATGCTTTCTCTGTGTCTGGTGAATATGTTCAGTGAGTGCTTCATACCAGCTTGAGGGGACCTTAGAGCTGCAAGTTAGTGTCAGCAGAAAGAAACCATCTTAGATTCTTTGTCCATCTTTTACTTGGTTCCAGGAGATTGCTGCTATTTTGAGACATGCAGTCTTCAAGCCAATTCAATAATAATATCAAAAAGCAGGAAATATGAAATGTGCAGAAAGGCTGAGGAGACTAAATCAAGGAAAAACTACATCCTTAAGCAAGAGAAAAGAATGTTATTAGGAGTTACATAGTTCTGAAAAGTAAAGATGACACAATACGTATGCAACCATAATCTTTGCACAAAAATTTGGTCAGGAGAGAAGACAGCATGAACCAATATTAATAATCCTTTTCACCATATATCTGTATTTAGGAAAGTCCATAAAGTTTGGAAAGAAATGGAGTGAGGGAACAGGAACCTAAGAAATTTTTGGTAATTTTGTTGAACGTTTTATGTGTATCTGGTTTCCAAATGTTTGAAATGGAAATGCAGAATCAAAAAAGGATCTTGTTAGCTGGCTGCTTCTGCTAGGACAATAAGTGATGAAGCAATATGCAGTATGAACTTTAACATCTTTAAGTTTCAGAGCTGGTTTTCATTAAAATTAATTCACAGTTTGTAGCTCTCAAAGGATAATTTCAGGAGGGGAAAGAAGACTCACAAGTACTTACTCCCAACTCACTGTGACAAAGGAAAATCATGAGTTTATGCTTATATTTCTTTGAACAGTCATGTCAGCTACTGCTCCAGTTCATTGCTTCATTTACACCACTATGATTGTGGAGCTTTGTGATAGAAAAGGAAGTTAAAAAACAGTCTGTTTTCGCTACTAGTTTAATTTACATGCATGAATTTCCCCTTCCAGTTGTTCACCTGATATTAGGAAGAGTAGGACAAGAGCAAGGATCAGGGCTAGAAGCAGCTTATTTTTTTTATTGTAAGAAATAACATGCTGATAACCGTACTTGGAGGTTGGGAACAATTTGGCATCAGGAATCTACAAGTCGTGGGGATTCCTGTTTGAAACACAGCTCCAATTCTTCTACTTGGGAACCTAGTTAAAGTGTTTTCAGGTTGGTAATGTTCTCCACTAGTATTTTCACCACTTGAGATCTGGCAACTTGATCAAATTATTTCCCCTCTCAACAATTTTAAAGAAATACAGCAGCAAGTGACTTGGACATATTTATTAATATTGATAAAATATAAAATTCAGACTACATTTTGAGTCAATACAACACAATATTTCTGTCATTTTTTCAGAGAAATTACACTGAAATATTTCTTCTCCCATGATTTTTTTCCAAATGAAAATTTATTGCTATTATTAAGGAAGAGGAGAGACTATTAAGTCAAGAAATGAGCAGAGATCTTACTTAGTAGAGAAGTGAAATTCTGTCTCTTCTTGTCAGAAGATCAGTATAGAGCAATACATTTGAGATATTTTTTATGCCTTTCAAAATGCATAAATAAAATGTTCACACATAGGCTCTTCCATCTGCTTTAGCTATCTAAAGCATCACTAAGGTGTTTTGAGTTTGAACTACTTTTCCTGTAAATCTTTCAGAGTTCTTCAGGAATAACTGAAACCCTCCAAAGCACAGCTTGAATTTTTACCTATCCTGATTTAATGTCTATAAACATATGTAAGGCTAAGTGTATGGGTTGTTACTTCACATGGTGGAGCTGAAAAGGATATGGTTTACCAGATCCACATAAGTGACTGACAATGTCATCATGGGGAAAAGTACTTCCATGTATCCAGGCAGTGCCTGTGCTGTCTTGTACTCCCACTGCTCTGCTATGAAGAACTGGTCTCTGTCTTCCTGGCATGGTATCTTGGGTATTATGTGTGAAAGTAAAAAACAGTTTTTCTCTTTGTTGTTATTGTGAAAATAAACCCTTTGAATATGGTTAATGCAATCACATTTCTGATTGGCTGTGCAATTTTTGAAGAAGACTTGGAATACACAGCAAATAATAATTCTCCTATTGCCAGAGGACCTAAACAGACTCACGTAGTGTTAGATATATGGTGCTATTTGTTAATAACTGAAGACCTCAGCCTAAGCTCACTTAAGTCAATTTTATTTTCAGTAAGGGATGCTGTTTGTATCTTTTCTACTTCATCTTTGATGAGAAGTGATACAGGAAAATACAGTAAGTCTCGCAAGAATACTCCTACTGAACAAGTGACCATTAAAATTAGATGTTTTATTGAGGTAACATTCCTAAAAATTACCAAAAACTAAACATTCGTAATGTACATAATTGTACATTCATAATGTACAATTAAGAATTAAGCTACACCTCCATGCTGGAGGAAGTACAGCGAGGCAAGAACCCCAGAATCATCAAGGTTGAAAGAGACCTTCAAGATCATCTGTTCAGCTGTCAACCCAGCACCACCATAATCACCCCGAATCCACATCCCCAAGTGCCACATCCAGACACCTCTCAAACATTTCCAGAGATGGTGACTCCACCACCGCACTGGGCAACTTATTCCAGTGCCTGACAACTCTTCCGGTGATTTTTTTTTTTCCTAATATATAATCTGAACCTCCCCTGGCATAACCTGAGGCCATTTCCTCTCATCCGTTCACTTGAGACTGTGGCAGAAGAGACCAACACCCCCCTCATTACAGCCTCTGTTCAGGTAGTTGTAGAGAGCAATGAGGTCCTTCCTGAGCCTCCTTTTCTCCAGACTAAACAACCCCAGTTGCCTGAGCCATTGCTCATAAGACTTGTTTTCTAGACCCTAATGAAGCTGCCTTGATTTCAAGCTTAGCTTTGACAGTGTTTAATCCATAATTTTCCAAAGGTCAAAAATATGCATGTTTTTCCAAATACTCCGGTTGTAATTTCATTTTGCAGACTGCACATAAGTGAGAAAGGCAATGTTGACATTAATTTAAGCTTATTAGAGCTCTGATCATGTAATACAATTCAGCCAGTCTGCCTGTGTTCATGAGACGAGTTGATCATGTAACAGTGCATGGATGTGTTTAACCAGAAACACCCTCTGTGTGAACCAAGCTGTAATCCCCCTGAGACTGGCAAGAGACTATCCACTGCAAGCACTGAATAAAACGTTCCTGTTAATTTAACTTACTTAGAATAGCTCTGTAAAATAATATAAAACCCATTAACTTCAATGGTGGGTGTCTGTGTGTCGGAACAGGGAAATTAGATGAGCCTCATAGCATACTGTTTAATTGAGTGTGGGTAGAGAGGTAATTATATGCACTAAACCAAGTTAGCATTGTTGTAAGCTTTGCTTCCCTGTAATTTTTTTTCTGTCACTGAAAATGGAGGGGATGAAAATGCTGCAATCAATCAGATCTGATTTTTGTTTTCTGAGCAGGGAGGTTAGAAAAGTTATTACCATTTCCAGACAGATGGGTTAATCCTTTAGTTCTCCCTCTTAGATATACTTTGCATGTCCAAAAAAATATTGGCATTGTCCTGCATATGTTCACAACAAAATTAATAACTGCTTGCTGTTAAACAATTACTCCAATGCCCAAACATTAACATACTGCTGCTGGATCTGGAAGCTGAAAAGTGGTTACTAATATGGTCATTAAAAAGTAGAAAGATGGTTAATTTTAAATTTAGAAAGATAAGACACAACTCGAGGTGAATTAATTTTTTAAAAAATTTACCATGGAAGTGTATGTCTACAAGAATGAAGAGGAGGAAAATAAAAATACATAAATGTGACTGATAAAGGGGGATTATTTAAAAATATTTTTGCATGTTCCAGAGAATGAAAGCCCTTTTAACTAAAATTCTGTACTTGTTGAATTGAAATGAAAACTGAGAAAACAAAACTCCAGTACATAGCACATGGAAATATAGGCAAGAAATTCAATGTGATAATAATGAAATGCAAATAAAGTTGATGGTTACAAAGAGGAATACATGAACATTTTGCCCAGGAAGGTTAAGGATAAGGCATTTTTTAATATTTTAAAAACACTAGAGTCCAACTGTACTAGAGGGTCAATAGGGTTGGCAGCATCACAACTACATTTGAAGCAAGAGATTTACACAGAGTGGTTTCAGTAGGCACAAACATCAGAGGTTGAAATAAGAGCAATTCACTGGAAACAACAATAGATAAGAAATGAACAGTAACAGCAACAATACTAAGGACAGAGTGTACAAGAAAGAGGCAAATGATTCTCATAGAAGCCCCCACAATACCTGACCGCTCCCTCCACCATGCTACACCCGGAAGGGAGTCTTTCCCCATCCCAGAAAATTACATGGAGTGGTACAGAATAACCTCTGGATCCCAGCCATATTCTCTCCTGGCTACTGCAAAAATTACTCCTGTCCTGGCCGGAACGAGGACACTCTATAATGTACTCAAGAAAACAGGTGAAGACACAGCTGTACATTTGTGTATCCCTGAGAACTTTTCTTGCAATGCTTCTCGCTACAAGAGCTTTCCCCATAGCATGGTTTTAGGGATTTTAATATTAGTAGGAATAGAATGACTTGATATGTTAGAGGAATCAGGATCCATTTTCTCTCTAGAGACCTTTTCGAAAGACAAAACTGGGTATTTTTGGAAACACAGCGTCGCAATAGT
The DNA here is from genome assembly GCA_013397565.1 of Ptilonorhynchus violaceus. Classification (NCBI taxonomy): domain Eukaryota; kingdom Metazoa; phylum Chordata; class Aves; order Passeriformes; family Ptilonorhynchidae; genus Ptilonorhynchus; species Ptilonorhynchus violaceus. Next base: position 170,268 of record VZRJ01012099.1, on the reverse strand, counting down.
GCAAAAGAATTGCAATGAAAAATTCCCAGTGCTATTAAAATTTCACTTAACCAGAACTTCTATAATCCAATTCATTTCTGAGGTAGACTCATCATCTTCTGCAGCTTAACCAGTGTTGTCCTGTCACAAAATGGCTGTGAGGTTTCAATTTCTTTTTTTGCCTTAAAATAAAATTCCTGTATTTACTCTCTCTTTCCTTATGCCTATGCACATCATTAGGTCATAGCAAGTGCTTTTATGAGAGAATCCTGCCTGCAGTTAATGCTGTTTTCCATCTAAAACTGGAAAAACATAACATTTTTTCTCTCTTAGTTACTATGACTTATAAAATCTTATTACTCTGTATGTTGATGGTACCACATCTTTCTAAGAGTTCTGCTAAGAAATTTGGACAGATTTCACATGGGCATTTTTTACATGGCTCAGTGAAAGCTGAATTCATGATAGTGTTGATGCATCATTCAACACCCATCCCACACTTGGAAAGCTCAAAGAACAGTCACAGACCATGTCTGTTGCCTGTGCCAAAAAACTCTACACTTTTAAAATGGAATTTAAATACACCATTGGCTAGTGGAAGGATCAGCAAAAGCTATGATTCCATTTTTGATGGGTAGGTACACATTGCATAAGAGTGTTCATTTATAACTCAGTCTCATTCATAGTGTCATCTTCCTAAATCCCATCATTAAGACATATTTGAAGCCTTGTGAGTTTCTCCAAAAGGAAAAAGAGCACAAAGTATTAACAAAGAACTTGCTTTAAGCTTTTTCTTTAATTGTTAAAAAGTAAAAGCCTTGTTCAGCAAGGACTGAGTAGGCTGTTTCATTTCAAGCCTTTCTAGAATGTTCCTCAGCAGAACTGACTTTCCAGTCATAGCTTCAGATGATCTGAAATCTCCCTGGAGAGGAAGACTACATACCACAGCAAATGTGCACTTTTAGCTTCCTCTCAGTACCTTCTGACACCCAAAAAGGGACATGATCCTCAGTCTGCAGGTGCAGACTGTCCAGATGTGTCCAGCTGCCTCAATGAAGGGCTATGACAAATTCCTGCCAGGTCCAAGTCTTGTTCCTTTGTGCTTCTACCAAAGATAGCACATTAAAGGTTAACAGATGTACACTTCAAGGTCAGGTTGGACAGGCTTTGAGCAAGCTGATCTAGTTGAACACGTGCCCACTCATTGCAGAGAGGTTGGACTAGATTACCTCTAAAGGTCCTTTTCAACCCAAACCATTCTGTGGTTCTATGATTCCATAACTCTTCCCAAAAGGCCTTGTGTTTTATTACAGTGGGGCATGGAATTTTTCTGTAGCTACAAACCCTTTCTACATTTTCTTTTGCAAGACTTTGCTGCTTGTTGCAAACATGCTGCTGCTGAAAAAAAAACAAAAACCAAACCAATTTGTGTTTACCTTCAGCCTCCTTACTAAAAGCTTCTTTTTGGTTGCGTAGTTGTCTTCTTGGTAGATCTTACCCGAGGTCATAGCTCTTTCAGGCTCAGGTGTCTTGTTCCACGAGAAGCTGAACTGTGTTTTCACACAGAGAGACTGTGTCAGAGGCAGCCTCTGTTAGTGACTGCTCTCCCTGCAGCTCTGCCCACACCTTCCCTGTACCAAGCTCATCAGTTGGCTGGGCTGGCTGGAGCAGTCAGTCAAATTTCTCTTTGAAAGACAGTGCTTCTGTGAAACAGACAGCTAAAATGTCTGAAAATGTATCTGCATGGTTAGCTTTTCACTAGGGCATGAAATGTCTTTGATGAAGAAGTTATTGATTTGATTTTATTTTCTCTCTGAAGGATAAAATGAGGACCGAGGAAGATTTTCATGGGCACAAGCCTGAATTTAAAGACGACAAAAGTGTTAGGGCTCACAAAGTTTTGTATGACCAATCTTTTTAACAGTATTGTTAAGAACAATTAATAAAATGAAGTACTCATTTGAATTTCTGAAATGCATTGGTGATACTATAAGCTAGAAATTTAAATAAAAGGTTAATAATAAAAGAATTTGCATTTGGATTGTCTCACAATTAGTGGAGGAATTGTATTGACTTAAGCATTTTGCATTATTTTTTATGAACTTTCTTCTAAATATTTTTAACTTTTCAGGCATGACTTGCTAATTATGGCTAAATAATTACTTTATGAAAGATTTTGATTATTTTTTCCCATACGAAATAGAGGCAATTTACTAGGTGCAAGAAATTTAGTCTTATTTAGAGACTAAGAGGGAGAAAAAAAAGAGGAAATAAAACCAGCCCATCTGCTTTTATCCATCTGGTAAAGTACTATTACATCTGTGAATAAGTGCAGTGCTATCACCATGAGCATGAGGAGAGAGTCAGCATCAAAAGCAAGGAATGGCAAGTCAGCTTTTCAGATCTACAGAAGAGATAATAAAGGAAACTGAATGGAAATGCATTTGAATTTTCATTAATTAAAATGAGATGAACATGTAATTTAAAAATGAAATTATGTTTCAATGTAACTGAAATTTTTATAAAATTACCTTTATGTGGCCATGGAAATGCAATAGAAGAGTAGTGACAATTACCTTTGTGTGACTATTGCCTGGTTTAATGATCCTTGTCCATTAGCATTTTCCAAGCCAAAGCCACAGCCTTTTATGTAAGTTCATTATTTGAGTTAGGTATGGATCCAATGCAGCTAAGCACATGCAGTGTTTCAGGACTGAATATTGCCTCTTTCTTGCAAAGACTTTGTAAACTAAACTCCTCTAGAGGACACAAATTAGGGATGCACATCAAGTTAGTTGTCAAATGCTGTATAGATACACAACTGAACAATGAAAACTTTGCCGATATGTGGGGTAGTTATAATACCATATACACTGAGTTTTTGAACACACCCAAAGAAAGCAAGATGGGCCTGAAAAGCAAAGGTGAGAGTCCCTAGCCAGTGCATGAAACCAAAGCATCAAATCTACATTTCACAGCAGAAATAGTAATTTTCACAGAGTAAGCATATGTCCTGTGTGCTGTTGTTCACTGTCACAAATAGTGGTGAAGTAGAAAGCTTAACAAAATTCACGACAGGATAGGAGACACTGAAAAAATATCAGAGTTACAACAGTAAGAAAAGGAAAGAAAAATACAAAATATGTGTGAGGAGTCCATGCTTCCATGAACAACAGTCAGTATCTTACTGTCTGCTACAAAGAATGGTCTCACCCAGTCTGAATTAATATTACTGAAGTAGTTTTACACTATCCTACTGTTCCTATGAAAATGTTGAAAATGCCCCAACAGTCCCCTTCTCCCAGACCACAGTTTTAGTTCTGAACCTTACAAAACCAACAAGGAATATTTACCAGACTTCTGCTTCACTTTGGTAATATGCAGAAAGCGCTTAGGCACAACTATGTTCCCTGCCAAACAGAAAGTCAAAGCCACCACTTAAACACATTCATGGACCTGAGAGATTACAGTGCTCCATTTTAATTTAAAAATAAGAGTCATTATATCAGGATGTAATAAGTGTCTCTTAACTAACACATCTTTAGCACCTCCTAAAGCAAAACAAAAAGTCAGCAGTTCTGATTTATCTTCAGGTAAGTCTGATGCTTTGGATGTTGTTTAAGCCAAAGCTGTTAAGCTGTGCATAGCACTGCCTAACACATCTTCAAAGGTTTGTTACCATATCGTGCACAGTATTGGAAATAATAGGAAATGCGTATATGCACCTTTTTAAGCCTGATGCAAACCTGCATATCTCAAATCACCTCTTAAGTTTCTATTAACAATGACCTGAACACAAAAAAGTCTCATGACTCTAAACAACAAAATCTAAGGAAAACAGAAGGAAACAGATATTGCAGGAATTGAATTATTTAGCTTGAATGATTTTTTTCCCTAAAAAGACCTATAAAAAACAGATATAAGATTTGTTAGGTTTTGTGGGTTTTTTCCTGTTTTTTTAGCCGTGGTATCACTGAAAACCATGTGGCAGAGCATCCCACCTCCATTTTTCTGTGTTAGTCACTGATAGATCAACCTCAAAATAGTTTAAAAAGCACTCCCACAGACACCAGAGACATAATCATCTTCAAGAACTTTTTAAGGTATGTTATGTTACACTTCTTTTGGTGATCATCAGTTTCAGAAAGGAAATATTTTTCATTTTGCTTTTGGAAGTTTTGTTTTGCTCATGCCAGTTTAGTCACTTGGGAAAAAAAAAAAAGTAATCAAACAATTATGTTGAACCAGCTAGGATTTAAAGCTTTCTAGCAACATTTTGTCAGTGATTTAGCTATTTCTATAAAAGGCTCTTTTTTTCTTTTTTTTTCATTCTTTAAAGTATCAGTCCCCACATGATGACTAAGCCCTTGGCCAGCTGTCCTACCTTTCATCATGTTAGGCAGTGCATCCTGAGTAGCACTCTTACTCCAAGCTTGCCAACAGCTGCAAGTAAAAACGTTTGTTTTACAGACTCCTGTTGTCCATCTGCATCACTGACGCTCTGAAGGACTCTGAAGAGTCCTTCTGTTTTTCGGCTCGTTTCTTGTTGTTCCACTTGACCAACTCTCGGCCGTCTTCATATTCGATTAAAATGTATCATTTTGTATCTCTAAATGTCTCAGCAAGGTCCTTGCTTTCCAAGCTGGTCCAAACTACTGCTTCAAGATCATACAAAATTTTACCCTCATCTCCCAGTTATCTTATTGTGTTTCAACTTCTCCTCATAGTTCAGTTTCCACCAAATACGTTATCACCTTTATAACTTTTTCTGTGCTGTCATATGTTTCTCTTTTGTATATTCAAATCAGTTGTAAGCTGAAATCAACATTTCACTTAAAATTCCTGTAGATAATGACACAGACTTAACCCGTGGGCTTAAGACCACATTATTATTTATTTACTGTAGTATATAGATGCAAAATTCTTCATAAAATCAAAGGGTTTGGAACAAACTATCCATGAGTATAATCAAACTTCATTTCCAGTTATACACTATTAAAAAATATTTGCTATGTGGCCTTGTGGTAAAGGGGAAAGAATTCTATTTGGATATTAGAAGGACTAGTACACCAAATCCATAATGTATATCCCAGGGTTGTACTTTGCAGTTACACTGAAGTGTCTTGGTTTGCACTGGTGTCTGTGCTACTCACCCAGAAGGTATATATTAGTACAAACATACAGCAGAACTGCTGATTGTGTCCTGGCTGGCAACAGTCTGTCCTTCCAGAGAAAAGTCAGCCAGGCTAGAAGGAATCAGCCTGGATCCTTATCTTCCAGGGCTGAGAGAAATCTCCCCATTTAGACAGGCTTCAGCAGATTTCACCAGATTTAACAGAGAAGACAAAGCCAATTAATATGCATTTTCACACTGACCTGCAGTGCAATTTGCAGCTGAAGAGCTAACAAATTGAATCACAAAATTAAATACCTGAGGAAAAATTACTAAAAAAAATTTATGGTTAACATGAATTTTCATCTGTAAAGAAAGGGGAAAATAGCTAAGCAAGCAAACAATACTTATGGCTTACTACAGTAATGCTGTACTTTAATTTTCTTAATGCCCATTTGCATCACATACCTCCTTGTATACAGCCTAGGTATTTAAACTTTACATTTTAGTGACTATTATGTATCAATATTGTGTTAAAGGTTTCAGAAAAAAAAATTAGAAATTTTAATAGATGCTTCAGGCTCACTTCTATTTGTAAAAGTCCTCAGATGGTGTCATTTTCCTTCTGGTGACTTTTCCAAATAGAAGTAAATTTGTAAATACTCAGATGATATTTGTGGCCTATGTAGCTTTCAGGCTCCAGATTAGAACATGCTGCAAGATCTTGTGATGCATTAAAAAGACTTTTAGTAACTCCATTTTGGCACTGCACAAATGTAATCCACTAAATCTATGCCTTTACACTGAAAAGCCCAACTGGGATATGTTTCAAAGTCTGTGGATGTTTTGGTGGATAACAGCAAGCTTGGCTAACCTCTATTGGATGGACATTCTAAATGTCACAGCAATCAGCTTACTAAAAATTCGTGGATCCATTCAATAAATGTGTAATCGATACAAAATTACACACACACGCACACAAAAAGGGAAATTTTAAAATCTCATTTGAGTGGAGGAGAACAGCTCCTTCTGCTAGGTTTTTGCAGACTAGTCTTGGCAGTTTTTTTCCTCTATCATTTGAAAACAAAAACAGATGTTAAAAATTTCCAAGAATTTCTCAATCAGAATGAAGTAAATGACAAATATGGACACTGTGTTCAAATATGATCTGTAGTCCTATCCAGTGGACCAAGGTTTGAAGAACCATTGTGTGGTGTGAAATAAATTACTCTGAAGACTACTTGAATTTGCCAGCAACAGGCTAAAACGACTAAGCAACATCACTGATGTGAATTGAAAGTGCAGACAGTATTTTAGAGACCGTGATTGTAAACTCCCCAGTAGGCCAGAAATTATGGTTAATTTCTTTCTAGTTTTCAGAAGTTTAATGCTTCTTGGTGAGGTTTTTGATGCTTTGTTTACATGATTTTTCCCTTCTCAAGGAATCCTGCTGTTTTGTTCTATTATTTTCATAAAAACCAACAGCACATAATGCATAATACAATTAATTTCATTTTCACTAATGATAGCCTCCCATATTAACCAGTACTCAGCCCTCTGATTTTACGCAGTCCTGCTGTGCTCTGAAATATGTTATTTACGTGTGGAAGAAAAAGACCAATAAAACAGAGAATTGAATTTCCATAAATGTCTGGCATAATTGGGATTTCAAATAAAACATATGCTATATTCCAATGGCACTTATTTGATAAATGGATATATGAGTAATTAAAAAAATCAAATTTCTAAAAAGACTTGTTGTGGAAGTCTATCATTGAAATAATAATAGTGAAAGCAGACATTTTCTCTGGTTCAGAATGTAGTATTTGAGAGCAAGAGAGTCTCGGGATCTGAACCTGTGTCTAAATAACAGGCTTTCACCTGGTTTTAATAAGTTTATTCTCGATTTTACTTTTTTTCTTGTGGGAGAAAATAAAGATTTGGATCACCACTTTTTTTTTCATTAAATGAGAATTCTGCTTTTCTGAAAAGGCTATTTGAAAGTGGGTTTTGAAATTGTTTTCCAAATTGAAAAATCTTTCAAAATTTAATTTCAAATTATCCAGTTAAAAATAATGTAGATTCTATCAAATATACGTAAACCAAACCAACCCAAAATTTATCCAAAATCAATAGTTTTCTTTTCCCTCCTTCCTTCTCCCATCTCATTTAATTTCGTTTAAACTTCTTTTCAGCCTGAACCAAAATATTGCATAAAATCATGGTAATGATTTGGGCTGGGAGTGACCTTAATGGTCATCCAGCTCCCCTGCCGTGGGCAGTGATGCCACCAGACGAGATTGCTCAAAGCCTCATCCAGCCTGATCTCGAACATTTCCAGGGCCGGGGCATCCGCACCCTCTCTGGGCAACCTGTGCCACTGTTTCACCACCCTCAGAGTAAAGAATTTCTTCCTGATATCTAGTCTAAATCTCTCCTCTTTCCAGTTAAAACCCTCCTTGTCCTATTTTCATACTTTCTTTTTGACTGCTGCTCTGTGGTTTCCATTCTTTTCATCCTGTAACAGAGGTAAAGTAGAAAAAAAATATATATTTAGTCTAAATTGCATAATCTACATTGAGTAAAGAGGAATACTTCATGAGAGGAATATTTTATACATTTCCTTTCACACACTGAGATTTCTGGACAATCACATCAGTCAGCTCTTTATTTCACCTCACCTCCAGCCCATTGTCTAATAGAATAGTGCCTAACACAAGGCACCACTCATTGTAACTGAGCTATCACAGTCTGCACCCAGGGTTTTGAAGAAATCTTGTCCTGATCCTTCACTTCCTTTGACCTCAGTGTGATCATCACCTTTCACTTTTGTCTGCTGGAGTCTGCAGGTCATCAAATCCTCTTCCCTATCTAAGTCTCTTTCTTCTGACAGCCTTGTCTAGAAAACAGCAGGAAAGGACTCACACTTCTGAATCTTTCAGTTGCAGACCTGATACACTAATGGGAAGACTCCATTCCTTCCTTCAGCACTAATATCCCTTTACCTTTAAAACTGACAAGTAAAATTTTTACCAGTTGATTCTTGTTCTTATTCTGCACATATATGTGATTCAAGATTTCCTTCAGCAACTCAGAAATGATGACAGCCTTCTCTGTTCCGTCACTGAGGAAGTAGTGAGACAAAAAATGGGAGAAGGAGGAAGGAATGCAAGGAAGCATTCTACCTTGCCTTCCTAGTTGATGGCTCAGCAGCTTCATTTCATCCACTTTCGCCAGCAGCAAATCTAATTGAGCAGACACTGCCATGGTGCAGTGAGATGTGGGATCACAGACCACTCAGGCTGTTTAGCCAGTGCAGCAGGGAGGCCAGCTGGGTGCTCAACCACACATCTCTCAGGGCCCTTAGAAAATGTCAGAAGACTGTCTCTGATCACCCCATCAGCAAATCAGCTGGAGTGGCAACCTGCACTGTGGCAATTAAGAAGTCATTGTAATTACTTATGAATTCGGTTTATCTGCTATTTTCAATTTCCTTTTAAAGGCGAGAAAAAAGCAACTTTACAGTTGATTATGTTGCCGTCTACCTAACTTTATTCCAGAAGCCAGCTCAAATAAAAAATGCACTGAAAGTGAGGGTAACTTAAATTTCTCCCTATATCCAAATTAAGCTCAGAAATAACCTCCAGCCAGGTGCTATCTCACCATGGCGATTCTCTGGTTCCATAAAAATAAGTGTTTCTGGCTCTCAAGTTCACCAGATACCGCTCTGCTATATGTGCAGAATTACCCAGCAGTAACATTGCTGAACAAGTAACTTGCATATTTGAACAAACTGGAGAGGCACAAAGGGAGCTTTTCTCTCCCAGAAAGGATCTGTATTGAAAAGCCTGCCTCAAGCTGTAACGTGTTTGTTGGAGCACTAATACAAAAAAATGTCTATTTACCTCCTCTGCCTGATTCATTGTTACAGTTCCCAGATTCCCACTACACACCTAAACAACATGGTTATATGATATGTTGTTTCTCTAACAGCACATCACTACTCTTTCTCCAGCTGTGGAACGTTGAAGAAAGAAATTCAACATTCTTCATAACCTCTGGGATTAGGCACCCACCCACAGCACTGAGATTCCTGCCCTGGCTGACCCAGCTTTAAGGTCGGGGCTTGATTGCTGGCTCCAGAGGTGGCTCCCAACCTCAGCAATTTGGGACTTGCAAAATAGAGAAGACCTAGATCCAGGCCTCTGGTTTGAAGATTATCTCCATGTTTTGAAATAGGAAGATGTGGTTTTAACTTCTACATCAAGACCCACCTGCCATGCCATGGTCATCAGAAGTCGTAAGCAGGCTTGTTCATAAATATACCTCCATATCACCAAACAGCTTTTTAGAGTCAATGTTAAAGTTAATGAAAATTTTTCTTTTGTTTTCTAGCAGTCATACCTGTCTATTTTTCATAGTGGTTGCCTGAAAATAGGTAACTTTCATCTAACCACTTTTGTTTGGCTGTCTAAATGACTTCCTGTTATTTAGTCTGCAATCAATGTATTATATGAATTTTATTTCAGACATATCCCTGTTTTCAAGATGCAGACTGATTAGTTTAAGATTAATTTGCAATACCTAGCGGATGACAAATTAAATGTGGGCTACTCTAGGCTCTATATGCATCACTCACTTTCCACCAAACTGGGTCTCAGTGTGAATGGAAGATTTTCTCCTGTGTATCCCTCTAAAAGGACACAGTAAGCATTAGCTTGTGCTCTTGTTTTACTTCTCTTGCAGGGCTGGGGGGAAAGAGAGAGAGAGAGAGAACAAAGAGAATTTGCTAACCCTTATTCTGAAGATGACAATGGAAAATAAAGGCAGTATTTCAGCCTGTTTTACCCTTAAAACATATTCTTCTAACACAGGGCCTAACATTATGAAACTAATGAAGTGCAAGTCAGCTCTTTCCTTACTATGTTCACTAGCCTTGGCATTTTGTTACATATATTTTTCTTTTTTATTACCATTTTCTTTCTATTTCCTCCTTTCGTCCTTGCTACCGTATTTCCAGGTGTCATGTCTTCTCTCTGGGTTCATGTGTACCATGAACCTTCCTTTTCCTTCATAGTGGGAAGGAAAAAAAATTCCAAAGGATTTAGAACTCTTCCTTTTTTCTTGATAGATACCATAAGTAACATGGAAATCTTGAAGGTCAGCAATTCAATTTCACACATGCCTCAGGTTTTCTTCCATATTGTGTCCAAGGAAGAGCTTTGGGAAATCTTCCTTCTCTGTTGGCCACTTCCTTCATACTGTAAATGTTTCTTCAGAGTTAGTGACCTTCCTTCTCCACCTTCTGGTCACTCCAAGAAAGCTCCTGTGGTCCAACAAAGAAATAATTACTGACATATTTTATTCATTAGCATATCTAAGAAAGGACTTTATTTTAGTCTACTGAACCTATTTTCTTTCTAGAACTGGTCTCTTAAAATTCTCCATTTTTATAGAAAAAAATACCTATAAAAATAAAAAAATTCTTGAGATGTGGCAAAATCTTACATTTAACAGCGTATTTATTAAGACAAAACAAAGCTTATAACTTCTAATTAAGTTAATTACATCCTTAAGATATGTAGCTCTCAACATGACCTGACATCTATCTTATTCTAATTTTATTATTCACCCTGGATTTTAAATTTAGGAAATCTTTTTGGCTTATTTTATTTGTTCTTTCAACATCCATAAGCATTAAGTATCTAAAGAAGCTTCACCAGTAGGAGTTATCTATTCCCTTTAATAGCCAAGTTATATGCCAATATTGATACAGTTCTATAAGAAATACCTACAATATTTATAAAATGCAAAACTTAATTTTTTTTCCATAGTACATGGTAATGAGCAATGACGCAGAGCAAAATTTTATTTTGATTGTCTTTACTTGCCTTTCTTGCAGAACCTTCTCTCAGTCACATCATGATGAAGTAAAAGTGACAGAAATGTGAAAGAATAAAAAGCTGCCACAGCCACACATCATCCTTACGTTGAGCAAATACACACAAAAGAAATGCTGTAAGTATCTTTTCATAATCGTCTGCTGGGTCATCTGCCGCTTTCCCTATCCAATTTCACTCCTAACGAGTTTTTTTTACCAGTATAATGGGAAGTGTATATTGTCTCAAATGGTCAATATGGGCAATGTTTCCAAGTACTCCTACACCTGCTCTTTAATAAGATTTAACTCATCTCCTGTTTATTTAGAGTCTCAATATTTGTTCATAGTCTTCTTTCTTATTGAGTCATTTATAATCATGGTGGTGCAGTTTCTTCTTTCTAGGATGTACCACCCTGATGCATTCATTGATTTCCCCTAGATGCTTTGATTAACAGATCACTTATTTCCCCACTTCAGCCTTTCTTAATTTTCTGTCTCCCCCTATAAGTGTTTAATTATAGCCAATATTTCCGTTTCCTTACTACCCATTAAATTGTCGTCTTCATTTCCTCTTTCTTGTTCCATGTTCATTTGCTCCCGTAATTTAAATTTTTGACCACCTCTAAGCAATGATATCTATTTTAGTCTTCAAACTTCCCACCTCTCCCCTCCAGAAAAAAGTTCATCCTACCTGTTGTGCTTTTTTAGGATCTTGCCAACTTTTTTCACCATGGTAGCTATTAGTATGGTTAAGCAAGCTTCACTTAAGTGGAATAAAATTCTTCTTCCCCTAATTCTGAGTGTGCATTACTGGTTCAGCATACAAAGCTTTACCTGGAACATGACAATTAGTGCCAGGATCTACTAATGTAAATCAGGACTGATTTTAGCTTTCAGTACCTCTTCTATGTCTCTCCAGTCTAAAAGTGCAGGAAGTTTACTACAAACATGCTGCAAACCCTTGAATTTCTGGTGGCTTCTCCAATCATCAGGGAGTCACTGTTGAGTCTCATCACATCAAGGTGTTCTCACTACAGAGAAACTGTATTACAAGGTATTTTAGCTCCTCTAAACAAGAGCACATCCCTTTTCTTCCATAAGAACCTTAGAAGTTGTATTGAGTAGTTATCTACATGCTGTAGTGTTTGCAAAGAACACAGGATAAGCAAATATTAGTAATTCATTTTCACTGTCCAAAATTAGACAATAAATTTAGAAAGGTTTAATGAATAGGTTCACAGAAACAAAAAAAGCTGCAGGCTTTTATCAGTATCAGTGTAAGACCTCTCCCTCTAACTACAAGCTCAGCTGCCTGTCTGGTCTTACATAAACCTTAGGTCTGATATACTAGAAGATTACTGCAATCTGAGCACACAGGTAAATTCTAAACCTAAATCTCTACCTGCATTTTTTGTTTTCAGATTTGTCCCTTTTCCCAACATTGAGATTTCTGAGTACAGAAGTCAGTCAGGACTTTGAACTTAGTTTTCCTCAGAGAAACTTCCTCCCTTACCCATAAATTTAGAAAACATTATTGTCGAAGTGAAGCCATCTATAATCAGATATAGGCAGTTTATCAACCTTCTGAGAAGAAAATGTGCTTTCCTTCCTGGCAGAGAGAGATTGAGATCTCAGGACAAAAGCAGATTATCCACCAACCTATTTATAAATTGTAAACCTCTGCTCCACGCATACATATATGTGTGTATATATAAAAATATATATATATACACATTATATATATATACATACATATATATTTATGAGATTACGAGTGTGGTTTTTAATTGAGCTATGCACAATAGTAATAAAGCGCATTTTGGATTAATCACTTCCTGACCCTCGTTTGAATCCTACTATGGCAGACACCTCACATTTTCCTACAAACCGGTATCTATTCGGTTTCACTTCATTGTCCATGATCAGAGCAGCAACACTTTTATTATCCTCTCATTGGACAATCAGTTGCTGTAGAAGGAGGGTTTCTCTAACCACCTTCCTTGCTAGTTAAATCTCAGAATATTTGGGATGGAAGGGACACACATGGATCATTGAATCCAGCTCTTCAGTGAATGGCCTATACAGGGATTAAACCCACAACCCTGGTGTTATTTCTGTGCTCTAACCAACTGAGCTAATCTCATGGTATATTTATTCATACCTGTCTGGTTTTGTCCATTTCCAGGGCCCAAAACCTCTAATGCGTACTTAGAAATCTGCCTACTTTCTGGTACCAAACACAAGTCATTCATAAGCAGTTAGAGAGGAAAATAATTCTCAGCCTTCTCTTAGAAAATCAGCCACTGTAAATATTGGTGCTGCCAAGAAAATTTGCCAGCCAGAGAAGAGATATGATTTATATGTAAAATAACTGGTAGCTATAGCCCATGGCCACAGGAGAATTTTCTGCCACTCCAGCTATCATCCCAAATGGGAATTTCATCTATTACTTATCTGTCCTCTTTATTTTGTAACTTCCCAATTGCAATAAGAAAACCAAAATTAGTAACAAGCAGTTAACATTTACTTTACTTGATTCTGAAAGTTTGGTCACACTTGCCAGTTTAATCTGCATAAACTGATGGCCTGGCAAAATTGGCCTTTGAAAAAAAAAACATATGGTAGAATTAATCACTGTGAAATCCTCGAGGCTTTGAAAATCATTGGAAAGGCATCCAAGCAAGCTGTTCAGCAACATTAAATCTTTACAGCTATATGTTAGGTACCAGAGATCAAAATCATGTTCCAGTATTTTATATCACCTTAAGCTGAAAATCACCTGTCACTGATTTTGAAAAAAAAGTTATTCTGTATTATTCTTTATTTGAATTACTGTCAAGTTCTTTTATTTGTGATGAATAATAAACTAGCTTATATGTGGAACTGTTTCTGCATAATTATTTAGAAATAAGTATTTAGCTGTGTAGATAAAATGCTTACTATGAAACTATCGCTTATTGAATTTCTAAAGGTATTTCTCTGTTGATTAATTTTTCTCTTGATAATTACGGTAAAGGCAAAGTTTGTACATAAGGCCTCTCCCACTATATATGAACACAAATATGAATATGTAGATACTGGACTGAACTGGTTCTTCCGAATCTTCTGCAAAAGCACTCATAAAATCCTAAGACAAACTGTTGTCAGGTCTATAGTAATAATAGTGACATGTGAAACTTTCTTCTAAGATGCTTTTGCTTAGGATAGTAGCAAATTTCTTATCCCAACTTCTTGTTCTTTTTATCACCATATAAGAAAGGAATGTTGGATGCTTCCAATTTAAGCATTAATCATAAAAGCAGAAGGTACAGGTATTGCCAGCCTATTTTTCAAGATGGGATAAATTGTATTTTGCAACTTCTTAAGGGACTGAGTTACACATGAATAGATCAACTCAGACTTCAGGCCTACAAGTTCAGCTTTTTCAGACATCCTTCTCAAGATTCACTCCATCACCTCACAGAGATGAGATATGAAATCCATGCATGATCTGCATTTTCTCACCTTCTCACAAGTCAGATGATTGGAGTTCGAAAACACAGCCACAGAGCTAACTTTCTTTTCCTAAGCAATTCTCTCCTGGCAGCTGGAATTAGGATTAAACAAAGGAAAAAAAGGAAATAAAATAATCCAGGCAGGCTTGGCCATTTAAGTGAACTGCATCCGAAAGCCAAAACCTTATGTTATCTACTAACCAGGTAACTTGCTTTCCTGGTGATGGGTTTAGAGGCAACAGACACAAACTGAAACTCAGGAGGTTCCTTCTGAACATCAGGAAATACTTTTTGACTTGTGAGGATGACCAAGCACAGGCACAGGTTGACTGGGGAGGTTTTGGAGACCCTGTCCCTGTAGAGAATCAAAAGCTGACCGGACACAGTCCTGTACAACTGGTTCTAGGTGACCCTGTTTGAGTCAGAGATTGGATCAGATGCTCTCCAGGGGTCCCTTTTGACCTCAACCATTCTGTGATTCTGGGAACCATTAAGGAATTAGATACAATTTTGTCTAGCCTGTGCCCATTCTCCCACCTCTGACTCTAACATTTTCTTTGCTGTATACAAGCTTGCATCTTTCTCAATTCTGCATGAAAGTTTTAGTTTAGATTTCTCCTGAAATATCAGAACTCCTCTTTGTTTTGTTTTCTAAAGGCAACTGGAATGTTTGTACCTGTCACACAACCAGAATTACATTTTCCAAGTTACATATATTTCCCTACACCCTCAAGTCAGAATAAAAAATCTTCAGGCAGAAAGGAAGCTAATGCCCAAACCTACAGTCTGGTTAGCACGATTTTAAAAGAAAAAAATTATTCACACGTTCTCAAAAGTCACTATTCAGTTCACTATTTTAGAAGTTCCTGAAACATATTTTAGTTCTTTGTCCAGTTCAGTGTAATAACTGAAAGTTGCTTCCATTAGTCAGTGAACTTTTATACAGTTTGATAGACCTTACCATCAGGCATTTTTTCTAGCATTCAGCTTAGATTGCCCTTCGCTCCATTTCTTTCCATCAGTGTTAATTATAAGCATTTATAGCCACCAACAGTTTTTATTCCTTCCTGGTGCACACAGTCATTTAATAACTGTGTAATGATTTGGGCTCATTTGCATAATGCTCAGTAACTCTTTGATCTATCAGAAATCCCACTGACTTCAACAGGCTGTAATTATCGAACCAAATCTTCCATCATGACATTCACTCTTAATACCAAAAAGTTCAGGAACTGCATTTAAGTCATGGGAATTAACTCAGAATGGCTCATTTTTGGATCAATTCTGCAGGAATTTTATCTTGTATTTGAATGCAGGTCTACCAAGAAGGGAAGATGAGGAGAAGAAAAAGAGAGAACTGCAGTGCCGTATTTATGAAGTTCTAAGTAAACAGTGTGATGTTTGGAAGTCCCTGATAAACAGCCATTGCATACTGGTAAGATGGCTTTTAAAATAAAAACATGCACAAAGATGAGTTTAAAGATTGAGTTCTGCTATCATTATTCTGTATAAAAAAATCCCAATCTTATTAACAAGTCCACCTTCCTGACATCAAATAGAATATGAAAAGCACAAAATAGTCTAAAATTATACATTATGTCCATATAGTTGTACACTCAATTTATGGACTATCATAGCGATGCACTAATGTCAGCGGCCCAAACACAGAAGATCTGGTTTTCTTTTTTTAATATAAAGCATTTTAAAATCTCCACCTGTTACTACTCTTAAACGTAAAAATATCCTATGAGCAAAAATACTGTCTCTTTCCTTTGGAGGAACAGTATTGGAAGGGAAAAGCACTCTATGTGTCTGCTTCTGTTCTGCGGAGACACTTACTAAAGTCTAAACCACAAATCCAAAAGTAATAGCAGCAGATACATGCACCTTAATTAGCGTTACAGACCATCCCATGTTTAATTACTCCCAAATTTGTCACATTCAGAGGACTTCGGGGCACCCCTCCTCTTTTCTAAGCTCTAGGGAAATTAGATTCCTTAAAGCGGGATCTCCAGACCTGCAAATTTTGTTACTGCCTTTTTAGGGACGTAAGAAGGCTGAGGTCACATAAAATCACACATTGTAGGTAAAGGCAAGGAAACACATCTCCTGCCAACTCCTAGCTATATTTCTCACAACGTGATACTTTTAATGTGTGTATACTTTTGAATACATAGTTTTGACATTTCGGGGAATGAAATCCTGCAGGAGCAGAAAAGTTGGATGCCCAAATCGGAATTGCAGCAATATTTTCCAACTCCTGCAAATATTTTTAAAGTCAGAGCACCATACTAAAGTTTCTTTTGCAGAAATATCTCAGAAGTACTAAAATGTCATTTTTATTCAATATTCACCTAAATGTTTATTTTTTTGTATGTTTCCCTTGTAGTCTTACTTTATTGAGACCATTAATTTCCAGGCTTACAATTCAATCGAACTGAAAATTTGTTTGCCTTTTCTGAGGCAGTGTCATAAAAATATAAACATGCTCTGGCTTGTTTGCTATGTTTGGAATTTTACTAGCAAAAGCCATTCTTGTTTTCAATCATGGCTTTTTCCACTCCTCTGGTTTTCTATGAGAGTTTCACTGCTGCAAGGGGAGGAAGTATTGGCTCCTTTGTCCAATGATTCTCTCTTAGACACTTTACCTCCCCACCCTTGCTGCTCCAGCTGATGAAGTTAAAAAGAAATGGAAAATGTTTTGTTCCACTTCCATGTACAAATGCCACTTCCATATAGAATCCAGGTTTAATGTAGTCAGTGGACATCACAGCTGCATCTTGCAGGAGTTTCACAGACAGACTGCACTGGCAGTTTCATAATCAACATCCTTGTTCCTGAACCAAGAGCACACAGCACATCTTAGGACGTCAAGGATCACAGACAGTCTTAAGATTGTATTCCCATCTTGTGTCCCCTGAGCACAGGATTTCAGAGCACTAAGAGTATTTTCACATTTACATCCAGAAATTGCAATATGAGAGAGGAGCCTGGAAACAGGGGTTTGAGGAAATCATCAGTCCATCAGTTTGGATGCCAAACTGAAGAGGTAAAAATGTTTTAAACCAAAATGTGAAATTTAATTTTTAAACCATCTAAGTTGTTTTTTTCAGAAATTAATCTCTTCACCTGGTTCATAAAATGTTCTTCTGGCAAAGTCATCTTTTCCAAATACTCTCTGAACTGTGAGTTGAGATACAAAACTAGAGTTTGAGAGAGAAGAGTCTGAAATCCTCCACAGACCAAGACAGAGTATGGGCACCCAGATTTTCTATCAGGCAATAATCTAACATAAGGAAGAGAGGCAGGAACATGGCTTCTAATCCATGCCCTCAAATTAAACAGGGAAGGTACTACCTTTTGGGAAATGGGAAGAGGTAGTAGTTGCAGCTTCTGTCCGCAGTTCCATAAATCAGACCTCAATTCCATGCAAATCTTGCCCGAGGAGTCCATACTGCTTACTTGGATTTCATTGCAAAGTTCTTTTACTTCTCAAGCATTCTATGGAACATCAAGCTGACTGAAAATTTTCTTCCAGCAAATTTTCCTCTCCTAATCCCACTGAAATGCTGACAAGCAGGTTTAGAATATCACCTGCAGCATCCCCACTGCTGTAACAGCTCAACAAACTGGAGAACTGCCTGTCACTCCGCGCTCTGGTGTTTGGAGGCATACAGGAAAGCTGCCACATCACAAGAAAGAAGCACGTGGAAGAAGGCAAACACAAGTCAGAGTCTCTCCCCAGGGAGAGGAAGGTTTTGGATCAAAACAGCATTGATAAAGCACCTGCTAACATGAGTCACTGTGACTTACTCAAGGCTTCTAGTCATTTTCTTATGACATATATTGCAATCAGGCAGGCCTAAGTCTTGAGAACTTTTTTGATTTTTGGAAGTAGGGAGGCAGGGAGCAAACAACTTTTTTTGCCTATGAGGTTGACATTGTTAATTTCGTCTCTTTTACTGTAATTTACTGTAGAGGAAAATAAAACCTACCAACAGAGAAAAACAACCATTTCACTGCTTGCTCTCACGAGTCCATTAAAATGATTTTCAGATCCTCAATTCCTAAAAAACAAGATGAAAATTACCTGCAGGACTTTCTCACTGACAAGACACCTACCTCAACTGTCAAAAGTGTTGCTGGCTAAACTTGAAACTGTAAAGCACAGTAAAGGTTACCTGTTTCTGCTCCATTTCTCCTACTCCTAAGTATTGAATACTGGATACCAGCATAAATTAGGAGACAAGCAGCCCTGCAGAAAGGGATCTGGGGGTGCTGGTGGGCATCAGGCTCAGTGTGAGCCAGCACTGTATGCCCTGGCAGCCCAGAGGGCAAACCCTATCCTGGGGTGCTTCAAATACAGCATCACCAGCTGGTCAAAACAGGTGATTTTCTTGCTGTACTCAGCAGCCTCACCTGGAGTGTTACGTGCAGTGCTGGGCCCCACAGTTTCACGGGGATGTGAAGGTACTTGGTTACATCCAGAGGATGGCAACAAAACTGGTGCAAGGGCTGGAAGAAATGTCCTGTGAGGAGCAGCTGAAGAGTTTGTGTTCGTCTAGTTTGGAGAAAAGGAGGCTGGGGTGGTCTCATTGCTCCCTACAACTTCCCAAGGAGGAGAGGTGGAGAGGGAGGTGCTAGTCTCTTCTCCCTGCTATCCAGGGATAGGACAGGTGGGAATGGTTCAAAGCTGCACCAGGAGAGATTTAGACTGAACATTAGGAAACATTTCTTTACTGAGAGGGTGTTCAAACACCATAAGAGGCTTTTAGAGAGGTGGTTGATGCTCCAAGTCTGTCAGTGTTTAAGAGGCATTCGGACGATGCCCTTAATAAGATGCTGTAACTTTTGGTCAGTCTTGAAATGGTCAGGCAGTTGCACTAGATGGTCACTGTAGGTCCCTTACAACTGAAATATTTGATTAGATTCCAGTCTAATATTTCACAGATCCCAAACCTCACTTAAAAGTGGAATGGTCAAGCTTATACCCCATGGGGTTTTTCTGTAGGCAGAACTATGAATATTTTTAACTCTGCATTTAACTTCATATTCATTTACATAATGTAAATGTGTTTCTGTGGCTACATCTGAAACTCCATTACTTTAGAAAATGCAGCAGTTTTCCATCTTGGAGTCCTGAAGCCATTTTAAGTTTTGTGTCAGATGCTGCTAGTGATACTCTGGTAGCCTGGACTGCACAATAATGGTTGCTGTCCAATAGTTAGGTTTTGTTACTTTAACGCTCACAATAGCTGGGAAAATTATTTTGAGCAATGCAATTAAAGTAATTTAATTGACAGTCCAAATGCTAAAATCTAGATAATTGAAGATTCAACATCAGTTCATGCAGTGTGCATGTCTGTAATTATATTCTGAATTTAATCGATAGTTATTATATCAGGTGCTACTTAAAACTCAAGAAATCTTTGTATTTTTGAGTTGACATGTGTAGTTGAAGTTAAAAGCTATTGCATGAAGTGTCATAAAAGACAACAATAACCATTTTATTTGTCGAAGTATTCACATTAAGAATGATAAAGGAAAGCCATCAAATATCACAGAATGTTTAATCACTTAGGAAAAAAAGGCAAAAATAATTTTTAAAAAAGGCACATTTCATACCCTATAGATAGGATTATGAAAAAGTGTAGTAGGATTTGCCATGCACAGAGAACAAGCTGAAATTTAACAACACATCTAAAAGGCATCACTAAAAGTTAGTATGATAATTTTTTTTTTGTCTGTTTACTGAGAAAAGCCTCACAGGATAATAAATCTCATCCATCTGGGATGCAGTAAGCCTGTAGGCTGAAATTACCTATACGATGATATGAACTGTTGTGTTTTCTACACCAGAGAAATGGCACTTCCATCTAGTAAGACAGGTATTGAGAAATTCTTAAAATCAAAACTTCATCATTAGTAACCTTAATGAATGCTGAATTTTTTTCCTCAGCTGTAGTCAAAGGCAAATTGAATTTCCAGACGAATCATTTCTAGCAAGTCAGTATCTAAGGAACAACCATGCTAACAAGGCAGCAGAGCAAAATGGAGGTAATTAGCTGCCACCAGCAGGGGTCCCAACAACTCTTCTGCGTTATTCAAGGAAGCGAACAATTAGATGTGTGTCACCCGATATGAGGACACTCATGACACAGCTTTCCACTTGAAAGACACAGATTTCCACTTGAAAGACACTCCTCTGATGAAGAGAGCCCATCCATCTTGTAGACTTTAGGGAAGGAAGCTTAAGAATTGTTTACTTGCCTTTAAAAATCAGACAGGCTTGAGGTCTTAGGACTTGCTAGAAAGAATTCTGTTCTAGATGATGTCTTACAGAAATACTGCATATAAAGACAAAGATTCCTCTATGTTTGCTTCAAAACACAGTACTGAAATTCAGCTTTCAAATTGACAGCAGTTGTAATAGATGTCATCTCACCATCTCGTTAGAAAACAAAAAGCAGACCAAGTGATCAATATTTGGGATCAAGTGTATTCAAAAGCTTGATTCACATTTCTACATTCATGATCAATATGGAATCACTTTAGTGTTCCATATCTGCAATAGGCATTTGATAACTTCACAATAGTCTTAGAAGACAAAAGAAAATTAGATATGCAACTGAGAGTCTGATTGTCAGAAAAGAGGTGGTTCGAAGTAAACAAATAGAGCTGGTTTTTTGCCTGTAAGCCAGAGTTTTGATATCACATCATCCAAGAGAACTTGGCACAGACATTCCATGTAAAACTTCAAGTCATGTATATTTTTAACCTATTATGTTTTTATTTTCATATCTCATACTACTTTCAGTAGCCAGCCTGTGTCATCTATAATCAAGCTTCTTAAATCCTCTGGAAATCAATGTCTAGCAAAATTAATTTGCATTTCAAAACAGACACATGGAAAAATGTTAGATCTTCCTTCTGGCAATTTATTCAGCAAATATTAAAGAATATCACAGCTTTCTTCATGCCTACTCTACTTTTCTCAGTAAAAGCAAGCTGTGCTAGACTGACAAATTATAGATAGTGCCTTTACAAGTGATCTGCTGTAGCAAGCATAAAAATACAATTGGGATAAAATATTTGAATACATTCCTTCATCTAAGAATGATAAACTGCAATATCTCTGTCTGGTAGACATCTATATCTCTCACACAGTTGTATCTGAAAATTATTTCTTTCAAGATTGATCTGATTGCATTATGCATGGTTTAGACTCAAACCTTTAAACTTGATTCTGTGCTTCAAATTATAAAATAAATGTTGTCCCTTCAGAATTATTCAGACATTGAGGGATAAGTTCATCTATGAACAGACAAGTCTCCCCATCAGAATTTCTGAATATTCATTTTCCATTAAGCAGGCCTCCTAACCACCTCTCCACTTTTCTGTCGATTATAGCATTACACCACATTCCACAAGTAATTTTTTTCAGTCTGTCAATATTTACCTGTGTCACCATTCAAGCTTTCCAGTGTTTACTCAAGATCTTAGCTTTTCTGGGAAGAGAGACAGAATGTTTACTAGCTCAAAATCTTCAGCATAGGTTACTAATCAAAATAAATATGTTCCAAAAAAAAAAAAAGAGTAATATTTATCTTTTGTGCCAGAATGAATGCAAGACTTCTCTCATTTAAGCTTATTTCAAAGGATTATGTGCATTTTTAGAGGTCCAACAAGGTGTAGTTACTTAATAACAGGAGCCAATTGGAAAACCATGTCCTTCTTTCCAATGGAAAATGTTTATTTGTTTTCTGGAGGAGAATACATACTTTAAACGAAAATTTCCCATAGGAAAACAAAGATGATAATATGTGGAAGAAGTATTAAATATGTAGGCAACCGACGAAAGTATGGATTGGGAATGGCTGGTAATGAAATGTGAATTATTTGGTGGGTTGAAGGACAACACTGAAAAGAAAAACATTTGCCTCAACAGACTTCTCTAGCGGAACTCCTGAAGGATGGGAGTTAGGATGGATCTGAGTATTTTCATCTATCTTTTTTTGTACAAGACATGTACCATGTTGTTTTGGTGTCAGTGGTATTTGTTGATAAACCTATACTAACAGCGCTGTCAATACACATGAAAATGGAAATATTCTGTAGGAAAATTAAGAGCACTTGATACTTAATTACATTTTTGTTGCTGCTGTTATTGCCCAACAGTTTGTGGTAACTGAGAATGACCTGGATACAGCACGCAATTTCCAACCACAGGTCAATCAACCTGTGAAAAATAATCATCAACCTGTGAAAAAAGACAGATGCCATCCCAAGTTGCTTCCATAGAGTCAGAGAATCATGAAGTTCAATATATGATGTACATTGAAATTACTATTTACAATGTGATCATATAAATTCAAATTACTGAATTAATTGAAATTAGAAGATACAACTACACCTATTAAAAGCCAAAAAAACTCTCATAACTTGTGTGGCCAAATGACAAGAACTAAAAATTACCAAGTGTAGAGTGAGGAGCTAATATATGTGAAGACACTATTTCCAAAACCTACTTCCAGAAAACTTTTGGAAACATCTTTGAGGAAAAAATTCCAGTTACGATTCAGGCCATCAATGGGCAGGATTAAGCTGAAAAAAAAAAAAAGAATCAAAAACAAATCAAAGCTGGATTTTTCTGGGGGATGTGGTTTTTTATTTATTGGGGGGGTGTGGTGTTGTTTGAAAGCAGAGACTGTGGGAAAAATGAGGTGCAAGTTTTTAGGCAGCTAAGAAACCATTTCCTAAGATAGGTTACTATACAGAACATTACATGTTGGGATTTTATTGTTGCCCACAGTATTGTTAAATTACATTCCCTGGGACATATAAATTTATTTTGAGTTATATGAGAAAAGAAAACTAAGGTACTGCATGTTTTTTGAACAATGGTGTATTATAGAAATTTGTTGCCTTTGGGAAACATTGTGTTAGAAATTCTTCTAATATTCAATAACATCAGGTGGGGAACAAAATGTTTGATGCGGGGACTGATCTGAGCTCAGAGCTACACTGTGAAAATCAAGAAACTGGATTTCACTGAGCCATTGTAATACAAAGTTTCCCAGATATCATCTATTCCAACATAGGCTCTCTATTCCCACCATTTTAAAATAAGCAAAGAAAACTCACTAAAGGAAAATTAATTTGATTTTAAGCATTTGATTCATCTCCTTTAGAAGAATAACATGTGGAACAATTTTTGCAACAGATTTGAACTTGGCAATTTGCCCTGTGCTGACAAAGAAAGTCTGGACATGTAATGTCATCCCAGAATAGGTGTGATGTATCTTGGATGTTGAAGAAGATATGAGACAATACTTTCTCCAGCTGTTACACACTAACCTAGTTTATATTCTTGGACTCATTCTCTTCACTACTCTCATTTCTCCATTATCACTTTAAAATCTGTGCCTCTCTAATAAACATTAAGCATTATCTCAGTCAAATCCTCTGTTTTACTTGTTTCTCCGTAGTGCATGAATCCCCAAGTCTACCTCAGTCTTAAACATATTCGTGTGGGACATCTGATGACACCTTAGTGGTAAAAAAAAGTCAATAAAGTTTTAATGGCAGACCTTAGAATTGAAGAAAGTATTTTTCTGAAACAACAAATAGTTCCAAATAGGCATGCATACAAATTATTTATTGATTTCTGTAATACTCACATGCAATTTTTCAGAGAGTTTGAGTGAATGAACTTATTTTTATGGAATCTGAACCTGTATTCAACATATCAGACCAAACTTTCTTGCGTTTCACATTTCTTCTGTGTTTATGTATCTAGAAACAGTAATTTCAAAATATTTCCTTTTTCCAAAGTCTGATCAACAGAAACCAAGTCAGCAAGTAAAGTATATAATCTTTAGATGAGCTGAATCCACTTCAAACTAGTTTTTCAGCTGTATGAATGATGTTCAGAGTGATGTTCAGATCTCACCCTGTATTATCTCACTGTAACCAAAGCAATGTTCAAGTGCAATTTTGTCATCTTCTGGTCATTGAGAAAAAAGAATAGAGGATCTGCAATCACCATTATGGGTATTATTGACAACACCTAACTGGAGAGGGTAGAGAAGAAAGGGGATTTTTTTATGTTGAGTCAAAGCAGACAGCACAAGACCCTGGGATAGAGCAGTCATGTCTCAAAACTTAATGAGAAAAAAAGCAAATTTTCAAAGAATTTAGAAAGCTTTACTGGTTTATACTCAAACAACAGTAAAACTTTAGAGACATATTTACTCTCCTGCCTGTAACTGGCTTTAGATTCATCCCATGGACCGTTTCGTCCAACCTTGTTCCAGGACCAGACACCAACAAAGTGTAACACACTACAAGAGGGCCACACTGTAATCTGGCTGCTTTCAAGGTGAATTACTGTACATTACTGTAGTGAAAAAATTACCCTGAACAAACCTCTGGGAACTGAAGCAAAGATCACAAATTATCTTAAATCTGAGTTTTTCTTTTGCTTTCATATTCTACTCCTGTCTGAACAATAAATGTAGAAACAGGAAAGGACAGCAGTAAGCATATATTAAGAATACTTCTTGCAAAGAAAGAGGCAGTTCTGTCAAAGTATATTTTTCCTTTTCCATGTTGTCTGAATTAATGCATAACAACAATCACATCAATTGATGGCAATGAACAAGGCATCAAAAGAAGAAAAATTCGATTTAAGTGCAAGATATGAAAGTATCAAATTCTTGTTATTATGGAAAACATAACATTACTTTGAGTTAGAATCACAGACTGGTTATTTTCTGTCCTCTCTTTCTTTTCCTTGTCTCTCAGAAAGGAAGAAAAGGTAGCTCTGGGTAAATTGTTTATTCTTCAGGAACCTGTACCACTTGTTGCATGTTTCCCTGCCAGGCACTCAATATCTGTGTTTATATCCTGTATTTTAGATTACTCTGCAAGCTTTCTGGGGCTGTGCCTGTCTTTATATTTGTACAGCCTCTGGAAGAAACAGTCCCCTAGGTTATGCCTACTGTATAACAAGAAGGATCCTTAATGTCATCTTACTATTTCCCCGTGGATAAATCAATCTTGAAACAAGGAGATGAGCTGGAAAAGTGTAGATTTGTAAATCCAGCCATGTAAAATGTTTTAAAGACACCTGTAAAGACTCTGGCTTTCTCTTTTGTTCATTTCTTAAATCTTGCTTGATTCACTTTAAACTTTTTATTATGATTAAAACTGCAATGTCCATCTGCTATGTTCTGCAGTGTGGTTCTTGTTAACATTTCTGTCCATATGCCCAAAAGTAACACTTGGAAGATATCTTGCAACATAAACTGGCAAGCTGAATTCAACCTCTTAATCCCATATCCTAAAAATTTAAGCCATTTTCCACGTATAGAGGCCTAATTTAATTTTCAACTGCCGCTACAGGTTTGCTGCATTTAGTGACCATTTTTAAATCAGGAACTGGGGGAGAGGATGCAGAGTCTCACATAGCATAGTTCAGACAGGAGGAAAATTATAATCACAATTTGCCTTGGATTGGGAAAACAGGACTGTTATTTATGCTACCAGTTTTGCAGCGACTTTCAACCTGTGAATTTGGCACAAATTTAGTAACTCATTCATTAGCTTCATGTCTCTGGCTTTATCGCCTTTTTGTCTGGCAGCTAATGTAGAAGCAAGATGTTCTGTGAAGACTACTGTGCCCTTTCACTTGCCTCAGTTTGCCGTATGCACCTCCTCCACTCTATGGACATAAAAAATTATTTCACAGAGAGGTGACTGTTACAATTCAGGCCACAACTGAGCAGGATTAAGATGAAAAAGAAAAAAGAATCACCAACAAATCAAAGCTGGATTAAATTCTGAAAAACAGTAGTCTTTAAAGGCCCAAGCCAAGACAGTGCATTGCTGGAGGGGGCTTGTATCACTGGCAGAAAGCAATAACACACAGTACATTTTTCATAATGAAAAAATAAGATGAAAAGTTATGTTACACAAGTAGATATTTTTTTCTGCCATAAAACCACTCAGAAGAAATGCAAAACCTAACAACTGAGGATACCGGCCAGTTTAAAATAAGTTTCAGTTTTCAAAGAGGTACTCACAAAAACTGATTCATTTATCACTGGGCTAAACAATGAACTTCTCTTTCAGTGTTTCACTTATATTTCTCCTATCATGTTCCTAAAATTGATAAGCACCAGGTCTTGTAAAATTTTGCTGAACTGTCCAGTATAGTAAAACCATATGAAAAAAGGAACCTGTGTTCTGACGGCTGAGACCTGGGTGCTCCAACAGATGAAAGATCTGCAGGTTTTTTCCAGTGAAGATGGAGGACTGTTGGGAACAGGAGTCATTTGGCATCCTGAACACTTACAGGAAACATACCGTAGCTGAAGTAATTTTTCTTAATTAAATTTTAAAGAACTGAAAATTCCTGCCTTGTGTTTAGGAATAACCTGTGAGTACACAATGTCTTTTAGCAACTTTTTCTTCCTCAGCTGCGTAATCTTTCTCTCCTTGGTCTGAGCAGAGTACTTGAGGAAGACCATTTTACAGCTTACTGTTATTTAAACCACGCCTCGCAGAATACTCTATAAAAAGCAACTTCCCAGCACATTTCCAGGAACGACTGAGCTCACCATAGGAGCTCCTTTTAAGATTTTTAATCTGAATTTCAAGTCTTTGTAACCAAATATCGAGACATTCATTAGCTCCACTGGGTGTTATTTGCTCTTCTATAGGAATTAACATAAAAAGACTTCCAAAACTCCCCCGTTGTTTGCTGAAGGGGATTAAGAATTGAATGCAGAATATTGTCCACAGGATTCTTGTAACCTGCGGATAAGAGAGAGAAGATCTGGCAGATTCTATCACTGCAACACATCCTCAAAAGCAAAACGAGTCATCTGGGATGAAAATAAACCTCAGAGATAAGAAATGATGGAATACACTATTCTCACCAAAGTTTCAAATAAGGCAAATTAAAAGCTTTTTATTATCTTTGTGCTACCTTCTTCATGAAAAGTGAATTACATGTTTGTGCTATTTGCAGGTGTTCTGTGGTCTTAAGGGGTATCTCACAAATAATGCTGCTTTGTGCACAAAAGATGCTGGTTTGTCTAAATGATAAGTAAAGCAGAGAGCAATAAAACCGGAATATGCTTCTGAGAATCTTTCTATTAATGTAACCAAGAACAATCATTAGTTTGCTGTCATCTGTTCTTTCAGGGATACCTAAGAGCTGATTTAAGAGTTACCTTCTTCACATGTATTACCTCCAAGTGCCCAATGTACAATTTCATTGTAGATGAGAATCTGGTCCCAGTTCTTCAATGCTAGGCTCCTACTTTCCCATAAGTACTTGGTACCTGCATTAAAACCACAATGGTGAAAGTATGCAGCATTTCAACAAAGTAGGCACAGATCTGTCACTGGCCCAATCACAACAAATTATAGGAGTATCTTTTTTGCTGCAGTAAACAGTGATTCCATGGGGTATGCTTAGTCTGGAACGACAAAAACAGTCATGAGAACCATTTTAACCAACCAAAATAAGGTTGATAGATAGTCTAGAAAAAAGTTATTTCATCCTAGTAATATGACAAGAAATGTTACGCCACTGCACTGGTATAAAAGCTGTGTAATAAATGGCCTGTGGTTCAGGCAATACAGAAGCTGAAGCTCAGATAACTGATTCAAATGTTATTTTTAAGTCTTATTTGACCTATTGCATTTGAATGGAGGATGTAAATGTAAAAACTGACTGAAATGTCTGAAGATGGCATACGCTGATCGAGCTGTAGCACGTGCCTTTTCTTTCCCGTTTGTAACAAAGTACATTAAAAGTCAATGAAGGAGAGCAAAGGTGGTGAGCATTGTTCAAAGTGGTGAAACACATCGCATCTCCTACAAAAAGGTTGTCTATCTCTAAATCCTTCTGCATTTCCATTTCTAATGACAATATAAGTCCTTATCTGGTTCCTTATCTGCATTCAGTCACAAAAGTGCAGAATTCAATGGGTTCTTTTATGCTGAGTCTCTTTTTCAACCAGTTCTTCTGCTCATACTCCAAGGAAAAGCTCTCAAAACCTCACTTCACAAAGATTAGGCATAGTATTTTGTGTACTCCAGCTTTTTTCGTATTTCTCCCTCATCTGAACTCTCTCGCTTCAAATGTGTTTGATTAGCCTTCAAAAGTACCATTATCCTTACTTCTCCTGCATATAATCCTTCTCATTGGATATGGTCCTACTCTGAGGCTCAGACCCAGGACTGGTTGCCTGAACAGCTGGTTTACACAACAGGAAAACTAAAAGCTAATATTTTGTTTTGTCTCTTGTGCCATTCTATGTGGGGGAAGAAAACAAGAGAGGGGCAAAATCAATAATGAATCGTTTTGTAATTTCTTCAGATGCAGGAAATTTCTCTCCCAGTACTGGGAACAGAACTCAGAAACCATCTTTTAATCAACATAATAAAGCTGGACCTCATTATTCTGCCTCTATGGGTTTAATGCTATTGTTATATTGGCATTGTTGCTGTGGTACCGCCAGTTTAAGAGGCTGAATTATTAGATCAGCTATTTCAAAAGCATGAGAGGACATAAGATCTGTATTTTTTTCCTCAATACATTCCTAAATTTTGCATTTTTTAAATGACTTTATGCTAATTTTCCCCTGGCCAAAGTGTTGAAACATATTATTTTCTCCATTCCACAGTAAGTGAGAGTTGCAGTCCTGCTTGTTTTCACCATTAAGCCCTCTCTGGTTTATGGAATTTCAGTCTGTAAAGAAACTGCAGCCAAATAAAAGTCAAAGTTATTACTCTCTATGAAAAAAAGATTATTCAAAGTCAATTATTCTATTTTAGCTGTTAACGATCTTAATTCAATGTTTCCATTAATGCTTATTATAGTGCAGATACAAAATTCTTCCTCTGGGCTCTCCAGTGGCCTTTTGGGAAGCTAAAGAACTTTGTAAAGACTCCAGGGATGTACTTTGGTTCAACATTACAGTCAAAACTAAAGAAAACTAATTAGCAACTTTTTACTATCTGTTAGGTCTTCACACATTCTGACTTGAGCCACAAGAGATGGCCAAGTCTATTTGCCATTATCATTTTGTCTGAGTGTGTCTGCAGTTCTCACAGTCTCTGGATTAATGCATTGTATTTGTCAAGTATTAGCTCTCCTCAGTGGATTTCAATGCACTTTTCGTAGAATTCAGTTAATTATCCCTGGGGAAAAAAAACAACAGCAGCAATAAAAACAAACAAACAAAGAAACAAACAACATTTCTGAGAAATGTACTGCCCTATACTTTGTAACATACTTTATGTATATACAGAGAGTATATATACATATATATATATATATATATATANCCCGCCCTGCCGGAGAGCAAGCAGCTCTCTCTCTAAGGTGCGAGTGAGGCTTTCCAATGCTGGCCTCCCAGCTATGAAGCAACTCTATCGCCCTCCTCAAGCTGTCACGGCTACGCCACCGAAGGTAAAGAAGTAGGAGAGGTCCTTTACATGAGTTCCAGAGGAGTTTTATTCTCTGAAGGGGTCAGAGGAAAAGGACAAGGATTGGGGATGTGCACAAGGTTTTATACGGGGTATGAAAGGGGAGGAGAAAGGGAACACAACCAATGGGATAAGGACAAAGGGGTGGTAACTGAGGGCAAACAACCAATGGGGAAAATAGGTAGGAGGGACTATAAACAGGGAACCAACCAGGGACCGAGTATAACAGAACTTTCTAGGCAGGGGGATGCGGTTTAGATGTCGGTGCCGCCCTCGGATCCGCCCTCGTCCGTCCATTGGAGGGCGAGCACCTGATGGGCACCGGCTTGCCACAGCCCACGAGGGGACTGTGCCACCACTACGTGTCTTCATACTGTAATTTTCCTGGAAACAGAGGAGATTAAAAGAGTGATTTGTACACTTAGATAGGGTTGTGGGGGTAAAAATGAGTCTTTAAGGTAAAAAAGTTAAGATGTCTGATTTTTAAATTCTGCCTTTGGTTTTATGCTGCCACACATGTAAGTGGATTCTCGCTATGATTAAATCAGCCCAGAGAAAAACAGAAAGTGAAGCAGATGACGTGAATTTCAGAGCAGACAGACACAGTTCTCTGATACCCCACAGAACTGGGATCCTGTTATTAGGTACAGGAATTAACTTTGTACTTGCAAAGCCCCAGAATTTTCCAGATATTGCACTTCTGAAAGAGGTGCAATGCAGAAGTTGGTCAGCTCATTAAAGAAAGATGGGGATTTCATCAGAACTGCTCGTTCAAAACAGGGATAATTTTAAATGTAGCTCAAACTTCCCATTTATATCAAGTTGCTCAGTGCCATATCCAAAGAAGGTTGAGCATCCCCATGGATGAAGGTTGTACATCCTCTCTGGTCACCTGCTCCAGTGATTGACCTCTCTCACTGCCAAAATATTTTTCTCACACTGATCAGAAATTTCCTTTACTCAAAATGGTGACTGAAGAGAAGAGACTGAAGTCCTTGAAAGTCCTAGCTTCAAAAATCCTTCAGGGTGCTCTGCTCTATTGCTGCTAAACCTGTCATAACAGCTGACAAAGGTTTTAATAAAAATACAGAGAAAAAAGTCAGAGAACTGGTTTGAGGGCACAGATGATAAATGCATGTTTCCTCATTTGCTCCCTGCTGGGACCATACACACACAATTGGGTAGCTACCAACAAGAGAGATGTGAGTAGAAATAGGCTTTTCAATTGTTGACTGTTTGATTCCAGAGAGTTTCTGTTATCTATTTACCATGGCATTTTGGGAAGTCCAGCAAATTGTGGAGCCCAGAAGTGGTCAAATGTTCCCAGATGCCCCTCTAAACCCCCTAAGTTTTTTGCATGGTGAAGTAATTCTTTGACATGTAGTAAAAGTGGTTTTTGCTGTGACACTGATTTCACACATTAGTATACAACCTATGATGCAGCATAGGTCAGTGAGAATTAGACCTGATGTCCAGCTGTAGAAATTAAGTCCCAAGAAATGCAGGATAAATGCCTAGCAAGCATGCAAGCTAACACACATTCAAAATTTCAGATTTTAAGGGAATGGACAATAGAATTATATTGTATCCTAGCATACAGCAAAAGATCACGAGTAATATACAGTCTCAAAGTATTTAGTGTGTTGCATATGACTATATTAATTACACAGACACAATACTGTAAGAAAGTGAAAATTATATTAGCATGGTTTGTTCAGATTTGTTGTATTTTAATTTTGGCCAAATTGGCAAAAAACCCCATTAAATAGAAATAATGAGAAAGTTATTCCAACATTTGTCCCATTAGATACCTTGTAATTCTTATTCTGTGGTTCCAATATTAACAAATAATGAACAAAATTTTAATTTTCCTAGGAGAGTATTTCCCAGTGTGGAAATTATCTAATATCACTGCACCCACCACAATGCCCCTAAAGCAGTTGAGGCTCCTGACAATTATGTATCTAGTTCTATTTCTTGTTTCAGAATAAGAAGCACTTCAGAACTTTCGAAATACTGAGAAAAATATGCTGCATTATTCACAAACGCTTCTTTCAAGCCAGCAGCTCAATTTGTGCCAATTTGTATCACACTGCCATTTCAAAACTGTACAAGTCTCCCCCCAGTGACACTCAAGTCCCAGAAGGGAGAAAGGCTTGAAATGTAAACATTTAAAGATGAGCTGAGTTCATGCTTCACAGGAGCAGAGGGTTTAGAAAACAATGTTAAATACTTGCAGCAGATCTGTTTGCCTGTGAAAACACGACTGAATCTTTTGAATTCCTGAAGAATAACAACATGGTAAATCACTGCCTGTAGGCAGGAACTTTATTGACCTGTGGAGCAAGAGGTGGTGTGGCTGTGCTGGGCATCCTTACAGTGGGCTGTGACAGGTGGGGACTCTGGTGACGTTGATGAGGGTGATGGTTTGGTGTCTGCACTCTGAGTGCTGAGATGAGCATTTCACAATAACTTTCACATTAGCTGAGGAGAGTGCAATAGATCTCAGCACTGCACTCAGTGATACTTTTCACCAGGAGCTTTAATTTCATCCCGTGAACTGCTTTGGCTTCTAATTAGAGAATTTATTTTTCCCTCAAACTGCATAATACAACCTGTTCCTGCAAGTCATATTGAAAAATCTGTTTATAGGAATTGTTCCACACCAAAGGCAATCTCAGAATGTCCATCAAAGCCCCAGTCACAGTGAGGTCTTCTGTTTCACATGAAGTCCCTTTAAACTTCATCGTTGACACAAAGAAAAAGTGTAAGTATAAAGGTTGATAGCTGAACAATAAATGGAATAGAAAGACACATAAATGCAGTAATAGACCAATACGTATCTGAGCAAATTATGATGTTATATTCATGCCACAGATAAAAATATTGCAGCTATTTTACCCTGAAAAGTAGTGTTAACATTCAGAGTAATGTTAACATTCAGAGGAAATCCTGCTTTGGTGATGGATATTTACTGAGATGGCTGAGAATTCAGGACATCCAGGAAGATGTCAATGAACTATCCCAGCTTTAAACCAGCAGCTCTAGTCTATTGACTGGTTCTATTTATGAGGCCTACCAACACTAGGTTAGCTGCAAGTCCTACCAAGGCACTCAGACTTACTGACTCTACCTGGAACTTCCATGAGTTATGATAACTTATTGTAGAAAGTCCAGACTGCCTGACTTTTCCAGTCCTATATGAGTACCAGGGTACTCCTTTCATGTAGCTACAGATATGATGCTCCTCAGTCAAAACACTCAGGCAAATAATCTGTTGAATATGAATGGAAAAATCAGCATCTTCCTGCTAGCAAACACCTGCTGCTGTGAAAAGTAGCAGGACTACTATCTGAAACTACAGAGTGATTCCTCAGTGTCAAGTTCAGCTTCTTAACTAAAGAAAGAAACGTTTCCATGATTCTAAAGTGCTGACATTTAGAATGATAAACTAATATTCATTTCTGTCAAGTGTTTTTCAATTTTAGTCATATAACAAAACAATACTTTGTTTCAACAATAGGAAGGCTAGATCTGACAAGCTGCTGTTCTAAAAATGAGTCACTCTCTTGTTATTCTGGTTCTGAGGCCTGAGGACAAAAATATGCCATTCATTTACTGTAGACATCCTGATACTTCTCCCACCAAACCAGTTAAAAGATTTCTTTTCTTTGCCAACCTACTTCAGGAAAAAGTCTTCTACTGACTTGATTATGACCTACATGTTACAGGTTTTTTATTTCCCTCTGAGGCCATGAAGAGGGAAGGGAAGAATGAGTAGGCTGTTTAAAGTGTCGGTCAAGCAGTCTAGAGTGGGCTCTAGCATCATTTGAATGCCAAGCCAATGCATCAGTGTGCAGGTAAGGATGTGGAAGATAAGTTTTCGTCCAGCAAGCCCACCCTGTGTTCTACTGTAGGACTCTGAACATACTGCATGTCTGGAAAAGAGAAAACCAAACTGAAATGTTGATACCTTGTATAAAGGCCTCTTGGCTTAAGGCCTATCACAGAAAAATAGCCTGAAAGGAAAAGACAGACTTCATTTTTATCCAAAGAGCTGTTTGTGTAATTTTGACTTTCAAAATCCTCTTTATTATACAGGTTTCCATTTTAATTATTTACTATTCACTGTTTATTGCTGAGCAATTGCTCTCTGGGTCATATGGTAGGTAAGAAGGGTTTGGTTTCCCATGTGGCTCCCTAATGGTGTTGATAACTTACGGCCTGTGGAACAACTATGGCCACTACAAAGAACATTCAGCAAAACTTTGCTTTCCTTTCTTGTCACATACTCTGAGTAAAATCCAGCTCTAAGTAATGCCAGGTAACACAACTGTGACAAATGATATTTTGGAAAATGATACATAATGATACTAGAGAATATCCCTTTGAGAGAACAAAGTTGAAAGTCTGAAGACCTGTTGTTGCGTGGCTGCCTGTTTGGGCTTCGCCAGCATCACAGCTTCTCCATGAAAAGTTACTCGAGAATTATTGTAAGAAAATGAGAATATCTGCAAAATACTTTGCTGTAGAGCAAATGAAACGTTTCAGAGGACCATTCATTTGCTGCACAGATAGAATGAGCAAGGAAGAAAATTACTTTTAATCAAAACCAGACTAAAATGTCCTATAAGAAAAGGCTGGGAAAAAAAAGGTAATCTAAGTGTGGAGAGAGAGATCCTACACTAGAAGACTGGTGTCTGGATCCTTACAGATCTTTACATTTTTATTTTCGTTTTGGAGGTAGAAAAGCATTCATTTGATTTGAAATGCGATTTGAAAAGGCTATATTTACCGATATAGCTTGCTAGAAACCTGTCTCTGGGTGGAGACAAATTTGTCAAATTCTAATAGCCCCATTTATCTAAAAAGCAGACATTGAATTCAGAGTCACAAGCCAGCTGGTGCAGACTTAGTAATCTTTGCTTGCCAGTGATCTACCTTTTGTGCTTAGAAGGTTGATTAAATTGGTCAGCCTGC
Organism: Ptilonorhynchus violaceus; assembly: GCA_013397565.1. Classification (NCBI taxonomy): domain Eukaryota; kingdom Metazoa; phylum Chordata; class Aves; order Passeriformes; family Ptilonorhynchidae; genus Ptilonorhynchus; species Ptilonorhynchus violaceus. The sequence goes on along the minus strand of VZRJ01012099.1, from coordinate 135,314 downwards.
AAGTCTGCAAGACTAATAGGACTCAAAACCACAGTCCTATGTCTAGGCTTCATCAAGATGAGCAGTAGTTGTTCCTCACTTTTTCATTTTTTGTTTACAGAAAAGTTTCTTTAAATTCTGAATTAATAAATCAAATAAAAGGACGTTTTAATTACTATTGAAAACTGTTCTATTTCACAGTTACAGCAACATCTTCCATAATTTCGGAAGAATAAAATAGAAAAAGGTGTAGCCCATATCTTTATTTTCTCTACATTCACTGATATAAAAGTGACAATTTGTCACTAGCTGGTATAAACACTGATTTTTTTGTGTGTGTAAGAATAATAATAATAATAAAATGACCACAACATTAATGTGGACTTGAAAGAAGGATTCAACTCTGTCGTCTTCAGAAATGCAAACACCTCTGCAGCTAAAAGGAAGAAACTGCAGATATTCATGTGGGCATTTCTTAATCCTGTGTTGATTGTGAGATTCAGTCTTGACAGATCTCCTAATTTATAATTTCTTAATTTAAAACAAACAAAAAAATCCAGATAAAGGTGTGGGTAGAGCACCTCTTTCTATGTAACATCTTGCAATGTCTTGTTTTCATTTAGAATGAAAATATTTTATTGAGAACATGATTCCATTGGAGATGTTGATTTGCCAGAGATGAGTTTAGCTAATACTTTTAGCAAGTGATTTATAACCCTGTTCCAACATTTTTGCAGTTTATCTTGTCTTATGAAGAAATTAGCCATCAGGCAAAATAGTGAATCATTATTTTACTTTCTTTGAAGTGAAAACCAAGAACAAAAGATGGTAAATTGCTGATCACCATGGATACCTGCTCCTTTCATAATGCAGGTACTTTTATGATACTCACTTTGTGGAAAAAATGTAAATTATCTGATAAGATACTGTTCTTTTGGGGGAAAAAAAGCAAAATCCTTACATCTCCCTAAGCCTGAGGAAACCAAGAATAAATTATTTTTCACAACGTGGTGAGTGGCAAAAGTCTCAGATATATGGGGCAGGTGGGTAGAATTTCAAGATTTTTCAATCGTTTGACTTTTTTTTTTAGATTAAAAACTCCCATTTACCAAAATTATCATTACTATTAGTTTGCAGACAGTCGCTAAAAAGACACATCATTGCAGTGTGATTTGCAAAATCTCGGCGTAAACCAGGTGCCTTCCTAGTAAAAGCCTGTACCATTAACGGGGAATCTGATTTACATCCCAGTGATACGTCTCTGTTCTGGACAGCACAGGGGCTCTGTGTTTGAAGCTGCTGTACATTCTAATGTAAGTGAGGAAGCAAGTCTGAAACATTGATGTCAACAGAACCTTAGATTCTGTACAATTAACATTTCTCTTTTGCTGATATCTGGACAACTTGACTTGTGAGGTCTTTGCACTCATGGGAACAGGAATTTTTGCTCTCCGTTGACGCCAACTGCAATTTTTTTTTTTTTTTGAGAGCCTTAACCTAAGGATCTAGAGTATCAGAATGACATTCCCTGAGTTGAAGCAGATATATTTCAGAAAGAATTGGCCCTCTAGCAAATATTTTAATGTTACATTTTGATTGCTTTCTTAGTAGCTACTCCATACACTCGCAAGCTGATCCCTCCGTAAAGGTTACTCTATACTTGTCAAAACCTAACTTTAAAAGTGTGAATCCATTGTTTAATCTCTGTAATCATTCCTAGCTCTAACCAATTATCATACTAACAGAGCTAAGTGTTGCTTCTTTTGGGTAAAATCAATCTGGATGTTCTAGAAACAGAAACACTTCACTTGAAGACAACATTATTCAAAAATGTGTAAACAGAAGAAAATTCTAGAATTTCTTAGACTATGAGGTTTTACGTTAAGAAAGATTATTTTATGCTGAATAGTTGCACATGAGAAATGGCAAATTTTTCAACAGGAAAAAAATTGTCCAAAAACAAATAAGCAAATCTAGCCATATCCCATCCAACAGTAAGTAGTTATAGTTTTATATTCTTGCTAAAGAATAATGTTTTTAGCACCTGGCGGTTTCCTTTGTAATCTTTTCAGGACAAGAGGATTATTTCTTTCTAATATAAATTATCCAACTGAAAAAGTAGAACCTGTTAGTGACAAGCAAACAACATTGTGTTTGGGCATGAGTAATGCCGTGAATCAAAAGGGAAAAAAATAGATTTATGGAAGATAAGAGGGGCTACAATACACTGTAAAGTGAATTTTTTAAATGTAGGTCTCATGCTGCCACGGGCCAAGGACAAGTTTTGCAATGTGCTTTTGCACACATTGACTTATCTAATTCCAGTACTTTTGCTGTTTCCAGTCCTGGAAATATGAATCCCAGCATGGATGGCATGGATAACTGTGACATTCAAGCAGATTTACACAGGCCACCTTATCTGCTTTACCAGCTGTATACAGCCTTTTACATCACAGTGCATTCCAAAGCAGGCAAACTTCATTTCCATCACATTTGGTATAGAAAAGAGACTGCACTTGGGCAGCATCTGTGCAAGGCAAATGAGACATAAACGGGGTAAAGTCTGAAAGCCCCCAAAGGTAAGTATCACTCTGATATTCTGTATCTAAGGCTAACCCTCCTCAAAACTCACTGAAACCCATGAAGTCGCCATTATTATTTATTTCCCTCTGCAGAAGACAAACATCAAGGAGCGTAAACAAAAGTATTAATTAATAAAGTCAGAGTGGAGGACAATAAAAAACCCACAGAAAATCAAATTGCAGAATATTAAAAAGGCTTGATAATATGGTAAACAAATGTCACTATCCATCACTTGACATGAGGGACATTACATCTGACTGTTCTCATCCTGGATTGATAGTGTACTGGGAGGCAACTGTAGAAACACTCCATCAGTCCACATGCAAGCTGATAAGGATGGATAACGACAGAGTGCACATAGTCACTGCATGGAGGAACAATGGATGAAAAAGAAGCTGGTTAAATAATGGATCCCACTGATTTTCTTTTGTCTCAATCCAAATACAGTACACTGAGATTCAGTGGGCGTAAGAAGCTTGATGAAGTCCACTGGAGATTTTTACAGGTGTACAGAATGTATGTCCCCATGTTAAAGTTCTTGAGCTTTGTTTGTTAAGACTTTGGGCTTTTTTGAATCGTGCAAAAAGGAATGTTTTGAAAGATTTTTGATTTGTGTGTGGTTTAAAAGTACAGAGAAAATTTCTAAACAGGGTATCTTTAAAATAGTTTCTCCTTTGAAGATCTTAAGTTTTTTTGGTTTCATTTAATTAAGAAATGAAAACCAATTCCTTCAGAACTAGTAAGACATGTCTAATTAGCCAGTTGAGTAGTTAGCTTCAGAAGACATGTAGTTTTGTTAATGAAGCTAAGGGGGTCTGATGTCCCCCTTCACAATTTTGCTGACAGGAGCCAGCATGGTACAGTGCATGCTGCTTTCCTGATGTAGAAATGTCTGCACAACTGCACAGTTCTGCAGGACTTCCATATGTCCTGAAATCTCATGAATTTTCTAGTCCAAATTAGATGTGCTCACCACCTAGTGCACCTAGGGTTGTTATTATTATTATTAACCTTAGGAACTGGTATTGTTCAAGACAAAGAACTGCTTCTTGGGGCTTTTCAACACTGCAGTCCATTCCCCTATCCCCAGGCATTAAATTGTACTGGTGGAAGCGAGGATTCACAGCAGGTATATAATTCCTATTTGCCTCACTTTTTTTCCCTCTAAGCACTAAAATCTAAAACTTTTAACTTGCAAAATGCAGCAGCTGGCATGCAAACAAAACTAATTTGGGATAAGCAGTGTGTAAATTTTGTGTCTGCATAAGGAAAATTAACTGTTATCTGGAATTAGTGTGAAGTCCAAAACTGACCATCAATGTGCAGATCCACAGGTTAATATTTCTACCGGTAGAACACCCTAAGCCAGAGAAATCACAGCATTAAGAGTTCCATCTCAAAAGACATATTATTGTATTATAAGCAAAGATCAATGTATCTTTGTGGATTTATTTCTCAGGCACTGTCTGGCTGCATTTCATAACATAATTTAATCAACATCATAAGACAAGAGAATGTCTAGGTTTAACCACCAGTCAATAATCTCACAAGTGTTAAAGGCTACTTCCTTATTCCCCTTGCCTGAGGATTGTATAGATCTAGTACTTATTCCTAAAGACTGGCAAGCATAAGGGTGGGTTCTTGAGAAAGGTAAGAATAGATTTAGGGTAAGCTTGTTAAAGAGCTTTGAATTACTGCAGTCTATTAGGACTAAGCTTCAAAATGCATATTGTTAGTCATTTTATGTCCAGTGCTCATTAATATTTTTTCAGCTATTCATGGCTTTTTTCTTCTCATGTTTATTTTCATTTACTATTATTATTGATAATTTATTATCAAGAAGTCCTCTGGAAGAGTCTATGCTGGCCTTAAAAGTCTCTAGCAGCTTATGTTGGAAACTCTGGTTTAGTTGATACATGAAATAAATTGTGTATTTGCCCAGCCGCTGAAGCACAGGGAAAATATTTTCCACTGCTCATCTATGCCTCGCTAAAGCTATAGACATTAGTAATTTTTTTTCATTGAACTAAATTAAATTTTGTCTCCCTACCTTCACACACTCCCAAAGGAGCTAAAATTTAAGATGCAATGGACAAACTCAGACAACAAAAACGATTATTCACTGGTATTCTCATTCTGCAGCTGGCAAATGTGAACATATGAAATGTGTAGTTGCTGATAATGCTACTAATGGAACAGATGTCTTTTCATATTGAATCTGCCAAAAAGTAAAAAAACATACTGGATTTTTTCATCTGCTTCTGTGTGATACATTTGATGCCCCAGTGGACATGTTAAGTAGCAACACTTTTTGAAGATTTCTTGAGAATTGGCATCCTGACCATGGAAAAAAGACACAATTTGGAATGAAGAAAACTCTTGGCATTTACCACCTTAGCTTAATTTCCCCCTTCTAAGGCCTAATTTATTCTAAAACTGAATCCCCAGCTTCAGCCAAAGTAAGCACATTCCCCGTTTTGCCTCCACACCTTAACCCAAGTCCCCCGCCAGCTTCGTTCACTTCCTCGAGTTCACGAGATACCATTTGATGTGTAGCTCTGTGGGACAGGCACTTGGTTATCAGCCCCTGTGCAAAGCCACGAGTCATGTCTGCAGCAGTGAACTGGGTGGACCACACCCTGCAGCATCAGAGCACTGATACTCGCAGTGCTGGGCACCTGTAGTGGTGGCCCAGCCCCCTCGGGGGCTGTGGCAGACCGGTGCCCATCAGGTGCTCGCCCTCCAATGGACGGATGAAGGGGGATCTGTGGGCGGATGGGAGGGCGGCACCTAGGACTAGACCACATCCCCCCAGTCCAGAAAGTTCTTCTAGGTTCAGTACCCTGTTGGTTCCCTGCCCCTGCTCCTGCCTCCCTGTTTCCCTCATTGGTTGTATGTTTCTTGTTACCACCCCCTTGATTGTTTCCCATTGGCTGTTCCCCTCTACTCCTCCCTCTTTTTCCCCCTGTATAAAAACCCCTGCAACCCTCAGATCGAGGTTCTTCACCTCTGGACCATCTAGATAATAAATCATCTGGAGCCCACGTGAGGAATCCCTCTCAATCCTTTACTCTCGGAGACGCGGTTTATCCACCTCTGGCAAGCTAAGGAACGCTTCCTTAGAGAGAAGCCAGCGACAGCAGAAGAGCAGCATTAACCCTGCTGAGGGTTAAGCCCTCCCAGGCAAGGCAAGCAGGGAAGTGACGCTGTGCATTCTCTTGCGAGGACCTCCTCGCCGCCACGCATCACAGGCACCGGCCAACACAACACACAGACTCTTCTGGGCCATGTATTGTTTCCACATCTCAAAAGCTATGCACCAATGAAGGGCTTCTTTATGGATTTTCTTATCAAATTCCATCAGGACAGAAAGCTGAGCACACCTGTGAAGCTCTGGCTCATTGGAAACATGGCTGAAAACTGGCAGAAATTACAATGGTTTTTCAAATATTTATGGAGGTATACTACTTTCACCTGTGCTGAGACAAATCTCAGAGGTCTGTAGGGTTCTCTTATGTTCCCAGTGAAGTTTCAAAGACTGTAAGTACATCTTACTGGTTAGAATTAGCAGCCAGTGAAAATAAGAAATTTCTTATGGCAATAAGAATTTGCAGGAGTGGAGTAAGGAATATTCTCCCTAGGATCACTTGGAGGGGTCTGGAGCAAAATTTTAGAAATTATGTAAAAACTTGAGACTTGGAAACACAGAACACATGAAAACGCATGAAAAAAGAAAGTGCTAAAATGAAAATCAGAGAGGAAGATAAGCAGATTTCCAGGACTGATATAGTGAAGGGAGCATTTCCAAGGAGCCTCAGATTCACAGATGAACTCAGCTTACTGCTCCCACCGACTTTTGGTCTGAGTTTCATGCAGCAGGTTAAGAACGTGAGACCAAGAACAGCCATGCACACGTTGGAGACAAGGATCTGGAACAAATACTCCTGCCTGCCCTGTCGTGCTCCTCCCTGACCTACATCACCACCTCCCACTCTGAGCTTTCTGACAGCTCTTCTGCCTTCAACTTGCTTCACTCGCAACAAAAAAAGTGCGAACAGATGCTTTTGGCAGGAGAAGGCTTCCGGACCACCTCTTCCACAATCCCGACTGCTTCCCACACTGTGAGCAACCTGGGTCTTCAGAGTTCAAGCTGTTCTCATTAGCTACTCACTATACCACTTTCAAGCTGTTTTCGAGCTGTTCTCACAAGCATTCTCAAGTAACCTCAAAAAAACTTCTGCTATTGCAGTTGTCTAAACAATGCCCATTGATGACTTCTAGAGTAATATAACTATTATGCTATTCATTGTAGAAAAAGAAAAGTTAATGTTACCTATTTTACATGGTTAAAATATGATATGGACATATTCCAGGCATGCAAGAATCCTACGTATCCTGTGGTTGAAATAAATGACAGATAAGTATTTGCAAGGAAAAGTAAATAGTTCTGCTGTCAAAGAAACAGGACTGTTAGTGTTAGATTTTTCACTGGGGTTCGTTGCTGGCAGACATTGACTCCAGGCACTGTGGCTCCACACATGCACACATGTAAGCTAAACAGTGTCCAGGAAAACAGTAATCTCACCAAAATTCATCCTTTCTTTTAGAAGGTGAAATAATTTCACCAATAACATTTTTTTCTCAATCTGAACTTTCCCTGATGTGATGCTTCATTTTGAACTTTCCCTGATGTGATGTCCACTTGAGCCAGCCATTTTTCCCTGCTCAGGAGAGACCAGGGACCATTCCTAGTGGGCAGCACTCCTCAAGCCACCATGATTTGGAGACAGGATTTATCACTAAGGATGCTCACTCTTCATTCCTACTGGCCTCAGTATCTGAAAAGTAATAAATAATTCCAGATAACTGTCAATTTTTCTCATGTGGACACAAAAATTACACACTGCTTATCCCAAATTAATTTTGCTTGAATGCCTGTTGCTGCATTTTGCAGGTTAAAGTTTCATATTTAGGGCTTATGGGGAAAAAAAGTGAGTACTCAATACCTGAGTATTCAATATGAGGCAGAAATAGCTGGATTCTTCTTTCTACTGCAAGTCAGAATAGTTAATGATGTATCCATTTTTCACAGTCTTGGCCACAAGCCTAACTTTTTTGCCTCTTTATACTGATTGGCAACATTATGGGTCCTAAGGACAGATTTAAATCAATTCTTTGCTTGCTAGCACTGAGACATTCTTTCCAGGAGAATTCCTGGCTGCCTGGTGCTATCCAGATTGAGTTCAAGATGTCAGGAATTTCTCATTTTTTTACTAAGAAAGAAAGAAAGAAAAAACCAACCTATTTTGGGAAGCTCCATCTGTGTTAGTGCTAGCACGATTAGGGATGGAAGTTGAACTGTCTCATTCCTCATCCTATAAAAAGAGATATCAGCAGAAAGGGCAACATACATGTTGAACATACTTCTGTTTCTGTATCAAATGGTTGACTGGGGCACTGAGAAATATCCTCCTGTTCAGGCTGTCTGTGAGAAACACTAATGGTACAAATCTACTCTGCTGGCTTTCTAACATTATTTTAGTTTTTGCAATTAACTTCAAGCCTCTGCACTCTACTTTGAAAATTATTAAGTTTCATTTAAACATTTAAAAAAATGACATAAGAAGAAAGGCAACTTAAAATTAATCATAAAATTATTTAATGGTTTGCATTGGAAGGGATCTTAAAAATCATCTAGTTCCAACACCCTTGTCATGGGCAGGGACACCTTCCATGGTGCTCAAATGACAGGACAGGTTATGTCACAGGACAGAGGGGATAGAAGTATTCCTAGGCTAGGGCAGTCCAGCTGGCAATTTAGGTATATCAGTCCATCAGCAAACATATTGTTCTGTGTTTACGCATGGTGGGAACAACAGCAGGTTGGAATAATGTATACCATGTAAACCACAGTTTACCTAAGAACAGTGCCATGCACAAAAAGCTGCATTGGTGTAGCCTCCAGCAGCCGAGAATGCCAGTGTTCCTGTGAATATATAGTAAACGGAAGAGAAACAGTCTATGTCTATGTTTGGCATAGACCTAGAACCAGTCAAAGAGGTGAAAAATGATGTGGGCCTAGTTACAAAGTGGCCTGAGGCTGAAAATAAATGAGTCACGACTGCCTGGCTGAAGCCACAGACAGACAACAGAAGCAATTATAGTCAAGAAGCAGTGAAAAATTTTCAGTCAAGGGCACTCATCACAAAATAGGTAATAGTATTCCAAAAGTTCAGCGTCTTGGAAACATAGGTAATAGACAGCACATGCACCAGCAAAGCATGAAACATCAACTGTTTTGCTTGCTATTTGTGTAGCATAAAGCTTACAGATAACAAGAAGACTTCAGAAGAAATTATTTTAGTTTTCTGAGTAAAGTGGCAGTAGGTCCTTGTATTTCAGCTCACACAGAGTTTCATTAGCCAGCATCTAAGCAGTAAGTTAGGGAGGAAAAGGGGACTATGTCTATATATAAGTTCCCCTACATATGTACAAAAGCAGCATAATTTCCTTCTTTCTTTATTGTCCTATTTTACATTTCTGGAAGATATAGATGCTGCTTCTTCATTTATTTCACTCTTGAAATTATTTCTTAGTAGGTGTCTTTTATGAGGTCTACCTTGTCTTTTTCCAACCCCACAGAAATCAGATTATTTATTTTCATACACCTATTTTCTTCCAGTTTTTTCCAGTCCTCTCTGCCTATGAATTGGGGAATTTTTTGGTTGGTTGGTTTGTTTGTTGGTTTGTTTTGGGGTTTTTTTTGTTTGGTTGTTTTTTTTTATTTTGGAGGGTGGCTCACAAAATAAGTCTGTGGATTGCTTTTAAGCATATCTGAGGTTGGTTTTCTTGTTAAAAGAAAGAGGGTAGGGTACAAGAGCTTTTTGTCTTCTGTCCATACATTGTATTGCCAGAGCACTGCCTTAGAAGTACACAAGCTTGTTCTTCATGCTTTGTGATGATTTGAATAGCATGGGCTTTCTGACAATGTTCCTCATTTTGGGGAAGCTTTTAGTAGCCTGAATGTGGTGATAAACACATCATGGCTAAGGGAGATGAAAGCTAAGCAGCAGCCCCAAGACTAGAGTTGGCTTTGCCCCAGCACAGATGACTGTCTTTGCCTCTGGAAACAGAATAAAACAACTCACGAAGTGCCAGATGTTGGTGGTTCACAGATGAAAAAAAGCTTGGAAGTATTTTATTTGAATATTTAACTAAAGGGAGAGCAGTGGGGTGGAAAAGGTATGAAAGAAAATCTGACTCTCTGAGCCTGATAACTTTGGCCCAATAAATATTGTAAAGAAAAAAACCACAACATGTAGTTTCATAATTATATCCAGTAATCAGTATTTGCTGCTCTGGCCAGCTCCCTGATTTTTATTTTAACAAGCTTTTCTGCAGCAGAAAGCTTTTCTTCACCTTCAGCCCCAAGCAGTCCCACTGACATTTTTTTCCATTTAAATCTCCTTGTTATGCGTATATTTAAAAGATATTATTATTTGCACTATTTCTTAAGTAAATATCTCCAACAACAAAATTGTTTTCCTGCAAAATTACTTATTCAGATATGAAGTATTAGTGTCTTCCCACTCCCATGTTGTGTTTAATGCAGCAAGTCAATGGTTAAGAGGAAAGGCTCACCAATAGTTCAGCTTAGTGTGCAGTTGCAGACCACAGCCACCAAAGGCATAATTTGGGTGTTTTGCAGGGTTTTTATTGAAGATCCATCTTGGAGAAAAATAATTCCGTAAGTTGGCCACTGCAATAAGGAAGATAAAAAGCAGACATTTGTATTTCAGATTTTTTAGGCTGAAGAGCACTCAAGTCTTTCAGAAATTTTGATCAAATCTGGACAGCTGCATTTGGTATTGAAGTTACTTCATTACTTCTGTTCTGTTGCTTAGTTTTGGTCCTGCAAGTGGATTCTTTTTCCCTAACAACTTAAATGTCCTTCAAATTCTCATGTTAGAATAGCAAAGTCATTGAGGGATTTATGGAATTAATCTCCAATACATCACGAAGTACGCAGTCTAGGTTAAGCTCGTAAATAAGTTTGTAAGAATCTATTGAAATGAATGAATTTAAAAGTATTGCCAAGTTCATTAGACTGATGAGGCAGGACATTCTCATTCACAAATAGAAAATGATGACCAAAAAATGTGAGGAATACATTGAAGTTCAGTGAATTTTTGATTACCAAAAAAACCCAAACCCCAAAGACAACAAAAATACACACACGGGGTTTGTGGTTGGATTATGTATTTATTATTATTCAGCTACTGCTTTTGCTTCTCTTCAATTACCCTTGTTGTACTTTACTCATATTGTACTAATTGACTTCACACACACACATACACATATACTTGTGTTTAGAACATGCTGTTTGGTTTTCTTTTGTTTTAAAAAAGCTCACTAATACCAATAATGTTTTTTAAAAAAAAACATCTTAGAACTGATTTCTAAGGCCTGCCTGGTTCGGTTGCTGACCACCTGGGTGCCCTTCCAGCACACTGAGGTCTAACACTTATTCACACTGATGCAGTGCCAGAACTCAGCTGCTCCCACAGACTGCAGCTGTGGGGAGCACAGGGCAGAGAGATTAATTTGTTCTGTGGGACACAAGCTCGTCTTACTGCGGTGATGTTGAATTGAAACCAATAAGATGTGATAGACACAGGTTGATTTCCTGCTGAGTAATGCATTGCAAAAGACATCATGCACATGTCCCCCCATAACAGCTTCCCAACACTCCAGTCCTACCTCACTGGACTGTTTATTTCCCCCAATACTGAGTACACAGAAGCCTGCCAACCCTGATTATCAATTCTGATTTAGCCAATCAGAACAACCTGAAGCTTTGCCACAGGCCTTGTTTACTGATGTGAAATTTTTTTTTGATACTGCCACAAAGACAGGACACATAATAAATACAGAAAAACCTAATAGATGAGACCACCAAAAAAAAAAAAGTGTGGACCAAATGGAAATAACTGCTCCTCTCTGATCTAGAACAGATGACACAGAAGGAAAGACAGTAAAGAACTGTGTTTGTTGTGTCCAGAGAAAAGACTAAGAAGACATTGCAGTGCTTGCACATGAAAGATATATCTTCACAGGGGACAGGAAATGTTCTGTACTCAGCTTCCATTTGGGGCAGGAAAATAACCAGAGGGTTTAAAATCATAGCAAAAGGCCAGGATTTGAAAAATAGATTTCATAGAGCAAATTATCTGGAGAGGCTGTGGTTTTGACATCACTGGATGTTTTTTAAAAGAATTTATACAAGATTGAGAAGATTAAAAGGATTTGTGAAGATTGGTATAGGAAAGTCAGATCTTGATGTCACATGGCAAGTTTATTCCTTTGCACCTAATAAATAGATCTATTAATCTAACATATTCGCTCTCTCAAGGGCAGGAGTCACAGAAGGAACCTCTCACTTGAATATTTTTGAACTCCTCCACATCTGCACATTGTTTTGGCAAATAAGTCAGTGCCAAAGGCAGAAAATGAGTGTGTTGCAGAAGCTGCACCCTAGCTCCACTGCTGAGCTATTTTCTGTACTGATTGTTGAGGCACTCCTGGAAAGAGAATTATGTGGGTTTTTTTGCCCCCCTTGAAATGATGGAAGTTATTCAAAACTGACCGAGTTCACCACTATAAGGGATCTCTCTCACGTGGGTTTGGCCCCCAGGAGGAAAGGATACGTTCTAAAATTCAGACGTGGATCAACTGAATACAGAAGGTACAAGACTTGTAGGCTCACTATGATGAAATCTCAGCTCTTAGTGGCAATTCATGAAGTAATTTTCTCCTTTGTTGCTCTTCTAGGTCACCAGATAATTATACTGAAAAATAGCGAAGAACCAATTATGATTTACACTGCTCGAAGAAAATGACATATGACTTTTTCTTTTCTTAGCTTGGACAGCATGAACTGCTTAAACTATTCATAAGGAAACAGAGTCAGAGATATTCTGTATGCACAGATAATGATTACAAATCGGTGCATTCTCATGCTCTGAGCATGCCTAATGACCATCTGGTACAACTGTTCGTCAGCAGGCACAGTTCCACCAGAGGTAATGGGGTCATACTTCATTGACCAAGAGCTGGATTTGGCCTACAGTTCTTTATGGCTTCTCGAGAAGCTGCTGTCGTTGTCGGTGTAGGCTCAAATCCTGAAAGTCTCACCTTGTAGAAGTGGTGAGGTTATTCCTAACACTTGTAATTTCTCTTTGCTTTCTGATAGAAGGAAGATGGTCTGTGCGCCTGCTGAGACATTGAGCTACATGCTGTGGCTTGGACATATCCACACAAGAACAGAATTTCTAAGTTTACAGCAGTCGGCTATAAACTTATAAAGCCCTTTGATTGCCTTTCTGGGAAACTGATGTTATAAAAGGTGAAAATAATTACTTTGATGGCAATGTGTGAGACCTGATATCTTTTGATGCCTTCAAAGACTACAGCAATACCAGCAATGAACACCTGATTGTAGAGGCAAGTTGTTTATCGGTGTGCTGTACAGACAGCTACAATTCCCTGAGTAATGACAGAAGTTCACATAAAAGCATCAGAGATTTATTAGGCCAAAAATCTATTTCTTCAGCTACCAGGACAGAGGAAAAACACAGATTCCCCCTAGTCAGATTTCTACTAGAATTGCATTTTTAAACCTGGACGGTCAAGAAAACTGTCCGAAAATGGAGACATTCACTCCACAGAATAAAGTTATTGCTAAAGTTAGGGGATCTTTTTCTGGGGAGAAGAAGGTTCCCAGTTCAGTCAATGATAAAGCTGAAAGGAAGGGGGCAAGTATAAACAACACAAGCATTATGATAAAATTTTTGCAGACATTTAGGTGTGGTCACCTCCAGCACCTGCATGTAAGCAAGAAAGTGCCTACAAAGCACCATCATGGAGGAATTCCCCAAGTCCCTTCTAGGAACTCAACATGCTGGGGTGCCTGTCTCCTACTACTGCATGCAGTGTGGGGAATAAGCACATCGAGTTTCCAGAGCTATATTCACTTTGTGCCTAAGTCTTTACATCACACAACCTGACTCAAATGCCAGCTTCTAATGAACTCCATAGCAAAGGTGACGTTTTCATTACTTGGCTTGTGAAACTATAGGCAAAAAGGGAAGGAAAACTCCATGCTAAGCCTGCAGCACAGTATATATGTCATTCTCATGGGAACACACAAGTGTGTGAACACCTATTCTTCACAACACCTTTCTGTAAAGGAAGTAAAGAACCACAAAGCAGAGAGAGTACTCTGTATGGTGAAGTACCATTTGATACAGGATGTAGCTAGTAGTATGAAATAAATTAAGACAGCACTACAAAAAAGCATAGCCGTAATGAAGAAAAGGTACTTTTCTTTGCTCGTCCTTTTTTATGTATTTAATTAATAATTTATGTGCTTGGATTTTAAGATTTGTGATATCCTGCTAATCTAGGTAACTATGTGTCAGAATATGGGAGAGTCAAAGCCGGGCTGTGTTTATCTCTGTCCGTGGTGTTAGCTTAGAGGTATTAAACAGTTTTGCCAAACTGCCAAAAGATGCATATATTATGTTATTAGTAATTTATTAGCAATTATTGGTAATGTATGTGACCAGTACTGCTTGAAGCACCAAAAAAAAAAAAAAAGTTGTTTACATTTTCAATTTTAGAGATGCAAAATTTTATCAAATGTACTACAAGCCCATAGAATTCTGTCATTGAAAAGGAAACAAAAATGAAATGGAAGCGAGATATATATTTTACACCATGTACTTTGTACTTTTTGAAAAGAACTAGGATAATCAGGAACTCTGAATTACACTCTAAAAAATTATTGCCTCCCCAGGCTTATATTCTGGTTTATCACTAGCACAGCATGAAGGAGTGAAAGTCTCGGGCAGAGGCATAAGGACTCTGTGCATCCATCCTGCCTCTGTTTGACACACACACCCCGTGAAAAATGCCTTTTCATGGCAAGATCCCAGAATCATAGATCAGTTTGGGTTGGAAGGGAACTTTAAAGACCATCTTGTCTAAACCCCCTGCAATGCTCAGAGGCATCTTCAACTCGATTATGTTGCTCAGAGCCTGGTGTACAGCATCACACTGCCCACGCCCCGCGCCGGGACAACCCCGGGGACAGGCAGGCGCTGTGTACTGAGCTCTCAGACACAGCCCGACCAGCAGATGCCACCTCCAGCTGGGATTTTTCTCACGGTTGCTGCACTGCCAGACCTCGGGAGGAGATGTGACTTCGGGTAATCGCACAAATCTCTTTCCAGTGCTCCAGCTTCCGACTTTTAAACCACCCCCTCCGCTGTTCGCGCTACCTATCTCTAGCTGCCCAGATCGAGACGGACACGCGCGTAACTCTCTGGATCGAGCAAAGGAGCGGCACCGGCACATCCCTCCCGTACGGACCGAGCAGCGCATCCCGGCGCTCCGCGAGCCGCACCGCCGCAGCCGGGCTGGCAGAGGTTAGTGCGTCCTTCCTCCCTTTTCAAAGCGCTCTGTCCCGTCGGGAACGGGCGGGTGTTTGGCTTTTTGGGTTTCACATGGAGGACTCGGGCTCCCCCCGACCCAGAAGCACCGCCGAGGGTCGGCGTGGACGGCGACCGGGTCGGACCTCTGGGCTCCCGGGTGAACGCTGTCACCCTGGGATGGTTGGCCACTTCGAGGGAGCCCGAGGCTGAGCGCTGGCCCTGCACGGCACTCACTCGTGTGGGAGGAGGAAAGGGGCAGCCGGTGGGACACTTTGCCGCTGGCTGAGCCCTTGGTGAGTTCCCTTTGCTCCCATCAGGATGGCAGCTGGCAGCATTTGTGAAATTTTGGTGGTTGGATGTGCCAGAGGAGACAGCCTCGAGAAGAGCAGAGGTCTCACTTTTTTTCCCCTATTTCCAGGTCATCCTCACCACCAGTGAGCCCGGCCACCCTCTCCTGTAGCCATGGAGAATTCCTCCTTCCCTGACACCAATTCCTCATGTGCAGACTGCACTGGAAGAGGACATGAGGGTCTGAATATGTCCACTCCTCCATTTAGCCCCAGGTACTACATCACGGTGCCTGTCATCTACTCAGTCATCTGTGCCGTGGGACTGACAGGCAACACTGCTGTCATCTATGTAATCCTCAAAGCACCGAAGATGAAAACAGTGACCAACATCTTCATTCTCAACCTGGCCATTGCTGATGAGCTCTTTACCTTGGTGCTGCCCATCAACATTGCTGACTACCTGCTCCTGCAGTGGCCCTTCGGAGAGTTCATGTGCAAGCTCATCATCTCTATAGACCAATACAACATTTTCTCCAGCATCTACTTCCTCACCGTCATGAGCATTGACCGCTACCTTGTCGTGGTGGCCACCACCAAGTCCAGGAAGATGTCCTACCGCACCTACCGAGCAGCCAAGATTGTGAGCCTCTGTGTCTGGTCCTTTGTCACTGTCATAATCCTGCCCTTCACTGTCTTTGCTAAGATACACAAGGAGCAGGGGCGCTCCCAGTGTGTCTTCGTGTTCCCCCATCCTGAGAGTGTGTGGTGGAAAGGCAGTCGGATCTACACCTTTATTTTAGGCTTTGTCATCCCAGTGTCCACCATCTGCACCCTCTACACCACCATGTTGTGCAGACTGAGACATGTGAAGCTCCATTGCAATGCAAAAGCCCTGGACAAAGCCAAAAAAAAGGTGACACTGATGGTGATTGTCATCCTGGCTGTGTGCCTGTTCTGCTGGACACCCTTTCACCTTAGCACGGTGGTGGCCCTCATCACTGACATCCCACAAACTCCACTTGTCATTGGGATTTCCTACTTCATCACTGGCCTAAGTTATGCCAACGGCTGCTTCAACCCTTTCCTGTACGCCTTTCTGGATGACAGCTTCCGGAGGAGCTTTCGCAAACTGATAGATCGCAGAACCGCCTCATAAAGCCCACCCTCTGTCCCTTCCCGTGTGTCTCTCACAGTTACCTGCTTTTCCTGGGTCATTCCAGCCCAGAGAGTGCTTTCTCTCCAGTCTCCTTGTGATGGCCTATAGGGCTACAGGCTGTCTCTCTACCCAAGACACCAGCTGGGGACAGGTGAATCTTTCTCAATGGTCCTGCACTCATTTCCTTAGCACTGCTTTCCTTGCCCTGGTTTTTTTTGGTTGGTTGGTTGTTGTTGTTTTTGTTAATTCCTTCTCCCTAATGTGCTTTCTGACCCAGGTATGTACTTCACAGAACTGCCACAGGTCCCTTTCCCCTTTTGAAAGGTATTGCTTTGTGAACTCAAGCCACATGACTGTCTCCATTACTGGTGATTTGTTAAGTCCAATAAAAGTGTCTTATAGAGTGTCTTGCTTAATGATTCCTCAGCCTCTTTCCTGCCTACAAGACCTGCTTAGCCAAAGTCTTGCAAACTTAACAATATTGCAAAAGGCACAACTCCAAAGGAAAAGGAAAAAACCAAGGTATTGAGCTCATTTCATTTTACAGGGTACTAAGATAAGGTAGTCAAAATCCATTATAACAGGTAAAAGAGATATCAGCCTGGCTTTAGGGAAAAAGAGTAAGCCCTCCCTAGTGAATAAAATACACAGATGTGGGTTTGGACCCCCTTGCTGCAGAAAATAGCTTAACAGTGTACTTGGTAGTTATAGTTTGCAAAAAGTGCAGCTTTTGTTTGTATCAGAATTGGTGATTACTTTATTACTTGTCATGTGTTTATGGGCTATCTCCCTGTTGCACAAAAATCTATTTAGTTTTTGGTCCTAGAAAACAAAATCAGAAGGTATCTTCAGAACAAGTTAACTTTTAAGGGTTTTAAAAGATCTTTCTGAAACATGGGGAATATTCTGACTTCTTTCCTTAGAAATCATAAATAACATGCAGTGGTTAGGCTACTTTTCAACTATTTCTCACATATTGTATTCCACTTTTTGTAAAATTTACTATTATACCTCTTAGAAGAAGAATAGAAATAAAAAAAAAAAAATTAAATTAAAAAAAATACCGAAAACATCGGTTAATATTATCTGAAGGAGAAGGGAGAGGGTGAATGAAAGTTTCACTAGAATTTACATGTCCAAACACTGCACGAGGAAGTTTTTTCCTTCTATCTTCTCTTTTAGCCCCCTAAGGAAAACTACAAAAATGTTGAAGACTGAGAAAATATTTGCAGTCACTTAACATTTCTCATCTCAGTAGTCTTCACTGCACTTCCCTGCAGCAGAAGCCGAATCAGTGTAACACAAATTTTGTTAGATATTTTCCTCTCCTCTGAATACAGAGAGATAGGGAGGTGTGCTCAAGAAATTGCATTTCCACATTTACACAGAAGGGCATGATGGGTTTCCAGAGGTGCATAAGGATTTGTGTGGCACATGCTCAAGTTTGCAGGTTACTCCTGAGAGGCTTTGAACCAGGTGCTTTCCCACTGCTGCAGTCCAAAATTCTGACATAGGCATGTGGAAAGTTTCTTTTGCTAAATCCTTCCAAAGAAAGTCAAAATAAAAATTTTACTTGCAGATTTTAGCAATTATGCACACCTGATACCTTACAATAACATATCACTGGGTTGACAATTAAACAATTTCTCGTTATAAGACATTAATATTCTCTGAGACAGTCCATGCTAAATTCAACACCCAGTGTAAGTGTTATGGAAATGGAAGGATTCCTTTGGGAGACTACAGTGTCATTCTTCTTCATCGAAGGGTGTATGATTGACTGCCATTGGACACAGAAGCTGGCCTTTGAAAGAGCAAGCCCAAAAAGTGTGGAGTACCCATTTCCACACCATGTAGGAAAAATGTGCCTCAGGAATGAGTATCCCACACTTCAACTTTCTGCCTGAAGCAAAAGGTAATCTACTTTTCCCACCAGCTCCCTGGTGGTCAGTCACTTGCCATGGAGAAAAATGTTATGGGCCAAATACAAAGACTTTGTTTAGGCTGCCGGTACACACACCACCTCTCTTGTATTCTAAAGTCATCATGTTCACAACAACATTACCTGCATAAAGACTGCATACATTTTAAAAAATAAACAGTATTGTTCTCAGAAAAGATATTTTCAGCATCATTGTGCTCTCGTTGGTTGTGATCCTTCCCTGCAGACTGAAGAATGCCAGTGAAATACAATTCCCTGGCAAACAGTCACCTTAGTGGCACAGATTTGAACATTGCTTGTGATAGTGACCACCTAAACATTTTGGTCATGCTGCTGTGCAGTTATATTTGACTCATCACCTGTCAGGGGTTCTTTTTGCCCCAGAAATAATATTGAAACTTAGGTAGCTTTATTGTGCTTCTGCAAACCTACCCTGTAGCTATACATCAAATGCATCTCTGAGATGCTGACTGACAGTAACAATGTTATAAGAACAGTCTGATTTGTATTTCATTTTTATCCAGTTTTGCATACCAAAATTTTAACTGTTCCTGAGCAATCTAGTCTGGTTCAAGTTTTTAAAAAAGTAAACAACTTTCTAATCTAGATCAATGTGGAGAGGGTTCTTTAAAACCTTCCTATTTCTCAGGAAATAGGAAAGCATTTTAAAGTATGCCTTTCCTCTTTCTCAGTGTTTCATTTCATTGTCTTCCCCATGCCCATTTTTTGTTTTCCAAAGGGGAAAATATGAGAAGAATTATCCATTAACAAATTTCACTTCAAAGTATCTTTGACTGCTTGTCTTCATTCTATCAGAGACATAAAAATGCAAACAGAATATCAGCTGTGGTAAACACAATCCTTCCCTAAATTCTGTCTCATTCTGAAGCCACATCTTACTTATTCTTCATAGCAGGTTATCTGAGAAGAATTCAATGTTTCTCGAAATTTCTGGAGTTTTTGCAGGGTTGCTAGTCACAGAACAGGCTGAGGCCTGAGCAACAGCCCAGCTCTGACGTGTGTGCTCAGCTCAATTTCACGCATTGGGCAGGACTCCCTTTGCACGGCTGTGCTGTCTCCAGTGTCCGTGACATGTCTGGGAGCCTATCCCACTGTAGGCATTGCAGATTGACGTCCACTTGGAGGATGAAGTTGAGCCTGGAGTGCCTGGGGAGGATTCTGAGTGGTAAGGCCCCCTCGCATCTTGAAGAGCTTCAGTATGAAAACAGGCAATGCTTAGTTCTTCTTTGATTATATGCCCTTTTTCTTTGGGAAACAGAACATTCTGGGGAAGCCTAAATTCTCCAGCATTCAGGAAGAGAGGGAGAGGTTCAATTTTCAATACTGCTGGTCAGCAAGGGCGACTTGGTGTTGTGTAGAAGCTAAACTTTATCTCCCAGAGCAGCACTAGACGATAATTTAACAATAAATTTGCTCTGATTGGACTTTTTTTTTTTCTGGAGGAGGAATTTATGCTCTCATTCAGCCCATGTTTAACCAGCTGTAATGAAATTTAACGGTGTCACACTGTGAGACAATAGAGTTGCTGTAAGGAAGTATTTTATATATATGGAAGTATTTCATATACGTGAAAATGGGTAAAATAAAAATTAATCCATTTTCTCCATGGCATAACTATAACTTGCAACTGATATTGCAGATATTTGATATAGACTTCCAGAGGGAAAGCAGAGAAAATAGAAAAACAGATTATATAATTTAATAGAATTAAATTTTCTGGCTACTTGCGCCTCATCCTTCCCGTCTGTTTGTACCACCCTGACTGGTGTTAAATTCATCATTTTGAACGGTTAGCCACTGCCTAAAAGCATGCAGCAAATTTTTTGGGGGGAGAGGGGAGTGTGATTTTTTTAGAGGGTAACAGGTGGAAGGGGTAGACAGGGCCATATTCTCAGGACTGGGGTTAGTTAGAGCACCAGGAGCATACACCTGTATAATGCCAGATGCCTTGCTCCAAAGAAAGCAGGGATGAGAAAAGTTCTGGGACCCAAAAGGGTCTGAGGCTCTGATAAGCACAAAGGATGGCAACAGGTTTTTGCTGGTTTGATGGCAGTAAAGCCTCACAAGCCAAGGCAGGAAAGAACAGTGTAATTCTTTCTGAGTATTCAGCTTCCTACATACCAAAATAATGTGAATAAACAGAACCAGGGCTCCAGCTTGTTGTAAATTGTCAGCACCAAATCTCCACAATACCTTGACTTCTAAAAGACGTGCACTGCTTTTCACAAACATCTACGTATAGTCTCTACATAGCAGGGTATAGAGACCCAGAGAGTAATACTTCATGTGACTGTCAGGCACCCCTTCAGCCAGGAACCCTGAGGGCACGTGTCCCTTGGTGGCTGAGATGCATTCTGAGAGCTCTGGTTAAAGATATGTGGAAAACCAGACATTCCTTCTAATTCTCTATAAATTGTGTTTTAAAATCACCCTGCGTACTTTCCCAGCAACAGCACAGTTGCCTGGGTATTCCTGAGCCAGCTACCCCAAACTCCAAGCTGATGTTGGCCACCACTCCTAAGAATGTTTCCAATTTCTGCAACTTTTACTCAATTAAAAGATACTTTTTTTTCTAATAAAACTTTTGAGAGCAAAATCTTCCACAGTTTTCTTGTGCTTTGCCAAACTAGGTACTCCCATTTCTAAAGCAAATTAATACTCTATTTTTGGGTCTAATATTTTTAGAAAGATTTTTGCCATAAGGACTTCATCTTAAATGAAGAATGCACTAATTTTGCTAGTTATATTTGAGCAGATGGAGTATTTCTCTCTGAGTTCTGAAGTTCTGGAGTTTTCAGAGCCTGGAAATACAGTAAACATTCATTTTCCAGAGACTGTTCCCATGAGGCCCCAGCAATTTTAACTGTATAAAAAATTTAATGGCATGACATCCAAACTCTTAGAAATAAAACATAATTAAATTAATTGCTAATTAATCAAAGAGAAAAAAGGATCTTATACTCACCCAGTGTAGATAGTGGATGAAACAGCAGTTTACAGGGTTGAATTCAACAAATTAACATTCAGTCTGACATAGATGTTGTTGCCCAACACACAGAGCACAACACGCAGCTGGCAGACCCCCTGTATGTTCACATGTGCAAGGCAGACAAGTTTGCATTAAAAGGGATTGTGATTCTTCTGCTCATTCTGTTAAGCAGCTGCTTATATGAGCAGCCCAGTCACGATAATGAAATGATTCTGTTCTTAACCCTGTCTGAGGGTTAATTGCTGGCCAGTGTTAGAAAGGATCTTGCAGACAAGCCCATCCCAGTTACAGTGGTCCCTAGCCCCCTCAGCTTGTTTGGCCTCTTTCTGCTTCAAAATAGTTCCAGTGAGGACAACAGAGAAATTTTCTTTCTCAATAGAGCAAGTTCTTTACATTGCTTTGCCAATTTAAAGCATGACTGCAACACAAGGCAGCTTCTTTTTCTGTATTTACGGAATAAAAAAAAACCAAACAAACTTTTAATTAAAGTTTAATTAAAATTTTATATATTTTCCATTTTCTCCATCTTCTTTAACAGACATCTTTAGGAAGCACGAAAAAGAAGCACAAATCATCAATTTTTTGCTAAGACTATGTTATTTGAGGTTCCACAAGTGCTTCCAAAACCTTTTTCTACTTACAAAACCTTTATACCACCAGAGGGAGTTCGAAGACAAATTATTCAGCAAATGTACTGAGTGGAAACGAATTTCTGCTGTCAAGCCCGGCGCTAAGCATGCATTTTTCTATGTAAGGAGTCTTTTCCTCAAATTTTATTCAAAAGCATGATAAACAGAAGTATTAAAAAATAGCTTTAATAAAGGTCAGAATTTTCTAAAGGTGTGGTCCCAAAGCTGCTTGCCATTTTTCTGTTTCTTTATGAGCATCCTCTTTCACTGTATAGTAAGAACTCCTACCAAGAGGAATGATGTATGAATGCAGCTGAGGACCCAGCAGGTCCTCATTCCCAGGGCCCAGCATTCGCAGTCAATCAGCCCCCTGGCGGGACTGGTTTGGGGGAGCATTTTGCAGGTGTCACTGACATAAAGCAGAGGTTATGTCAGCAGGCAGAGGCCAACTCTCCTCCACAGCATTCCTCAAACCAGGGCGCTCCTGTGGAGCCCCAGCTGCCTCTGGGCAAGGATCTCTGTGCCTCTGTACTGTGCTTCCCTCTATTTTCATTACCTGGATTTCTTTCCCCCATTATTTCCCTTTTTCCTGTTCCTGGTTCTCTTTATCCTGACTGTATTTAGTGTTTTAGGGGACATTTCCCCTCCTTTCAGCTTTCAGCCCTGAGATGGCGCTGGTTCTTCGCTGACAAGCCATCACTGTTTTCCTAAACTGGAGTTAAAAACGGGAAAGAGTGTTCCTGAGAGCTAATTTGGACGATGTGTTATAGGATATGCCAAAACCAATACATATTAGCAAGGGTAAACAAAAAAAATACCGGATTTTTTTTATTGTAAACTATATATAAAATGCCATGAGTCCATATGCATTTAAAAAAATTGGAGATTAGGACTTTTTAATAGGTATTGGTTGAACAAAGTATGCTGAAATCATAGGAGTAGTTTAGGTTAAACCTAGATTAAAAATCCTTTTTGCTTCCAGATTCAAATTTTTAGTTCAGGCAGTAGACAGATCAGTAAGGCAAGAGATTCTCAATCAAAATTCTCAAGTCCTTAAAGAAAAACCGGGAATTTTCCTTAAAGAAAACATGTCCAAAATCTTTTATTTTTAAGGTGTATATTAAGGAAAAAAAAAAAAATCCATGTGCTTCTAATAAGGAGCAAGAAGTTTAATAATTTAAACATCTGACAGAATTCTGGGGAGCTGTAAGTAGTACAATGGACTTTGATACAATTAGTGTTATTTTAATAAATGAATAGCCAACAGTGTAATATGTCTTCATAGAATGTTACAGGCTAAGGTGTTGCTACGGTCCCCTTAAATACTGTAGTGTACATTTGTGTTTCTTGCTGGATGGAAGTGTGGCAGCAGATCCCTTTTCTGCAGGAGGAAATCTGGGCTACACCACCCGGCACCTGATGGGTAAGCACTCCTCTGCTCTAGCTCTGAGGTGCTTTACTTCTGCATTACGTCCCTGCCTACTGAGGCCAAATCAAATCAGTAGGAAAATGCTAGGATAGAGGAACTGTTGCTTGATTGTTGTTATTTACTGCTGATCCTGTGGTAGCACTGAGGTGCTAACCAGTCTGGGTTATTGTGGCAGACATTCAGCCACCTGCAGAAAATTAAAAGCTGCACAAGAGAATTTGCAAGCTAACAGAGACAGGCACCAGCTTACTTTTCTGGGGACAGTGATCTCCTGGAACCCTGAGAGGACCATAAGCTTTCTTCCCCCCATGCCTTGGGAGAGACATGTGTTCTCCAAGGTGCACTTTTCACTACTGCATTAGATTCACCTTAAAACTGAACCTGAAAAATTGCACGTGGGCTTTTATGCCTCAGTCACTGAATCGGTGTTACAAAATGGATCTTCAGCTAAAGAAATAACAAGGCTAATTTCTGGTTGGCATAGTGACATAGCAGCAGTATGCTATATAAAACTTCCATGTGATTTATATTAGGTACCTATAGAAGCTATTGTCTTCATATTTGATGGGCCTTAGAGTTTGGTATTTGTTCTCTGTGATGAGCTAGAGCTACTCAATTATCAGCAAGAGCTACTGTGATAGATCATTTGTGGTTTCTGGTGCTGCAACAAGTGATGGTAAATTTGGACAACTAAATATGGAGATCTATTATAAAGGGAGGAAGCTATCATTTTTGGAGATACCTCGACCAGTTTGGAAAACCAAAACCAAACAAAAAAACCCCCACTAAACCTATCTTCCAAGGATCACTGCATCATTAAAAGGAAAAGATTCAAAAGGGTATGGTAGTCTGTCCTTTCTTCCAAAGTTTTGATACGTATCTGATATACTTGTTCGGTCACACAGGCAATGTGTGGTAAAGACCAATGTGTTATATGTCTTCTCAAAAAGTGCTATTCCCAAAAAGCTCAGAACAAACTTCAACTCTGTTGACAAACCTTTTTAGTGTGAACAAGAGTTCTGCTGACTCCTACTTAAACTCCAGTAGAATCAAAAAGACATCAAGAAATATCGTCTAGATAAATTAATCCTGGTATAAATAACTTAGAACACAGTTAAATAAACCAATTCAAACCAGAATATGTGACAGGAGAATCAATGCAGAATTCACTCTAATAGGCCCTACCATTGTTAACAAACGTATTGTGAATTGTTAACATTGTTAACAATACATATTTTGAATGTTTTCTGTATCAGTTACTGGGGTCTTATTCAAGGCTGATTAAATCTGAGATGGCCAGTTTCCATCTCTCTGTGACTAGGTAGTAAATGAAGTGTCTCTCAGCGGCTATACTACACACTTCATTTTTTTTGTGTTTTGAAGAACCGCTACCATTGCGTCACAGTACTACAGCTAGAAGCATTCAAGAACAAAAAAAATATCCATTGTAAAATGCTGGAACAAACCCACCATTTCAGAATTACCATTCTGGATCAAACCAAAAGTCTCTTGTGTCAAGTAGTCTATTTTCAATGGGTCTTATATTATGTTGCTTCTTGTGGTGGCGTATAGCTGTTTTCAAGGACAGTATTACGTCATGTGTGTGGGCAGGTGGCATACATTGTTACCTGCCAGAACTAAATCTGGCAAGGCAAAAATACAAACCTTTTAAAATTATTTTTATTATTTGTACAATGAGAGCATATGGTGGGCCAAATAGGATTCTGCTGAGCTAGGCATTCTGCAAAACACTGACTAAAAGAGTTTGAACATAAAAAAATTAAATCTAGTCTCTTTAAGACAAGAAAATAAGTGGGCAAAGGAAGAGGTTCTAAAGAACCTTAAGGGTAGGAAAAGCAAAACAAATTCAGAAATTATAGATAAACCTAGATTTCCTTCCAAAAGATGGCCTGAAAATTCAGAAGAAAGACTACAAAAGAGAAAACAGAGGAAGCTGTCTAGTGAGCTAGAACAGGTGAGCAGATGACCCTACTTGCTGCATGTCAACAGGTCCAATTCCATTCACCACTTAAAGCTGCTCATGGAGGAGATGGGTTCTGTCACTCACCAGCTGATTCAGAGGGGATGGATAAGGAAATCCCTAAAACAAGGATGAATACCTATTCTAGTTTACCTTAACACTTGAAAGACAGAAGGAGTTATATACAATGCCATTATTCATCCAATATGTGATTTTATTATCAGCACCTACGTGCTACATTAAATTAACTCTTCGTCTGTTACAAGTAAGCAACTCTACAGTTGTTATAGGTCTCACACATACTGCTGTGGGGGAGTCCAGGTTCTGGTGCTTTTTCTCAAGTCCAAGAGACAAGGTGCTTGTCTCTCTTTACAAGCTCACAGGTGCTCTGCAATACAAATTTCTTCTACTTTTTCAGGGTCCTTAACATGTCTGTATCAGGGAGCCAGACTTCACTGTGCATTTCCTCTTGTCTTCTGAACTGCCTCAATCAAGTTTATGCTACCACTAAAATGGAATGAAGGGAAGTAACATTTTCTTTATTGAAGTGTCAGATGTTCTGCTCCTCCCTTGTCTACTTTTAGGATACTCCAGCACTCTCTGCACAGTAATGCCTCCCATTGCTTCTGCAAGGGGAATTTGTCATTTATGGTGTGCTGCAAAAGCTTTTAGGAATTACAATCTACCCACTAAGAAGCACATGTCAGGGGCCATGAAGAAAAGAAAAGCAAGGCAGCAGCAATGTTAATTCTTTGAGGATGGAAAAATAAAATGTGGCACAAATGAAGAACTGTTTTCTTTGTTGTTGGAATGTGTTTGTACTCAGAAAAATATCTTGTGACAATTTGTTGAAAGAGAATCTGACCCAAAGTTAGCAGATATTAATAGGAATGGGGAGAAGGACGGCTTTCAGATGCTCCCATGCTGGGGATGCTGTGCACTGTTGAAGGAACCCAATGCAATTCTCAACAAGGGTTATGAACCTCTTTAACATGCAGTGGTAAAATTACCAGATGCTATACTTGCAATTATAGATATAAATCACTACTAAACACATAAATAAATGAAGCAATTTATGACATTAGATGAGGAAATTATGGATTTCACCATATTTTTTCTTTTTTATGAAATTGCGGAGAAAAAAAGAATGCTATGAACAAAAGATGTAGCTAAACACTAGAAGCTGTAATACTAATATGTACAAGGAATCAGCCAACCTAACTAATTTACTAACCTAATGAAAGTCATTCAAATCTTACATAAAATTTCCAACCACTTTCCCAGCAACTTTATTGCAATGAACGGGTCCAACAACTGTGTCCCCAACACTGTTCATAGTACAGTTAATTCAATTGCTCCAAAGTTAAATTACGGAGTTTTTAACTCTATTTTAATTTACTTTCTAACAGAAAATTTAACTGGGCAATATTTTAGTGTTATTAAACAAAACTCTGATTGTCAGGTTTTGTGTTTTTATTGCACGTTGTATATGTAGAACTGTAGCTACAATATGCTAAGTAGAAAACTACAGCTAAAAATGAATTTTCTACACATTGGGAACTCTGCTTACAAAAATTAAAAGTAATTGCAGATGCCTGAGAAATTTATGCACTGTGTAATTACAAAGTGCTAGAAGTATGGTTATAGACTTGCTAATAAGTTTTCACTTCCTTCCCCCCTATTTTAAATACTACTTCATCTTAGATGATTTATTTCTTTGTTTCGTAACAAGAGAAGGCTTTCCAAAATGAGGATTTTTATAGAGCTTTGCTATTTGTTTTGCAAGGGAATAAATTTCAAGGAACTGTTTGTATTCAGCAATAAGCTCTTACATAATAACATTATTTTAAATAGAGTAGGTTTATGAAAACCTCCTAGACCACCTTGGTCCTATGAAAATTAAATCAGGACTGTTCAGTATATTCCACTTCTTGAAATCAAATGTAGTTTGGAGGGAAAAAAACCCCACAACCAAACAAAAAACCCCAGGACTTTGAAATTATAAATGCAAACCTTGGCAACATTTATCTAGAAACAGCTACTTCACCACAGCCAGAGTAAGGATGATTGCTCTTTCCATCATTAAGCATAAGATGAGGAGGAAAAATCAGCTCTTCAGAGGAATAGGGAGCAACAGGAAAGCATTTGCTCTAGGAAGGGTGATGAGCATAGGCAAAAAGCAAGGACGAAACCCAAAATAGGAGCCCTTGGTTCTGTCCCTTCATTTTCTTTGTACCTTTTAGTGATAAATGATGCATTGTTTAAAAAGTCTAACAGCAAGGAAAGAAGTGCAGTTGAGGGGCTCTTTCCAGTCTCATTCAAAGCCTGCGTGATCCTAACTCTGTACCAGTTTAAAGCAGAGAGGGGCTGCAGTAGGGATGTGCTTACAAAAAAGCCTCCCTAACGATCCTTACGATCAGAGGCTGTGTTTATTTATCATGAAACTAATGATTTCCTGGGTTGCAGAATGGATGTTTCCCAAACTAATCAGAGTCTGATGTATATCCAAGAGCTTTCTTATTTTCACTGCAGCTGTCATGTCTGAATGCAGAAACCCATTCTCAACAAATCTGCACTTACTAAGAAGTTGCTTTAGCAAATCATTTCCAACTGCCTCCAACAAGGACTTTGTAAAAACAATTTTATTTTTTCTGACTATTTGCCTACATGGGAACAGAGATAAAAGAGCCATGTAACACGTCATACCTCATGTATTGCTTGTCAATACATCATTACTAACATAAGCATGACAGGCAGCAATCTGAGCAACAAGTTTGAAGCATGAATGGGTCCAACAAAGACACACATTGCAGGCACAGATCAATTTCTCTGTGGAAAAGAAGTGCAAGAGCAAGCACAGTATTTGGTCCACTTTGCAGATGGTCTCACAAAAGTAATAACAGAAGCCAGGTCTTATCAGAAGTCACCTTGTAATCAAGGGCAACATAGACTTTGAAAAAGACCTCAGTAAACAACCTGCAACACTGTCTCCTGTCAGCGTATTCTGGTGTCACACAAATATTCTCTTTCTCTTCAAGAATATAGCTTTGCCTTATAATACAACTGCATGGTTTACTCTTTCCACAACAGCAGCGTGTGTATATGTAAATAACAACCTACTGAGACATCTATGTCTAAAATAAACTAGTTGCAATAAATATGAATTTTTATATAAGTGAGACATGTATTGATATTGTGTATATACAGACATAGATATAGATATATAGAGATATATATATAGACACACATTATTGCTTTTATCTCTGAAGCAACATCAGCTCAAAAGCCTTTTCAGGACACACTACTGTGGTACTGCCAGGGAGAATTTAATATCTTTCTGCAAAGAGCAGCAGAGCTCCCTAAAATGAAAAAAAACATTGCCATTTGAAACCTAATCTTACACACCATTTTTTTTTCCTAGTCAAACTGATTTTTTTCCTTCTGCACACATCAGGAACTTTTACAATATGCTAAATTGTAGAGATAACACAAACAAGAATAATTCTGAGAATGTGATCTAGCAGGTCATTTTTAGTACCCGTCTTACGAGAAATACCTACTCAAAATTCAATGAGGTGAGAATGGAGATATGCATGCCAAAAATCTAATGCAGAATACATTGTAAAATTATAACTACTGTGAAGTACGTTTCAAAGCAGAAATGTTGTTCAGGGTTGGCAAAGTGAGAATAAATAAATAAAAAAGTTCGGATAACATGCTTTGATCGAGGTCTGTCCAAATTTTGAGCTTGTTTTTGCCATCCTTTGTCAACTGCTCAGGGGGGAATTCTGCCTGACTGAAAATACAATGATCTGACCAGATTCTGACAACCTGCTTTAGTTGAGCTGAAGGTGGAATTGTCTTTAACTGTGCTTTGCTGAAGTAAAAGCTGAGGAGTCATCTGGTTATCAAAAACCCTAAGTAGGAAAAATAGTCTTTGCACTGTCAGAAACACATTTCAGGTCACATTATGGCTGTTACAAGTAGATTACTCAACATTTATGTCAGGATGTTCACCTTCAAGAGGAAATATTTTCTCATTGATGTTTTCAAGAGACAGAATTTTAACCAAGCAGATGGGTGCTGGAAACCCAAGGGTTTCTTTCTTTAGGGAAAATTAATTCTGCCTTATTCAATGTAAATACTATTGACATTCTGGTAGTTCCTAACATTTCGTAGGATACAGGCATTATATATATTTAGTTTCACTCACGTATACCATCCCACAGTTTTGCAGGCCTATAGATTACATCAGTAGTCCCATCAGTAGACCTGTAATAACACAGTATCTCAATGAAGGAGATTATCCAAACACACAAAATAATGCCCTTATTTTAAATGGAAATAGTTTGCTTTCCGTGGGAACTTTGGTAGGAGTTAAAACACCAGTTTTTTTATATCTATTACATTGATCTATGACCTTTTAACAACTGAATTTCACATGTAATCTATGAGTTCTCATTGGGTGACATCTTCTATTTCACGTTTTCTGTTGTTCCACACTTCAGATTTATTCTGATATGTCTTTTCCTTCCACAGAGCTGTTCCTCCTTCAAATTCCTGCTTATTGTCACTGCTATAACCTAGGAGCAACTTCTGTCTATAAAATACTCTTTTTTTGATTGTGCTTTTTCATGAAGGATCAAAAAATCAGTTTCCATAAGGATTAATTTACGCCAAAAAATAATACTCATTTTTGTTGTTGTACTTCATTCTAATAAAAAGCTATGATGATGTAAAAATAACAGCGTAAGCACAGGAAATTTTTATGTGTACACATGTAGGGTGCTGCTTCACCTCTCTTATGTTCAGTATAATGGGAATAGAAATTGTGTGGAGTGCAACCTCAGATAGTCTCACCCCATTATTATAGAAAAATCACCAAGATGATACATGAAGCAGCCCACAGGGCAGCATTGTAATGAGTGCCTCTAAACCCACAGAGTACCCCAATCTTCACCTATGTGCAAGAAATAACACTACTGAGAAGTTTTGCCCAAATCCTGGCAGTGGGGTGCTGCTGTCCTTTTAAATCACACCTTGGCACATATCCTATGAGACTCTCTCTGCTCACTTCGGCACTTCATGCGTTTCCCAAAAGTTTCTGTCGAACCACAAGACTTAGTGTCTCACCAGCAGCCTTGTTTTTTCACTGGTTTCTCCTCTTCTGCACCCATGAAGACCTTCATATATATACAGCAGTGAGGAGAATGCAGATGAAAAAAGTGTTATGTTGGCTATGTGTTGTTACTATTGCTATGCAGAATATGTAAAATGAAAATATGGAGAAGAGAAATTCCTGCTCTTTTTGAACCTTGACAAAAAAATACCAACAGCATCAATCCCAAACTGGATCACAGGAAGCCTAAGTTTTTCAGCAACCTGACAAAACAGCAAAGAGAACACCCATCAGGTCCACATTGATTCGATTCCTTTGTTTTGATGACACTGTAATGTTTAAATTAATGTCAATTTGTGTAAGTTAGATTGTCTGATATTTAAATATAATTGAGAACCTATCGCATTTTTGGGTGCAGCTGAAAAGTAGAAAGCTATCTTAAGATTTTAGTCACTAAGCAAAGATGAAAACTTGGTCCTATATTAAACCAGGCAGGGAAACAACTGATCAGAGGCTTGTCAGGATGACATCCAGGTGAACTATCCCTTCACAGTATGGATCCTTGCCCTTCAAAGAGGGGCATGGATCATGAGCTGAGCTAAGGCACTATCCAGAAGAGTAGATTTTCTTGGAACTACATTTATGAGGACCCCTGCCAGCCAGCTCAAAGTTTATAAGTTGCAATGTTTTTGGCAGCCTGTTATACGGATAGAAAGGGAACAGATATCAAAGGAATTAAGATATGGAAATGAGATTTTTAATGCAGTATGGATGCTGACAATTCAGAGGAGGGTTTAGCTGTCTTGATTGCATTAATGGAGCAACATTCTCCCTAGGAAAAATTTTGTGTGTCTCATTCCAGTGAAAATGAACACATTCCGTGAAGGAAAAAATAGATCTTCTTTAACCAAGATAGATCTCTAGACCAGCAGTACTTCAGACTTCTAACCTGCTGAGGTGTGATTTTTCTGCTGCGAATCAAAACTGCACTGTTTAAAGCTCACAAGGCCAAAACTTGAAAAAGAAAAATAAAGATTTTTTTTTTGAAAGACAACAAGTACTTGGCTTGATCTGAAATATTCATGAATTGAGTTCAGCAACTGAAACAGAATTCAAAAGCTGTCTCATCATGGGTGAAGATAAGTAACTAGAAGATAAGGAAGAAAAGGGAACAATGTTAGTTGAAATATCTTCAAGAGTGTTTCTACAGCATCTATTTGTAAGGGCCTAGTTTTCAAATAAAGTTTTACTATCTTTTTAAGTCTTGATAAAAGAGATCTCCATACTCATTAAATGAATTTCAATTGGATGGATTTATTGTAGTACTGGTAGGCAATTGTGCTCCTTCAATTTTTATTATCTTATATAAATATACTTGCTTGTAAGAAGAGCATCCCTACTACCTCCACATTGGTTTGCCTCCTCACTTCAAAGTCTGACGCTCTAGAATTTTGTGTGGATTTTCACAGTCCAATTTTAATATGAAAATAGGCTTAAAAGAAAAAAAATCTTCCCTTGAGCTGCTGTGCCACCTTTTAGAGTCTTCACTTCTCAATCCTACCTGAGTCATTTGCAACATCTCAGCAGAAGTGTAGCATAATCTTCCCATGCAGGTACAACAGCATCAGGTTCTGAGAAAAAAATTTTTAAACAAAGAACTTAAACATTGAAGAGTTAACGGGAAATGCTATTTACTCAGTTCCTCAATAGTGTAAGTTCACAGCAGTTTCAAGAGGACAGTAGTATTTTTAAAGGGTCTTGGCATGTCAGATTCGAGCCATACATTTAGCTACAGTCACATATCCTCAAATCCACTTTACTGCACTACAGCTGATAGTAGCTTTTTCTTGTAGCACATGCAGAGCCACTGATGAGTTTTAACCCTGAGATATAATAATTAGTCTCTAGTTAAACCTTTCAACATCAGTAAGGGTGCAGGCTACATTGTATTGTATTGCCCACTCTGAGACATTGGTCTTGCAAACAAGGCAAATAGATAAAGTCACAGTCACCCTCTCCACTGAGAGGAGTATTTTCAACTTGTTCCTTGCATTGTACAGATAATGTTCAGCAAGATAGAAATCTAGCATTTCAAGGATCACAATTTCTATTTTTTAAAAAGTGCTAGGTCATTTGTAACCTTATGATGATCAGAAACTGCCTCTTCATGACATAAAAAGATTGATGTTTCTCCAACTTACTTCCAGAATGGATTTTGTTTTCTTTTTTTCCAGTCTGGTTTTCCCAGTTATAAAATCTCCTGTTTTGGAAAGCTTCAGTAGTGTTGCCAATTTAATTGGCAGTTTCCACCTAAAAAAAGGTGGAAACAAAGTCCATCAGATTTAAGTTCAAAATGAACAGCATTGAAATCCAGCTAGTATGAGCAGGAGGGGGGAAAAAAGCTCTCGTAACCAAAATTTATAGAGAGAGGAAAGGCTTGTGTATCAGAACTGCCAAGAGATCACTATTTGGAATTGGTGTTCTTTCTTAAACAAGGATGTTGACTACAGCAGGGGAGTAAGTTGTCTAGTTACTCATGGCAGTGTTGTCTCCTCTTCTTTAAGGGGCCATGTTTATGAATTCCTGACTTTGACATGCATTTTTTCCTTCAGTGACTAATCAGTATGGATAAAGTGGGACCACAGAATTAAAATAAAATATTTTCTGCCATCTTGCTTGTGTACACCTTCATTACTTCTCACATTCCTTTCACTTCCTCTCTGCTGTTTATCCACTCCTCCCTTTACCTGTCTTGTTTGACAAAGGAGATAACTACCATTAAGTACAGATGAACCTCCAAATATTGGTACATTGGTGTCAGCGGTTGCCTAAATCATTTGGACATGCTGTTGGCTGGAGTGCCACCTTTCAAGAGTCCTCGGAGCTTGATCGGGAAGAGGAGCGGAAGGGACATCAGGACATCCTGGGACCTGGTGCCAGTGGAGTATCCACACACCAACCTAAGTGGCAGTGAAAGGGAGTAAAATGTTCTCATGCTCTATAGACCAGAGGGAAAAGGGAAGAATTAAAAGTCTAAGAAGAATCAGCAGTATATCCTGCGCTGTGTTTCAGGTGTCAGAGATGACTAAAACAGTTAAAAAAAAAAAAAAGGAAAAAAACCCCCAACATACAAGCCCCATCACCTTTCTGCCTTCTCCCTCCTGCAGGCAGTGCACCTCCATCTAAACTCTAGGCAAGTTGCTATGGAAACTGTCAGCATGGCTACAAAAATAGGGAGGAATTATAGATTTTATCTATATATACATTATTTAGTTTCACAAAAAAAAAAAAGGAGAAATGACACAAGGTGGCAGTCCCTGTTACTGAGACACTTTCACCCTGGGGAAGGAAGGACCCTCTGCAGAAGGGATTTTAGCTGACCATCAGCCCTTCGGACAAGGTTATCCCAAGGAAAAGAACATCAGGGAACTCTGCCCCTCTTCAGCTGAGAACATTTAGTGCAAGATGTTCATCAGCTACTTACATTTGTTTGTTCTGTTGAGCTCATGTAACCTGCTAATAGAAGACTCACAGCACTCCTTTCCTCTTGTTTTGCGTCTTGACATAGTATTAGGAATTTATTCCTGTGTGGAAGCAAAGGTGTTTGGGGACCATTTCAGCACTGGTAGCTCTCTAAGAAGACACTGGGCATAGATGCCTCTGCCTCAAACTTAGCTACCTGAAAAGCAATAATGCAGAAAAAGGGAATAAGGTAGTAATGAGAGCAACATATGTCATGGGTTTTCAAATAAGAAGGTACATAGTTAGATGCAGACTTTACATTTCTCCCATCCCTCTGAGAGTTTAAATATGCCTATATCATTTAATAAATTTGAAGAAGAAAAGGCAAAAGTAGCACTGTGTGTGTAAGGAGAGCTGTAGAAGGAGAGAAAGAGGAGGTAGGGGACTCTAATAATTGTTCCTGGGTTTAATTTCACTTTCTTAAAATACACTTAACACATGCTGAGCAACCACTTCAGAAATCCTTTGCAACTCAAAGCTTTTTAATGGCAATGTACAGATGGATGGAGTAAACTGGAAGATTCAAGCCATGTCACTCTCATGCACACATGCAGTTCTCCATGTTGCTTTAAACAGTCCCATACAGGAAAGTTGGGAGAACCTGACCAGAACCTGTGCCTTCTTTTTTGTCTTCTTTTGCCCTTCAAACTGACAAAAATTCATCCTAACCAGCAGAAACTGGTGAGGTTTTGGTAACTAATGTAGCTTCCTCTTAATTCTCTCTACCAGGTTGTTCTTTTTACCACTCTCTCTGTCCTGCTTCCCTGAAAAGAAAAAGGAAGAAATTACAAGGTAAATTACTTTTAATGACAAAACTTTTAGAGCTATAAAAAGTAGGCATGCATTGTAAATTTAGGACTGGAAAAAGAAAGCCTTCTCTTCCTAAGCCCCAAACCACTAAACACTCATCCAGTCATAAGCACATGAGTAATTTAAGTGAGCTCTTGGATTCAAGCCAATAGATAAATGTTAAATATGTGCCTGGCCCAGCCAGTGCACACAATCTGGTTTTAAATGTGACATTTACATATATATATATCTTTTGCAGTTGGGGAGATTAGAAAAGCTGTTTATAAACCAGAACATAAGGGTAAAATCATGATTAAAATTGTCCTGAAAGTCTTCCTTGTGATATTGTGAAGCATTGTATAATTTTGTTTGCAAAAGCTTGGAAAAAACAAATATTAGTGCAATTTACATTTAGCTCACTTTCCCCTAAATATGACATGTAGACAAGCTATGAAGAGTAAAACAAACAGATTCTATGCTATTCAAATTTTCAAAACAACTAAATTCCATGGGGTGTTTTCAAGTGTTACCTATTTCAGTGGTATTGAAAGACAGCTGTGGGTTAAAATTACAGTTTAATTTGCATTAATGCATTTTCACAAAAATCACAGAAAGAGAACAGTATCTTATCTTTTTTTTTAACTGAAATTCAAGCGAGAGGAAAAAAGAGGATGTTTTACTCTGCAAGGAAAATAATTGTTTCAGTTTGACAGGCAAATTGAACTAACTGCATTGAAGATGAGTGAGTTTAATGTTTCCAGACTCAAGTTTTTTGCAGGCTTAACTGTCAGATAATAAAATAAAATTCAACTTTTTGTGCCTCAGATAACATATTCATATTTTCGTAAGTATGGTTTATGAAATCCAGGCAAAAATAGAGAATAATATACAGAGATGCTTCAGTATTACCATAACTTTTAAAAAGAAGGACCCAACCCTTTGCATATATCAATAACTTGATCCTGTGATAAATTTGTCTCAGTGGGACTATTAACTTGTTCCACCACACTCATGAATTAGAAGAGGTACCTCTATAGCTTTTTAGCAAATTTTATTGACATCTTTGCAGAGAACTCTAGCAGGCCTTAAGTTAGGTCTTTAAGGGATTTTATGTCCATTATTGCTGCAGTTGGCCTTTACATATCTTATCCTACAGGAAATCTACTTACACAGTGGGGCTCCCTGCCCATGTGCCACCAGATCACGCAATGCACAGGAGATGAGATGGGCACACTCACATAAGCTTTTGAGAACAAGGGAGTGCTCAATCTGGCCCACTGGTACAGAGCTCCCACACTTTACAGCTCACAACTCAGCAATCTCTGCTAATGTTACCTACATAATTAATATTTTTTATAATCAACATGGAGTCAGACACTTTCTTCCAACAATGACTGTGGCACCTATTCATCCCCAATCCAGCAGCCTAGTGGAAAGAGTTTAAGGAGGAAGTAGGTCAAGTGCAATCAGACAAGTTCAATGTTCACATGTTCCAGGGTTCTCTTCTCATCATAAAAGTATTGCAAGTCTCAATAGGACTCATGAAACACATTACCAAGGCATAGGTGCTCCATGCTACATGCAGGATTTTCAGTTTATGTCCCCAGTGTACTGTGGGATTAGCTCAGGGTGCAAGCTGAGCCACCGTGTTTCTTCATCCTCTTGAGACGTTAAGATACCCTGCCAAGACATTGGAAGATAAAAGGTAATGGAGCAAGCAGGGAATGAGTATGTTCTGCAAGTGCTACTATGGGTGTTGTCCAAAAGATTGCCACACAGCCTACAAAAATGGTGTGCAGGACTGGAGCTGAGGACAGTGAGGCTCACAGATCACAGGCTTAGGCAGAATGTCTGCTGTGTTTGCATGTTGGTTGGGTGGCGGTTACCCCTTGTGAGTAGGAAGTGTTGTGCAGATTCAAGGAAGACTTCACTTGTGGATCGAAATGGCATAAGACTGGGTCATACCATGCACTTCCCAAGCAACGTGGGGTCAGCCTTAGCTGTGAGTTGTAGGAGTCTGCAATTTTGTCAGAGTGCAAGATACCTGGATATCCACTTTACCCCTCTATCTCTGCCAAGAAAGGGAAGTTGTGAGGTGGGGTCTCTGCTGGGTCATCCACTCAGTTTGGGGCCAGAAGGGTCATGGTTTCCCCTACAACCACTGAGGTCTTGGTCAAAGACTGGAATCTAAGAGATGCCTCTAGGGAGACTCCTCAAATCAAAGGACATGCCAGTCATATGACAGCCCTCAGGACTAGCAAAAATGGTGCTTTCCAGGATATTCCATGTGAGACTGCTAGCTCAAGCCCAAAGGAACAACCTGCTAGTTCAGCTCAGGGAGCAGTAACAACCTCAGCTCCCAACATCGGGGGCAAAGGAGGGACTTGTGACAAAATAGGGTAGGCTGGGAAAAGGACAACCCTGGGTGTGACTTATCAACAGGCCTGCACAGGACCCAGCTTCACCAAGTACTCTTGCAGCAGCACAGAGAGCGTGGAAGACCCAGGAAAGTTGAGATCCAAACCAAGCACCTGCAGAGTATCCATGAGATATCTATGATCCATCTTGTCATGAATCTTCCCTGGTCAAGGGACAAGAAGACTAGTGGCACACAGCTCCTGTATGTCAGGTGGAGAAGGCCACAAATCAGGAAAAAGGTTGTTACAGATGCTCCAGCCTGGAAATTCCTGCATCAGATCTGAGAGAATTATCTTCCCAGCACATACACATTCTTTGGCAGTATGCCCTTTTCTGCAATATCATAATTTCCTCTGAGGATCAATACTGAGTGTCAGTTCACTGGTTTGGCAAAATTTCTCTCCTTTGATGAAAGAACGTCTTTCTGCATGAGAGTGGGAGAACTAACTCGAGCAGCAACATAGTCCAGGGCCCACATGTCTCAGAAGTCACAGTAAAATCCCATAATCAGCTTGCCAATGCCCTAGGGCTTTATATTAGGCATTTGGCAGCAAGCTTCAAATAAAAGTAGAAGTTCCATTGTCCTGATTCTTCATACTGACCATTTCAAACCTATGCCATAGGCCCTACCAAGGACTACGATGAATAGAATATGAAAAGATGGGGCACACGTGACCTCCAGATCTCTAGAAGTACTGCTGTCTTTTCCTAGATACAGGTGATATTTTTCTTGGCACCTCTGTTTTTGTTCCAGGTATTGGATGCATGCCATGGTTCATAGATACATATCCCAACAAACATGGACATACAGCTGGACAAAGGCACCCCAAGCCTGATGCACTTCCAGCATCTGGAGCTTGTGCTGCTTCTGACATCTGCTGCATGAATTGCCGAGGAAGAAGAAGAGAGGTACCTCTGAGAGAGGTATCTTAGTACCACATCTCACCACTGGATGATCCTGTACAAAGTCATGCCAAAAGAGTCTGCTGTTCACTCCCCACATCCCACCACCTTTGTTCTAGAGTGAAAGCATACCTCTCCTCTACACAGGGGAAGCAGGACTCCCAGAAGATCATTACAAAGCCCAAACCCTTGATATTGTTCTTGCTGGAAAGCCAGGAGGTCAGTCTCACTACAGAGAAGGGACAGATAACTGTCAGAGACTGGAGATTAGAGAATTTTTAATTGCTTGTTTTTACCTCTCCCTTTCATGAAAGATGATTTTAGAGTTACTAGATATTGCCAATGCAAGTCTCTTGCATGACTTGTAGATACATGTAAATTCATGGGTTTACATGAATACACGTGTCATTCAAAACCAAGTTTCTCCTCTAACACCCATTTGCACAACTCTTCTCTGAAGGAGCAAAGAAAAGAGACACATACTGTCAGATTGAAATGGTTTCTAGGAATGTTTTTGTCCCTACAGTTCTTCACACATTTCCAAAAGCAAGAAGCCCTCTAGACTCCAGAAAGGCTACATTTTCTCAGGTTTCTGCCTGGAACTCCACACACATCTAAACCATGCTGCTGTGGAGGTAGATAGTATCATGTTATCTCCAAATATATCTCTAGAATTTGCTCAGCATAAGTTATTGTTCTGCACAAGTTACCCACAGGAGTCTTTATGCAACTATTTAGACCACCTCGAGTGGTCTTATACCCTGGATATGCTCCGTATATACTGGCAACTTTCCTCACAGCTTATACAAGCTTTGAGTTCTGCAAAATCTCATTTACTGTGTTGAAACCACTAAATATTATCAGAGAACCAATATGACAGAGTTTACAGACAGCTGACATTTCTACTCACTGATCTGTTTCCAAGTATGAACTACCAATAGGCATCAAGAAAGAAAAAAAATTAAATTTAATAGGGACAAATATGAACTACAAATCCTTTTACATAAAAGCAAAGTTTGCCAGCAACATGAGACAGCAAGTTATAGCTTATTATATGGTGAACTGCTGTACTCTGCCAAAAAAAAACCCCACCATTGTACCTACTGAAATTTCAAAATAAAGATAATTAAGTGCTTCTATGGGTCACCTGAAGGGAAAATTCAGACTCAAAAGTCTCACTTATGACTTAGAAGTTTCACTGAGCTAGCCAGCTTTAAAGAAATTTTTCCACAGCTTCAGCAGTTCTTGCAAGTTTAGGGCAATGAGCAACAGATTTTCTGTGACTAAAATAGCAAAGCTATCCACTACTGTATATTCAGTTTATGGCATGTCATAAAAACTTGACAGGTTTCAACACAGCCCACAGTACTCAACAAGTGAGTCTTTTGCCTGCAAATTCTGAGCATCCTTCCATGAGATTTTCAATTTCAGTTAGGGACATGTCCAAAGAACTTCAGAATTTGGCCTATGAAGGAACATTTGGCATATGAAGGGCTCTGTCTCTGATCACAGGTTTAATTAATCATTAATGAACAATTTTATTTTCTTCTCTTATTTTTGTTCCAAAATCATGTAACATTTCTGACTTCTTAAAGAACCATGTATTTACAAGCAAGCATTCCTCTCTGAAAAAGATCTTTTCTCTGCACAATTGGTGGTCAGACACATCAAAACCCCAGTGCCTTTGAGGTATTTTCTGATGCCATAGGGTGAGCTATAATCACACATGTACATTCATGTGGATGACATGAATGTCATCCCAATCTGGGGATTAAAAGTTGTTCCTGACAAAGCTTTTGGGTTTATTTTGATTTAAAATAATGGGACTTACCCATACAATTCAGGAATGCCTCGAAATACTAAAAAATTTTATCCCAATTACTTCAAGTTGTTGTTTGTCTGTCAACTCTTTGCAAGAGAAGGAAGAATTTCTTTTCACAAAGAAGAATGAACACGTTAACAAAGTACAAGTATGATCTTGTCTCATGTTATTTTTACATATATGTTTCTTCTTTGTATGGTAGTAATAGGAAAGTGCATCCCAAATAAAGCAGATGCCATGCAAAAGTCTACTCCCTCGTGAGTGACTGGGAAGATACTTGTTTGGTAGTGAAACCAACATCTACCAGCTGGTGCAGTCTAAAAGAGATTTCATGGATTTCTGTCTAATCCTCAAAACACGGTGAAAAATCATTCCTCGTTTGCCAATAATAAACTTAATGCAATGATTAGCTACAGGCAGGAGTAAAATAAAATTTGCTAGAAGAAAACTGACTTTTCAAGGTTGTGGTGCAGGAGAAGAAGATGAGGAAAGGAAGAAGGGACAAAGTTTGTTTCCCCACCATCTGCATATGCCTACCTGGTTGGTCCCTATGGCTTTGAACATGCAAACTGAACTTAGTCCAAAAAGACGTAGTTATACCTACCAGCATGCTAGAAAGACACTTGATAAATTATTAAGAAACCATATTAAAAACCCTCAAATTATTCACAACCTCTGAGATTAGACATAAAACCAGGAGCAGAAGTCCTTTCTCACATTTGCTGTCTCTTAATTTAAGATAGACTCTTGAAAGGTATAGTCTAATGTAATCTAATTTTCTGAGTTAAACAGTATAGTTACATTGACAAAAGCACTAACTTTATTCCTTGCTTCATATTAGGAGTGGTAATATTCAGATTAATTTCATTTCAATAAACATTGATTTAATTTAAATTGAAGTAGTCTGCAATTTTACCCATATTTCAATTATATTATTGCCTTACAGTGTCATGATATAAAATATCTCTACTAGTGTAGATGAAAATATAGCTTTCATCTCCTCTGGAGAACAAATCTCATTAAAATCAGTCTAATTCTTTTCAGTATAAAATTCTCAATAATCTACATGAGGATACCATAATCTCTCCATTGAAAATTCAGCTATATTTTATCTCCTAGGCAGATATTTGACAGTCATTAAAGTTAGCACTCATAGTTTACAATGAGAGGTCCTGAACATGCTGTATTTACTGGGTCAATGCTGATAGATTGATAGATTCCTATCTATATAAATGCACATCGGTGCTTCTCTAATTTTATTTATTTTCTCACCTAACTTTTTGAATTCCTCTTTAGAGAACAAGAAGTCCTGGAAACTCATCTTCCTATATAATCTTTCACATAGTCTGGCCTATTGCTAAAGCATCTGTTGAAAGTGTTGGCCAATGGTAAGACACATATTTTCCTTTCATTTCTGCCATAGCTTTTTTCCAACACTGACTGCATTTTGGCAGAAAAACACTTTTCCCATTTCTTGGGCAAGAACATCTCTTCTTTTCCCATGCCTAGAAACTCCTGTTACCTGTGAAATCCGTGCTTTGAAGCAGTAGCTGGCTGTGTCATGCGACAGCAGGGACTCAGAGAAGCATCTCTGGTGACTGAAAGAAGGTGCAATTACAATTTTATCCTTCTGTGCTCTCTTCCCTCTGCTGCACGTTGTTTCTCTCCAACCTTCTCTGCACTCACACACTTTCCTACTGAGTTTTTCAATGTGCTCCTCATCTTTTCTGTGCTGTGGGTGCATAGCTTGCAGTTTTAGGCCAGGATACACCACACTCCTCTGTATTTATGTTGAGAATCTGGAATGCACTGAGGTAAATTCACATCTTAGGTTATCTCCATGGATTGTTTTGTTTGACTCAATCTATCAGGAACATACACTCACAGTTGTGTAGGGTTTTCCATCCTCCTCCTCCAGCTGAAAGGATCTCTCTCAAAATACTTTTGCAGGGCTTCTGAGGACATTCAACCCCTCTGGTAAAAGACAGTTTCAATTTTCCCTTAACATTTCATATAATGGGTCTTTTACTGATATAAAAGTATCACTAAGAAAGAAAATCACCAATAGTGCATATTCTAATGACTAGGAATCATAGCAAATTCACAGTGCCTTAGTCAAACGAACTCATAGAATCTTTAAGATTTGAAAAGACCTCTAAGTTCATAAAGTCCAACCCTTAAACAAGTACCACCACTATGCTCACCACTAAACCATGATCAAGTGACATATCCACACATTTTTTGAACACTTCCAGGGATGGTGGCTCCACACTTCCCTGGGCAACTCATCCCAATGCTCAACAACCCCTTCATGAAAAAAAAATTTCTAGTATCTTAGCTAAACCCACCCTGGTGCAACTTGAGGTCGTTTCGTCTCATCCTGTCATTTGTTACCTGGCAGAAGAGACCACCCCCCACCTGGCTACAACCTCTTTTCTGGTAGTTCTAGAGAGCAATAAAGTCCCTCCTGAGCCTCCTTTTCTCCCGGCTTAACAACCCCAACTCCCTCAGCCAGCTTCAAGTCAACAGGGACCTCCTCAGTTAACCAGGACTACTGGTAAACGATGGAAAGTGGTTTGTTGAGCTCCTCCACTATCTCCTTCAGTATCCTTAGATGGATCCAATCCAGCTCCGTGGACTCATGAGGGTCTAAGTGGTGCAGCAGATCACTGACTGTTCCCTCCTGGGTTATGAGGCCTTCATTTTGCTCCCTCTCCCTGTCTCCCAGATCAGGGGGCTGGGTACCAGGAGAACAACTGGTCTTCATGCTAAAGACTGAAGAAAAGAAGAATTGAAGTACCTCAGCCTTTTTCTCATACTTTGTGACTATGTTTTTCCCCACATCCAAAGGATGGATATTTTCCTTAACCCTCCTTTTTTTTTTCCTGATGTATTTCTAGAAATACTTTTTATGGTCTTTTACAGCAGTGGCCATATTAAATTCTAGCTGGGCTTTGGCCGGTCTAATTTTCTCCCTGCAGAACCTCACAGCATCCTTGTAGCCCTCCTGAGTTGCCTGCTTCTTTTTCTAGAGGTGAAAAGCTCTCTTTTTCTCCCTGAATTCCAGGAAAAGCTCTGTTGTTCACTCAGGTCAGCCTTCAACCCCACCAGCTCATCTTTTGGCACGTGCGGCCAGCCTATTCCCATGCCTTTAAGATTTCCCTTCTTAGAGCACGTCCAGCCTTTCT
Source organism: Ptilonorhynchus violaceus (assembly GCA_013397565.1). Lineage (NCBI taxonomy): Eukaryota > Metazoa > Chordata > Aves > Passeriformes > Ptilonorhynchidae > Ptilonorhynchus > Ptilonorhynchus violaceus. Next base: position 92,060 of record VZRJ01012099.1, on the reverse strand, counting down.
GGACTTCTTTGCCCTTCAGGATTTCCTCACAAAGGACCTTCTCAACCAGTCTCCTAAAATTTCAGCTGATTAAAAAAAGAGAAAAATATCTAAATTCCAAATAGTATCAACATAAATATAAATACTAATAAATATTTTTAATAAAGATAGCATCTATTCAGCCAGAAATTTTATCATAGTATTTATTTTCAGCTAGGAAAATACATTTAGCCCATTTATTTTTCTCATTTTCATCTATGAAACACTGTAAAATTTCACATTTCTGAATACTTCCAATCAGAAAATACTTGGTAAGGGAAATAAAAAAGTAAAAATCACTGGAATCATCAGATAAATCAGCTTGTTAACAACTAAAATATATTCCCCCTTTTTGTCATTTTTATAAAAAGAATCATTTTTAGGGATGATTATAAACCATAACTCAACTCAAATTATTAAAGTCAGAATTGCAGTTCATTGCAGACTGAGTTCAGTTTTTGACAATATGAATCTTGAATAACACACATGGCTTTTTCTTGTTTTAAGGAAATAATCTTTTGTGATGCTGCCTTTCTCTTCCATTTTTACTTTGTAGCTGATTCATTGTCTCAAGCTGATGAGTTTACAAGACAAAAGCTTGACAATTATTTTACCTTCTTTAGATGAGAGATCTTTCCTTTAACAAAACCCCTTCTTCCTTCTCAGAGGAAGAGGCTGCTGTTACCTGACAGCAAGAAAAAGGGCATTTGGCACTAGCAGCAAGGCATGGCCACTCCTCTTAACTGGCAGAGGAGCCTAAAGGCCCTAATTTAACTTCTCCCCAGGTAAATCCATCCTTTTCTTCTATTTGTCTTTTGAGGCTGGAAACTGCTGAAGTCTATCAGTAAAATTGCTGAAATCAACTCTTATTATTATTAAATCAGGAACCACTCCAAAATTGAGCCCTTGGGTCTTTTTTTTTCCTCTTTAATTCTGAACGACAGAGCCAGGAAGCCTTGCTGTGGCTTGGGACTTTCTGTTCTCTGACCTCTGCCAGCATTACTGTTCCCCTGCATATATACAGCCTGAATGTGTTGCTGCCCTTCCTTCTCACTATTTGTTGCTTGTTCACAGAGAGAGCAAGGAAGAAACAAGGCAAAGGCTTGGGTCTTTTTGAAAGGTTTATGCACTCAGTAAATAATAAGAGTTTCTAATTGAAAGCCACTGACTCAGCCACAGCCATCAGCCCTGCTGATGTTTCAAAGTCCATCATCATAAATAGATGCACATAACCATAATCTAAAGTGCATTAAAACTCCTTACTTCTTCCACCTTGGCAACACGAGCTGCAAATATCCCTTACAGTGCAGTTCTGTTACCTATATAATGTTGCCAGTGGGAAAACGAAGGCCAGCACATGAGGTACCTTGCTGGCAGGCAGCGTGACATGGCTCCTGACCCACAGCCAGCAGCACAGACACTACAGAGAGTGGGGACCCTGCAGGAGCACAGGAACTCAGGGCAGGTTCTTGGTTGTAGACTTCAGCTCAGTTACTGCATCAGTGAGATGCTCCAACCCCACTAATATGTACAGATTGCTTGTGTCATTTTTGGATATTTATTTCAGGCTACTAGTTTGAAATTCGCTCTAACAGATGTGTTTGTAAATCTTAGAGACTGGGCATTTCCTTGTGTCAGTATTCCTTCTTTTGCTCTCAGAAAATACTATTTCACAGGAACGGTTGAAGTTGCTCAACTTACTATTACTCATAACAAAATGTCTTATTCTCACTTAGAACATACGGTTTCTCTTAATACCTACCTGGCATGATTTGATTTCATGCCCTGTCCTTTCCACAAGCCCTATTTCTCCCCATTTTTAAAATGTTTCCTCAGCAGAGGTTAAAGAGGAAATGAGATCATAACCTTTAGAAATCCCAGTCATTCAGGATTGCTGTGTTTTGCACAGTGATAATAATCACTTGAAGTTAATAGAAGTGGTATTTCCACAGCTGGGATAATTTGACATAGCTCCTAGAAGTCCTTATTTACAATTTCTTTCTAAACGCTTATTGTAATAATAGCTGGTTCTTTTCTTGAGCACCAAGCTGTTTTCACAAAATGAAAATAAATTCCACAACTTTGTTACCAAGATTAAAAAGGATCTGTGTTAAAAAAGAGAATATGAATGTTCCACATCCCTCTCCAACTGAATTTCAATGAGAATTATATTCATAACACCTCCCACAGATCCAGATGCAAGTTACTGTATTACTGATCCTAACCAATATCACCTATATGAACTTCCAACAAATTGCAACTGCTCTTCCATGACACTTTCAATCTTCAGTATTCATTGCCACCTTCTGCTCACTATATTTTTTTTATTTTCTCTTTGTCTTCTCAACAACAACAACAAAAAATGCCATAATACTTTTGTATTTGCAACATAAGGTCTGGTTTGTGCTCTTTTCTTCCTATTGTGTCTTTTTTACACAAATAGAACAAGCTTATTTTTACACTATCATGTGCTGGTCATTCTTTTGTCTTAAAATAAGTATCCTGAGCAGAAAAGCTTGTTTGTTTTCTCTGCTCTTAGCTAGTGAGGAAGACCTTGTTACAGACAGTCTGAAATTGGATAAATATCAACACTCCCAGAAGATACCAATACATATCTTCTCAAACAGTCACCAGTTAGTCTGAAAACAACTATGACCTCCAAAAGTGTCAAAAAGTGAATAACTGTTTGACAGATGCTGATAAAATTTGTGGTTTACTAGCTGCTTTTAAACATTGCATTCTTTTATTCTTCTTCCTGCCCACAAGGTGTTACTACAATATTAACCAAAGGGCCCAGAACTGCTTGCCCTTCAGTGAGCTGAATGAACATCAAAAGATGGGCATTAAAAAGACTTATTCTATTCAGTCTTTACCTACCTTTATTTTGAAAGGTTATAAAGAAAGAAGCTTTGGTAGAATAGGTGAATTATACTAAGGGTAAGGGGTAAGAGCAATGGCCTAAGGAAGATAAAGGCTGTTATGCAACAGCAGGAAAGGTAGAATAAGCAGAAGGAGGGAGGAGACTATCAGACAAGCTAATTTCAATAGTTGAAATAATATGGTCAATAAGGTTCCAAAGTTGATTCAGAGTGTCTCAATCCAGAGCTCAAATCTACCCCTTCATTATAAAACACCTAGACTCCATCTAATCTAGAAGACTGCATCGAAATTAAGCAAAATATTTATTTAAAGCTATTTATTTTAAAACTGTGTACAACTAAACTTTTTCCAAAAATTATATTGAAATATTGAATATTACAGCCAAATGTGTTTCAGATATTTTCCCCTGGTATAGCAAAATCGCACTAAAGATGTATTTGGCCTAATAATGTGATTTTAAATAATTATTTCTCAGCTCCTGTTAAGTGATATAATCACAAACAACCCCTCACAAAAAAAAAATTCTCTTCTCTGTGACAAGTAATGACTTTCCAGACTTCATCAAATTATGTATTCAACTTGCTTCTTTTGAGACGAATGGCATATTGCAGTGTTCCCTCTCAGCATGCCAAAAGCAAGGTTAATAAACTGTGATCCTGAAACTGCTGAATGAATTTTTATATCAGCAATATTAGGTAAATCTGTCACCTATATCATCTGTATTACCTTCAGACTCTCTCGGCTGCCCTTGCAATAAAAATGTAGCAGAAAACATTTAAAGGTTTTAAAAAATGAAAGTACTATTCCCAATCAGAGAAACGCAGGTCTAAAAATGACTATCTGTTAGGAATGGGCATGGACATTCTCTCTGCATTTGAACAAAATTTTGTTTTGCTTGTTCAAGAGATCAAGTATATATATATACATATATATATATATATATAAAAAATATAAGCAAGTATGCTTATATTCCTCTACTCCCTACTCAACAGTTTCTACTCAGTCATGGAAAGTTTTCATTGCAGCAAATGCCTATCTGGGCTAAGGATCTGGATTTACGACATGGGAAGGGGTTAGATAGTGACAATCTTTAATACCCAAAGCAGTAGCAACTCTTCCTCCTTTCCTGAGACATGGAGAGCAGTAGCTAGAAGAGAAAGAATACTCAAACACCCACAAGACATGGAGATCCTGAAGGGAAGAGAGAAATATTATGTTCAGGAGGAGATATTCCTTTTGGGAGAATAAACCTTGCTGTTAGTGTCAATTGAACCATCTACCTGATAAGAGAGAAACCAGTGAAAGTCAAAATGGTCTGAGAAAAATACAAGAGAAAGAGAGCAAGGAAGATGAACTTCTAAAAGGGAAACAAGGTAGCCAGGTTTAAAACACAGTAGGAGTTGATTTTTTTTCTAAAGTAAGTGAGAAGTAGGACAGAGTGAGAATTAATGGAACTGGATCTAAGGCATATGGTTCCTCTGCCTCTTGCAGTAATATCATTTGATACAAGCTTTCTTGAACTTCAGTAAAACATTATTTTCTACAACTGTAGAAGATGAACCTTTGACAGAACTTGACAGCCTCCAGACACAAAAAACTACTGGATTTTGAGACAGAAAACGAAAAGAGCTGTTCTCAAATAACTAAATATTAAGGATGTTTCTACAGATGAGTGGTTTTGATTCAAAGTTAGTAAGTTGGATACAGCACTCTTTACAATGAAGATGAATGAAAAGAAAATCTTCAAGAAAATGAAGACTTTCAATGTAAAAACAGAATACAAAGAAGGAAAAAACCCAGAAGATTTCAATTGATATGAAACATAAATATTCAATTTTTTAATAATTTTCCACTAATAATTTCACGGCCCATTCGGTACCCCTTCACTACCAGTAAAATTCCTTTAATAATTTCTCATGCAGAGAATTAAGGATTCTCCTCTAAGTCTTCTCCTTCTGTGATTCATTCCAAAATATATTTTCATATTTCAGTTAAAAGGTATCTCAACGTCACCTTACATTGTCACAGTTGTTTGGCTGTTTTTCATATTAGCAGCATTTAATTTCATATTTGTACAACATACCAAGACATTCCTCTTCTGCTCCTCAAATTTGGGTTTTTTTCCTGGCAATGCTATTTTAAAGCTTTAGTTTGGGTTTGTTGGTTTTTTGAGGTTTTTTTCCCCACAGCTTTCAGGGCAACAATTTCATTTCTTTGTGCTTCTCTGTCGTGTCTCTTCATCTTTTCAGCATTTAACATTTTAGAAAAGTAGCATTTAAAATTCACTCAAATCATCTCTCCTTCTGGTAAATGCCTGGTCTCTTTTGAAAAGCAGATAAATAATAAGGGAAAAATTAAAATATTTCACTTTGCCTAAGCCCAAGGCAGATTTATTATTTTGATTTCAGTACATTTGTCATTCCTGAGAGTATAAAAACATCATGTTCTTCCTATTTTGTGGATGAGATGAGTTTGTGAATGGAGATCTAGTCAGAGAAAACAAAATCATCTTACCAGTGTAGAAAACAATAACACTTTACTATTATCACCAACTTCAAGGACAGCAAACAAATATTACAAGACAGGCCGTACCAATAGGTATCATTTTCTCCATTACAGGTAAGCAGTTTGTTCCTGTTAAATCCAGGATTACTCAAAGTGACTCTTCTGGTTTAGTCACCTTTCAATCAGACTAAAACAACTCATTCTGTGGTATATGATCATCACGAAAAACTCCCAAAACAGTCAACCAACCAACCAAAAAACCAAACAAATGAAACAACCTGAAGCTGACACAGTGTTTGTCCTCAAAAAGAATAAGACCTGTTGTGGGTACACACCATTTGGCTTTTGCAAGATTGTCCTATTCTGCTGTTCCCACTCTGCATTTCCATGGCTTTAACTTGGAAACTGACTTTAATCTACAAGCTGAAGTCGGTTAATTGTTGGATTACATAAACTGCAGGACAATTATAATTCACAGAAAAATACGCTTCTGAGAGAGCCTCTCTAAATCACTGAAATCGGAAGGTATGCGATGTTAAGATCTCTCATTGCAGAATTTATCTGCCAAAAGAAAAAGAGAACATCCGAGGGAAGGATAGTTTTTTTCCCTCATCTGAAGCACTTGGTAGAATAACATATCAACTACATCTCTTCAAATTGCTAGGACAACTTGCTGTCAAAGTTTGTCCTTCTGAGTGAATCCTATATAGTTTTTCACTTATAGAAAATGATCACACAGAACCATTTTAACTAAATATTGCTTATGAAATTCACTCAGTTCACTTCTAACTCTGGATAGTTTCAATATTTCCTAAAATTATTTTTACTGAATAAATAATAAAGGCAAGGAAGTGGCTTCTTATCCTTCCTGTCCTCTTGATGCAGATCATTTTGCAGCAGGCAGGACTTTTTTTCTTGGCCACATTTTTCTGCTATATGCCAAGATACATCTTTCAGTCTCATTCCAGAAACAAGAGCTTGACACCTTTGAATCGGTTTTAAAAACCACTTGTCTCTGCTTTTGCATCAGTTTAGACAATAAAACACAGCAGCTTTGGGCTTGAGACTATTCATTTATCTCACAACAATAGTTACCTGCTTGGTTTCTTTGGAGTTTTAGAACCTTCTTTAAATATCTCACTCTAAAAGCAGAAAGGTTATAGAAACAAATTCTCTTTGCACTGTTTTTTGGGGGTTGGGGTTTTTTTGTTATATTCCACATGACTTATGAAAGGATGGAGTATAAATTTGATTTCTTAACATGATTTCACCAAGTTAGCGTTAAATGAAAAAGATGTCACTGATTTTTCTTAACAGCCGGGTTTCTCAAAGTGACAAAATCCTGCAATTTCCAACCTCCTCAGCTGCTCAGCAGATACTCAACTGCATTTGGAGGCTGGCCTAAGCCTAAAAACTTGGGAAATCATGATTTTTTATGAAACACATCAGAAATTCAGTTTTCCATTCCTGATCTGTGACATCTTACATGTCAGGACTCCATTTATCAGAGGCTATGAGATTCACAGGTGTAAAATTTGCCCCCATCTTTATTGCTCTCCAAGAGACTTTTTATTTATTTACATCAGACTACAGTATTGCATGGCTTATTGTGCCTCCAGTAATTCAGTCACTTGAAGAGAGTACACAAAGTCTGTTTCTCACATTGTGTGATAAACCCTGTCTGTTTGTCATGCCTGGTGTCTATATTTAAGTGTAGCCGACTGTGTGTGGGAAGGCCTGAACAGCTCCAAGTAGGAGGGCAGAAATGGCACTGACAAAACCTGTGGGATCAATACTGAGCAACAAAGATGCCTCTGGGCTTCCTTGCCCTCTTTACAGCAATCTCCTGGAACTGGTGTGACCCTGATCATCTGCTCCTCACTCCAACCCCAAGAGAGACAGAGAGCCACCTGTAGTTGCTTTCAGCCTATCAAGTGTATCCTAACATGAACATTGTGTTTTGTTCATGATGGTATTAAACTGTGAAGAAAATAAAAATCAAAATATGGCCATAAAGCAAGTTTTAGGGTTTTGTGAAAATTTTATAAGCATACTTTAGGACACAGAACTTTAGCAAACCTATTAATACCTTTAAAGCCCAAAAGATCTGGGACATGCCTCCAGGGACCTGCCACGTTTATTCCCACCACCATATGTAGAACATGTTCATGTTGGTGCCCACACAATCCCATGTTCCTAGATGAGCTCCAGTGTCAGCTGTACTCCCATCAACTCATTCTGAGCAAAGAAATTCCTCAGATTCCTGAAGCCGACCAGACTGCATAATAGAAGCCATATAATGTAAAGGTATGTGCAAAATTATGGCAAACTGGAATGGGTATTGTTATCTAGTGTATCTCTTAGGCAGTTCGTCTATCTACCTCAAGGCATTTCTGTTTGGGATAGTGTAATCTTCAGGGAAAGTTATGTAACAATCACAGTAGTACACATTCACAACAGCAAATAACAACCGAAACAACCATTACAATTTTTTAAATTAAGTTTTGTGCAACAGAGTAATAAACTCTTTCAACATAAAATTATCAAAAGGGTTTTTTTAAATTTCTCCTTTGTATGCATTTCTCTTTGTTGAAAAAATGACAGCATAATTCTTTAACAGCTTTGAAAAAGTTCTTGATAATCATATTCTGTCTTTTCTTTATGTAAACTGTTAAGTAGTTACAGACAAATAACCCATTTCAACAGGAGTCACCTATATAAAATTATAATTTCTAAAAGTAATCACAGCAGAAATGCAACTGGTTTTTGGGGGTGAGACCAAATCTTGAAAATTGCATGGTGATGATTTTTTATTAAATTTAAGAGGTCCATGTTTTCAGTTATTAACTGTAATTTTGTCTGTTCATTAATGTAGAAGCAACTATTTTCTTCCTGCCTGGAACCTTTCTCATTACTATCAAATCCTTTCTTACATTTTCCAAACAAAAGGAATGAGGCCAAGTTCAGAATGCAGCTGAAATAATTTCTTCCAGATTTGAAGTCTCTCTTTTGTGTCTCTATTCGAGAGGAATATTACTTTTTCATTACTGTCACGCATTGCTCATTTCAGTCCTCCATTATTCTTAGGTTGTAGACTCTTCTCTTACTGCTTCTCCCCTTCAATAGCTGCCAATCATCCTATTTTATATGGAGTCTAGATGGTCTTAAATGCCATAATTATCACAACTAGTCACTGAGTACCTCAGCTGGAAGATTCAAGTGCATTTAGCTGAAATATCTTAATTTATATTTTTAATTTTTTTAAAAATTTTTTTGTAACAAAAACACTGAATCTGAAGCAAGTTGCATTTAATGGTCATGGATGTCTTTACAGAGCACCTTCCATATTTACAAAGGCTTCCTATGCTCAGCTTTGCACCTGTTGTTGAAAGAGTTTTGGTAACTTTGCAAAACTCAATGGCATGCCATGGTTCATTTGTTAACAGAGAGGCCAGTACAGAGAGGCTTCAGGAAAAGGAATGAAATTGTTGTGTATGTACATATGCCTCTGAATGTTGTCTCTTCCTAATGGCTCTTAAACATGGTGACCAAATGCCTAAAAATCAGATTATGACCATTGTCTTCAAAGAGAGTAGAAATACCTGTTTTCACACAAAATTTCCTCTTCCCACAATTTTTCTTCAATACCTTCTGATCAGAGACCTCAAAGACGCACTTGGACTTCTTTCCTCTCCAAAAGAAATAAAATCTTTTAAAGATTCAGTCAGAAAGAGCCATTAAGAATAAAAGAATAGCATGACTATTATCAGTGATTAGGCAGCCCTCTTGGGAAACAGCAAGCCAGACTTTCAAAGCCTGTTTCTGCCCTTGTGTCACTCAGTCATTAGCTAACATGCAGCCCTTGGAGTAACAGCACACCTACAGCATCTCCAGAGAATATCTTACTGCTTATTGCCTTGAACTTGAGGGTCTGAGACCCTTCAGGCAATGGCAAAACGAAAAATGGGATATCCTACATTCTGTGTAGAAGAGGGCTAAAACATTTCAAGTCTTTCCTTAAAATGAATTGACGTGGACTTTTACCAAAGGTTTACTGAAGGAGGACACAACTCCATGGAGCCAAGGTTCGGCTACTTATTCTCAACATCAAAGGATTTTCTCATGGCTGGTTTTCCCTGCTCTACTCCCCATACATGACAATGTGTAAATACTCACCACAGGACTTAGGTTTCACTGTGTGAAAGGCCTGCACTGCCTTTTCCTGAGAATGAACAAAGGTCTCATGCAGAAACCCTATTTAAAGGATCTTCTCCTAAAAAGAGTTCATAAATATGTTCTAAACCTTTCCCAAAGTCAGTTTTACGTGTGAGACAACAATTTAGGCTTGGTGAGGTGGACTGTCATGCTATTGCAAAAGTGCTGAATTACTTCAATCCAGAACACAGCCTAATGAAATGTCCTAATGACCAGGTGGTGTTTTAACTTATCATATCAAATCATGCAACATTAGATCTCACAGAGAGCAAAGCATGGATATAAGTGCACACAGAAATAGAAATATATACTTCTTTAGGACCAATGTCTTAAATCTGCCAACAGCAGCCCTCATATGCTTTTAGGTTTCTAACTCAATTTTTTCAACACCACCCAATTCAGCCTGGCCATGTATTATCTGAGAAAAAAAATATCGTGGTCAATTGTTTACAATCTCAGCTTCTGTTCCAGAATTAAAGAAGGAAAAGCACTTTTGAATGACAGCAAGCTTTTAACACCGTTGAGAACACAGTGTACTAAACACTAGATGCAGAGGAGAGGATTTGTTTTTCTATTTTTTTCCCCAGAATTATCATACTGGGTTTGTATAGCACTAATCCACTTACAGGTTTTCAGGCAATGTGAGCAAAACTTGGATGGCCGCGACCCCAGATGACAGCCAGCAGCAGCAGCCTCTCCTGCACGGCACCTGCTCTGCCTCAGTGCTGGATTTTCACAACCAAAGGTAACTCCCAAAAGTCCCTGAGTCTGAGCTGCCCTGTTCAAAGCCCACAGAAACAAGTATATGATGCTCACAGAGCTTTCAGCAGAAATGCACTTTGCTTTTCCAAAAGGCCTTCCAGGAGAGAAATGCAAAATGTTTTTTCACTTGGACTTTCAAGATATGTTTCCCTTAGAAAGAAAGCAGTGAAGAGATTCTTATTTCTTACCAAAGATGCAGTGTTCAACAAATCCTATATTATCTACAACGTTCTGACATCTTTAACAACTGAGTAAGAAGAAATCACACTGTACTGCTAACATCAATACATGCACACAGTAGCCGCAGGTCTCTAACGAAATGCTACATGCTTGGCAATATTAAAAAAAAAATCAGAGTGAAGAAAATAAAAAGACATAAATCTGTATACTGAGTCACAATAGTGTCCAATTACCCATATCAAGTTTTTTGACATGTTACTGCATATTTACTTCACTCCTGTCTTTGGCAAGCTTTTTTATAATTTTCATACATTGCTCTGTTACGCCTCTGCTCCATTTTGCATGCACGGCACGTCTACACACAGGCACTTCCACAAGCCCTGCATTCTCTCCACTGGTGAAGTTGATTTGCAAGTCAGTAGAATATTTCTTGTTTCACCGTCTTGTTCTTCAACCTCACCATTGTACTTTTATTTTACAGTCATTTTTGATTGAGGAAAGGATCAAACCTAATTTTGTATATGATGACAGAGCATTTTAGACTGCAGTGAAAAAACGTGCATGTATGTCTATAAATGCAGATAGTCAGGACTGACCAAACAGTTGTTGTACTTGCATTTTTATTCTGGAGATGCACTTGGAAAATCAATATGTTCTTGGAAAATGGAATCAACAAGGAGTCTCATCTGAAGCCCACTAAACCTCTGGGAAGAGTCCCATTGATTTTAAAGAGTTTTGAAATATACTCTTTCATATGTTGTTCAGTTAGTTTTTAAAGCATATTCTGAGAAAATTTCCATTTTACTATTACAGAAACTTAAGATTTCTCCTCATAAAGTAAGCTACATATAAATCATTTAAAAAACTTTGAAACTTTACCCAGCAGGAGAAAGGCTAGGAAAAATGAAAAAGAACAAATCTGTGCTTGCAAATTCATGCTGCTTTGAAGACTGATGATAAAAATTAAAACAAAGCAAGTAAATTACATCAAAGTAAGGTAGAAACGAATTAATTTGAATTAAATTGAATTAATGCATGGATGTTGCTAAAAATCACTAAAAGTAAATTTTTACAAGAAGCCCACACCCCCAAACCCTACCGTAGTCATAACACAGTATGAAGAAACATGAGAAATCAACAAATCAACTGAACATCATCCAGATTTTTGAGAACTTGGTAGCCAAGAGACATGACAGATGGCTGAATAGCAAACATGCAGACATCTTGCTTCTTTTCTGAAGCAAAGTTTTTTGCCAAATTTTCCCAAAGTGTACTGGCTTAATTTGCTGAATTAGTTTACCTCCTACATTTGGAAAATTCATAGCAAAGAAGGAATAAAAGCTTGCCAATTTCAGAGCATTCAGATATTTTAAAACAAGAGCCAGAATCTCAAAGAGTTTTTATGCCATTCTGCAAATGGAGAAACTGAGGAACAGATGGATTGAAAGGGCTTCTTGTGCACTGAGAAACTCCCCTTGAAATCAGTCAGAGGTGAACACACATTTCGTGAAAACAACATTGCATGGTAAAGCTGATTACTGGAATTAGAAATGGGATCTAACAGTTCCCTCACCCTCATGCTTCAGAATCCAGGTCAAAACAAATCCCTTCTCAAAATAAGAACCAGGTATCTTTTCAGATTCCGTTCTCCCCTAATCATTGCATGAGGTTTTATATCCCAGGAGAACACACATCAATCTGCTTCTTAAAACTAACAATTTTCTGACTTGCCTTTGCCATAGAAATGTGAGATGGACCCAATTGTTGAAAAAGCAGGGCTAATGAATTGCACTTTACTTCGGGTAATTTCAGAGATTTATATGCAAATGTGATGTGGTTTATTGGAGGACACCTGGTGGTTGCTGGCGTCTTTGGAAGTTCTTTCACAGACCTGGCACATCCCTTCTCAGCTTCTCAAATTTTTCCCATTTCCTGGATTTTGGTCTTTTCACCAACAGTGTCAAGAATAAAGCAGTCTATACACCTAGAACCATAATCACATTATCTTAAGCTCACAATGTAGCCAACACTGTGGGGTGTTAAACACATAAATCAACTACGCTATTTAGGTACTTTAAAATATATTGACTCACTTTTTATTTACATTTGATATAATCTAAAAAAAATGTTTCATATTGGGTTTGGTTAAGGATTTTTCTGTGGGAGGGTTTTGGGTTTTTTTTTCTATATGTTAGAAACAGCAAGCAAATCTTAGATCATTTATTTTTAACTACATAAAAGATAAATTGTTTTCAGAAACACATGCTTGAGCTAGTGACTTAGTTCTCAGACACTGGTTTCAGGGTAGAACAGATTACTCCCTGAAGGTCTACTCCACTCTTTACTGAAGGATCTTAGAAATACAATTTGAATTAGAAAAGTAATATTTAAATAAATACAAGTAGGAAAGGTGAACCAAGGCCTATATTTCCTAATAAAAAGCCATTTGATTCCCAATGTTATTTCATTTTTAAAAATCTGAAATCAAATATGATAATAATTTCAAAGCTCAAAAAGGAAGAAGTGTCAGTGAGAAAAATCCTTTTCCATAAAAAGTTTTGGTCTAAACTAACTTGTTTGCAAGTTTTGCAAGAACTTTTCCATGCTTTAATATATGACGTATCTTGGACTTTAACTTAATTGCGCAATTTATAGTCATGTCAGATCTAGCATTAACTAAAATGTAAATTATATGAGAAATTAATAGCTTTACTACAGCAGACAACTTTTAAACCTTCTGGACTCTAGCCTAGCATTATAGCCAAAACTGTATGGCATAATCTTTTTGTGTGCTCACAACAAATCATTTCTTCTACCATGAAAAACTTATTTTTCTGAGTTAATATATTGTTATTTTTTTAAATGTCCGTACTAAATAAGCTTAGAAGTGAATGTCACAAATAGCGTAACATCTTTTTAGCTCAGTAAAGAGTGTAGCGGGAGTACCACTGAGCCTCTCTGCTCTATCTACATGATGGAAAATGTGATACAGAAAGAGCATAAGGTCTGCTGCCTCTAGCCCCTTCCTTGACTTTGAAGTGGTGAGTGCAAGCCTGAAGAAAACTGTTCTGCCCAGGGCAGGCAGGCAGAGCTGAATGCCAAGCTGTAGAGATGCTGTGCTGGGTTAGTCATATATTCTATTATCACCCACAAAAGCTGGATAAATTTCACAGTTATACACCTGGTCCCTGAGGGACTCCTTATCTCAGCTGAGATAAGCACTCTGGCCGACAGCAAGCACCACCCATCCTGATTATCTAATCTCAGCTAATGGCCCATTAGCACCACCCACCTTGATTAATAGCCCGATCTTGGAGTGTCAGAGGACCACGGGGATACGGGAATCATCGGAGGAACACAAGGATCATCCAAGCTCATTACCAAAGCAACCAATAGAACATCGGGAAAATCCTCTTCCATTGTGAAAGTCCCCGCCCCTGGGGGAGGTGCCAGCCAAGAAACACAGCATAAAACAAGGATTTTGGATGGGAGAAGCTACCCTCGACTCGATGGGACTCCACTCTTGGGACTCCACTCTCGACGGGACTGTCGATGGGACACTCCACTCCACTCTTCGGAATTGGACTCAGCTACTCCACTCCACTCCTTGGGACTGGACTCAACTGGACTCCACTCCACTCCTCGGGACTGGACTCAACTGGACTCCACTGTACTCCACTGCTCTACTGGACTGGACTACCAGGCTTTTCTGCAGGACCAGTGCCTAACTGGACTACACAGCTACCACCCTTGTCAACAGGGTGTCAGGTTGTACCGTGACTCTGTCAGTTTGTTTAGGCCGGTGTTTCTGTATTACTGCATTTATTTTAACCTTTTTTATTAAAATTGTAATTTTGACCTAAAATCTCTCCAGGTATTTTGTGTGGGGTTAATTTTCCCCTGCTGGTTTACAGTCAAACCAGCACAGATACCAAAACGATCTGAATATTGTGAAGAATTTTGGGGATCATGGAGAAAACAAAACTGATAATATTTAGGACAAGCTTATGTGCAAGCACTGAAGTTTATCAGTACTTTGAAAATATAAACAAAGGTGAACTCATGAACAAAACCTCTTCTCTTTAGTTCAATACTACTGTAAATATAAATAAGTCAGGCTGGAAGTTACTGGCACCACACTGATCTTAATCAGATTAAGCAGAGGGCATCTTGGAGTTACGAGGCCTACATAAGGATCTGGAGTTGTCACAGTATTGGAGACAAAGCTGGAGATCTGAGTGCATGTTATTCTGCTTATTTCAAGATAAAACCATAAACATCAGGGAAAAACATGTCTATGGGAACTAACAATGAAGGTAAATCTGAAAAGAATGTATAGAAGACCAGCAGACTCTAGAAGTAAATCCATGTTGATTTTCCTACAAGTCATTGTATTCACAAAGGATGTTGAGAACTATGGAAAATGCTTTTTTACGTTTATAATAACATAATACATGGGCAATAAAGTTTATAATTCACGTTCACATCAAGACTAATTTTATTCACAGTAGGGAAAGGGATGAGACCTGACAAACTGCAGCTTGCAAATATCACAGTATGTACCAGAGAGTGCTGGTTTAACTGTAAACCAGCAGGGGAAATTAACCCCACATAAATACCTCGAGAGAGAGATTTAGGTCAAAATTACAATTTTAATAGTAAGGTTAAAATAAATGCAATTAATACAGAAAGAAAACTGGTTTAAAAACCACAAGGTCACAGTACAACCTGATACCCCATTGACCAGGGTGGTACCTGTATAGTCCAATTAGGTACTGGTACTGTAGAAAGTCTGGAACTGTGGGAAGTTCACCTCCTCTGCTGAGTACCCTGTAGTCCTCTGGATGTCCAGGGGTGCAGAAAGGTCTGGTCGTCTGCGTGTCCAGTGGTCTGGGTGTCCAGTGGTTTGGGTGTCCAGTGGTCTGAGAGTCCAGGCCTGGTAGTCCAGTGGTGAAGGGTCCAGTTGTGGTGGTCTGGAGTCCTCTGGGTTTCCAGTCATCTGGTTTTCCACTGGTCTGGTAGTCCAGTCCTGGTAGTCCAGTGATCTCTCCCATCCCAATGCCTACTTTTATGTAATGTTTCTTGGCTGGTACCTCCCCCAGGGGAGGGGATTTCCACAATGGAAAGGGAAATTCCCGGCATTCTATTGGTTAGTGTGTATCTGGTTCGGTAATGAGCTCACAAGAGCCGAGTCTTAAGGGAGAAAACAGTTTCCGGCATTCTATTGGTTGGTGTTTATCTGGTTTGGTAATGGGCCATTATCTGAGATAATCTTCTCAGGATGGGTGGTGCAATGGGCCACTAACCGAGATAATCTACTCAGGATGGGTGGTGCTTCCTGTGGGCCAGAATGGTTATCTCAGTTGAAATAACTGAGTACCACCCCACCTCACATGAGCAGAGGGAGACTCAGGGAGCAAATGACCCAGTTTATCGAGGAAATATGTGGATGGTGATAGAACACATCCTTTTATGGTTAACCCAGGACACAGAGATAACAAAGTATTTCCAAAGGCATCTAAGAACTTATATGAATATGCATTTTACATAGCAATTTCAGCTGAAACTATTGCTGACTTTCCACAGGCAGCCTTAAAAGGGAACTAGATTGCATATTACTTATCAGGAAATTTAATTTGAATCAGATCAATTAGTTACAAATTTAAATACATTTATTAAACAGAATTAAGTCTCTAAGTCTTCAGTCTCATTCAAAATTAAAGTGACATCAATATGGTATGACATAATTTTCAAAGTGAATTAAGCAAATCCAAATTAAGGCTGTCTTAGAGCTAAGAAAAAGAAATCCCTGTAGGTGTTCACTGTAATCTGAAGTCATTTTCAAAAGTCCCTTTCTTAGTGTTATGTAGTTTATTCTCTGGGCTTCCTTGAATTAACTCAGAAAGAATTTCAATAATGTATGAAAAATCTCAAGTCATATCCAGTGTTTTTTATAGAGGGCAAACTCACAGAAACTTAATAAATCATAACAAAAGTCTTAAGGGATATTTGACTTACAATACTTATTTTCCAGAGGATAAAAGATTAGCAACATCTATTCCTTAGAGTAGCAAATAAAACAAAGATTGTTAACTAGCAAAGAAATGTACTGATTTGGAAACAGAAGCATTAGATTTATGCAGCAGTTCTTGCAAATATGTGTTTATATATTATTGGTTACAATCAGATGGGACGCCCACTTTTTCTGTGATGAGATGTTCTACACTGGTCCTTCATCTGAATTTGCCCTATGGATTTATGTTTGTAGAAAAATGAATCTTTAAATTCAGTATCAGCTACGCTTTTTTTCGTCAGCAATTCCTTGTAAAAAAACAGATGAACTTCTTTCTCTGGAGAACTTTGCCTTCCTTTTATTTACTGCTTTCTTTTGATAGGAGCACTTTAATAGGCTCATCTAATACACAAAACTATCCAACTAACTTCTTTAATGAAGATTGATTTTTATTTCTCTTACATTATTGTGCAACTGAAATGCCTGTTTACAGCACTTTATGTGAGATCAGAATCAGACTGACTTGTAAATAAAGTAACAAACACTGCTGTTGCAAGTCGAACGCTTTGAACCAACAACGAGCATACTCACAAATGTGTTCCTCAAATGGGAGTTGAAGGAAAATTTTCAAAGTTAACTTGTAAATAAATTTAACATCAGCGAAATTTCCTTTGTGGGTCAAGAAGAGGTAGTGAACAGAGCAGAGAGCATCACTGCCAAACATTGCAAATTCATGAATGAGTGTAGTCTGGAGCTGCTTAATCAATTTCCTATCAAAAATAATTACATTAAATAGTAATTCATATGTTTTAAAGCAAAATACTTTAGGTCATTTCCTCATGGAATTCTATGCAGCTCTAATGTACATCCGCTTTTAAAAGCTACGGCTACTCCCAGGCTTTCAGTAAATTCCATAAGAAGATGGATGTTTTAAAAACTTTACCATGTCCCTCACAGGCATCCCACAGCAGCTTGTAAACTCCCTTAACAGTTACAAAATTCACATACAATTTTTCATTTTCAAGTGCACTCCCACAAATAATGACTTCTACATTTCTCAATGTTTCTTCTCTAATGTGAGGAAAAATAATTCATTCAATAATTTTATTTTGCGTAACTTCAGTCTATAAATATTTCCTGAACTTTCTGACATCACTCAGTGATATAACCCTAGAACTCTCTTCAGAGTACTTGCTGAGGGAATTGTTTTCCAGTCTAGATTTCGTTAATGATGTGCACTTGTATATAGGAAATGCTTGTGTATATAAGCATTTCGTTTTGGTACACAAAGTTGACAAAATTCTGTTTAAAATATGTCCTTTTTTTTACGTAAAGTGTCCCATCCAATCTGGCCTTGAACACTTCCAGCAATGGGGCATCCACAGCTTCTCTGGGGAACCTGTTCCAGTGCCTCATCACCCCACAGTAAATAATTTCCTCCTAATATCTAATCAAAATGTACTCTCTTTCAGTTTAAAGCTATTCCCACTTGTCCTGTCACTTGCCCTTGTCAAAAGCTCCTTCCCAGCTCTCCTGTAAGTCCCCTTCTAAGTTCTCCCAGGAACTTTCTCTTCTCCAAGCTGAACAATCCCAACTGTCTCAGCTTGTCTTCATAGGAGACAATTGTAAAATTGAAAAATCTAATATTTCTTCCCAGCAAAATTTACAGCATTCATGTCTGTTGGATTTTGGTAAAGAAATTTCTAATGTGAAAGTCATATTTCCTGGGTTGCACTGTACTCTATCATGAGGAGTAAAGCAATACTTCAGCAATCCAGTCACAGTAACATGGATATCATCACTGCTGGTATGAGAGGGACCAATAAATAATTAACACTTCTATTAGAGGCCTTTCTATCATGTCCCTCTCTTGACATACCCGCAACAGCATGTATCAGCCCTAGCAGTTAAACCATGGCATTTTAACCACCTGGCACCAGGAAGTTTTCACAATAATCTTATACTTGGATCTGCCTTATCCTTAAGAGAGGAAAGCTTTCTTGCCTTGTCATGCCCTCGTCTCGAGAATTGTTCCTTGTAAAATCCACAAAAACATGTTGCTAAACCACTTGGTTGAGAAAGGTGTGCTCCTATTTTTCTCCTTTCATGTTAATTTTTTTCATAAGATCTTATTTTTACTTAGACCTTGATAAATGCATGTTTTCTCATACATGATTTCTTGGTGTTAATAAAAGGAGCCACATAATTTAAACCAAAACATTTTATTTCATCAAAGTGCCAGTTGTTCTTACATACATCATAACTGAAAATTGCCTAGGCAACCTGCATAACTACACAAGACATGAGAAGTCCTCTGGTGATCCTGGTCCGACAGCTTGCACATAATCACTTTTTTTCTTTAGGCTTGAGCAGCAGAGAGCCTTGAATATGTGGTACACTGCCTTCACTTCAGCCTGTGTACACAACCTGGGCCAAGGCTAAAGCTGGCCTGATGAGCTGTGCCCCTTAATATTGCTCTTGCAGGCAAAGCAGGCAGATATGTTCCTCCCATGGACAGGTGAGAGCGGAAAGGTCAAAATGTACACATATGGCTCTTCTGAACTGTTGTGTGCACCTACAACATATGGCAGAAGTGCAAGCAGAGGAGCCAAAAATTTCAACAAAATTATGCGGTTTTGAAGCTGTTTAGAAAAAAAGAGGAGCATGGCAAAGTAAATAACTCATCAGCATTTGGAAGAATAAACACCAGAAGGAGGCCTCAAGGAGATGTGTGTCCTCCTGCATTTTAAACAAATATCAAGGTAGGTAACTTACATGATAAATACACTGCAGTTTGATTTCAGTAATCTTTTAAATTAACAAAACTACATTTGTTTATCTCAGTTACCAAAACTGCATAAGTTGCTAGGTTATTTTCAAGCACCATTTCAGTCTCAAGCACGAATTGCAGGGGAGAATTTCAGTTGTATTTCAAATGCTTTTGTACCACAGTCCAACACGCGGAATTTATGCTCCATAAGTTTTCAGAGCAGAATTAAGTTTATGCAAACACATTGTTCACCATGTTTTCTCCCATCATATGCTAAATATATCCTTACACTTCTAGTACTAATTGGATTACTTACAAAAAACCCACAGATTTTAAATAATCAGATCTGTTTTCTAGGAACCAACTTACTTCCACTGCATCACTGGAGTACCTAACTCACACATGATTGCCATGTGCAGAAATGGGCTTTTACACACATTTTCTCTATGTGTCTCTCATATTGGATCTTGGTTCATGCTTCCAACCAGTTACCATATACGCCAGGTAGAGAGCTCCTGCTCCAACCTGCTCATCATGGTCAGAACTGTATCAAGACAGTTTCTTCGGCTAACAAGAGGTGGTGCCATTACAGCTGTGAAGATACTTAAATTCTATAGACCATCTTTATAAAGGCATCTGAAAAAGCAGATACGCCTCCAGTGCTGCTTTTAAAACATACTGGCACCCAATTCCTTCATGGAGTCAGCTGCCTTAGCATTTCCAAATTAATCTTGCTTGAAACTACCTTGCAAATTTTGCCCACCTGATTTCTTTGATCTCCCAACTAGTACCTATGACAGTGTCTGGGAACAAGCTCCAGTTTTCCAAATGATGGTTCAGAGTTCCTGCAGGACCATCTTTCCACTCTTGGAACTGTTAATTGAAGAGTTAGACTGTAAGCTTTGTAAGGGAGAAAAAATTACCAGCTTTTTATTCTTTTTTTTTTCTATAAGTGCCACAAGTATACTACTATCTTCCGTAAAAAGGAAATTTGGAATTCACAGCCAGTTTCCACTAATGCAAGTTTCCCGTGGATACTGTTTATCTTCACTTGTTGAAAAGCACATTAACAAGGTGGCGTGGAACAAAGCTAGCATCTGCACTTTCACTTATGCCTAACACACTGAGGTTTGGCATATGACATGTTGAAACATTAATTCATTCCTGATCGAGCCTCAGATCAATCAAAGCACTGCCTACATGAACTCTTAGTAACAAAGCAGAGGGTAAGGAAATAAAGAACTGTAGAAAGAGGATAACTCTTTTCAACTGAAAGCATCTGCTCAGGCTGCCTGAAAAACAAGAATTCAATTTGTAGCAACAAAACTGAGACCACTTGAAAATGTTCAGGGAGGTACAGAAAAATCTTCAAACACAAACTGAAAAGCCTCCCACGCTTGGAGAGACACTCATACAGCTGGTTCCTTTCTTGAGTTCCTCCTCCAGCAGAGCTGTATCCCACTTTTTTGCGGTGCTATGTCATGGCCCTTTGTCTTGGGATGACTTCATGATGCTATACATCCTAATCACCTGCTTAATGAAAAATATTAATTCTGTGTCTTCAAACTGGCTTGAGAAGCCAGGAGCTATGTTTTGATTTTCTTCAGGGATGTTTGCATTCTTGACTTATCTCTGCCGTTCTCAAGAGAAACTCTACTTCTCAGGAGGGAACTCTCACCGGCTGCTTTTCTGTGTGGCAGAAGGCAAAGGGGACACTTTTTAACCCTTTTTTTTCCTGTGAACTTTCGCCCTGCTTTTACTCAGCTGAGGGATAATCAGAAGGAGTTAAAACTTGCTTTTGGCTTTTTCCCTCCTCTGCCTGAGGCAAGGAAAGAAGACAGCTTTTTTTTTTTTCTTTTTCCCCTGGGATTGTGTTTCTTTTCCTTCTTCCTTTGGAACTTTACAACAGACCACTGAACTCTGGGGCCTGCCCCACCCTGGGCCCGGGGAGAGGCCTGCACCATCCTAGACCCAGAGGGAGACAGAGAAGAAAACTACAGCCAGGAAACAAAGGACTCTGAATTCATCCAGGTTGTCTTCATCACAAGGGGTTTATTATCTAACATTATTCATTTTTTATTTTTCCTTTCCCTTCCCCTGGTGCCTGCGTGCACTCCCCCCAGCAGCTGGGTTTTGTTAAATAAACAGGTTTTTTTCACTTTCCTCCCAGAAATTCTTATGGTGGGGGGGTGGGGAGAGGGAAGGGAGTTTTAGGATGCTATCTTTTGCAGAGGAGGCTCTTCGAGTCTTCATCCTAAGCTTGTCCAAACCGTGACACCCTTCTCCTGTTTTGTGCCAGACGTGGCCTTGGGTATTGGAGTCTAAAACAGCAGGTCTGGCACTGCCTGGGCAGGGCCCACTTTCCCAGGAACACAGCTAAAAGGCTGTGTCCTGCCTGCACAGCCTCTTGCAATAACCTAGCTTGCCTCAAGCCCTCCACGCAGGTCATCTCTACCACGGCATGAGCCATTCTTGGGTCTCACATCTATCCAGAAGGGAGGTCTGTACAACTGAAAAGTGACTGCCAAAAGGTTTTGTTTTGACCAGGGATGAAGCAGTTTTCTAGGATTTGGGAGATCCATGTAACAGTCTCTGAACACCCCTCTTCAGCCATACTAAACTCTGTCTCCTTCTCTCACTCATCCCCAGTAAGCACGAAGCACGTGAACTGCAGCCCTTCTAGAGGCTGTTGCATTTCTTTTCACTAAAAATTCCACCTTTGCCTAAGAAACCTCCCCTAGAAAAGTTTTATTAGAGCAAAGACATTGACAAAGAATTTCAGTTTTGACAAAACAATACTTGCCAGTGATGAGTACAACTCTCACGGTTGCATCCTAGGGCATCATTGTATGCTAATTACTGGGATGTGGTGAGCTTTGTTTGCTGTTTATAAAAGTAAAATCATAGGCAAGAACTCTTTCTGTCAGCTGTCAAAATTAGCAATAAGCTAGTTTTCACTGAAGAAGGTTTCTGGCAAGCAGTCAACTAGAAAATTGAAAGTGAGAAAGAGAACATTTATCAGACGTGAAAAACAAGTGTAGCATTTAAGCATACTTAATGCAAAGCTTGGTTTCACTGCATGCAGCTCATCTGTATAGAGTGGAAACAAACAGAAATGTGCGTCTGTTGAGAGAGAAGGAATGGAAGAGATTAGCTGACAGGGGGGAAAGTGCTGTGGGAATTTGCAGGAAGGTCTAAAGCATCCAGTTTAACTTTTTTATTAAAGTGGAAAATTCTGATATAGCTTCCAGTAGAAGCCCTTTCTTATCTGCCCTTTTTTGCATATGTACAAGGAAATTCACCCAACACCTGCTACACAAGTGTGTTTGTCTCCACTGAGGACAATGAAGAATGCTGAACTGGAAAAGATTTAATCAAAAGCAACAAATATTTGTAAGATGCACCATGTCAAACTGGAGTGTTGCCTTAGCAAGATCACTGTCTTTCTACCACAGAGGCAGTGACAAATGACTCTGCAGAGGGAAAAACACCATGCTTCTGAACCCATCTTACATATCAAACAGCACATTTAACCTCCTAATTTCTTACTGACTTTTAACACCATGTGCGTTTTGAAGTGTGTTATCAGATAATAATTTTCTATCTTAGGCAACAACAGCAAGAATGTGTACCAAGAAAAACAGATATAAAGAGCCTTCACACCGAGAACATGGCACATGTTAGGAACGTATGCAAGGTTTACAAATAACAATCCAGATGAAAGCAATCTATGACCACTTCAAGAAAAATTCCTTCATTCCTATATGAATCCTTCTTTGACGCCATAGAAACACAGAATCACAGAACGGTTTGGGTTGGAAGGAACCTTAAAGATCATCCGATTCCAACCCCTCTGCCATGGCTGGTACACCTTCCACTAGACCAGGTTGCTCAAAGCCCTATCCAACTTGGCCTTGAACACTTTCAGGGATGGGGTATCCACAGCTTCTCTGGACAACCTGTTCCAGTGCCTCACCAGCCTCACAGAAAATCTCTTCCCAATACCTGATCTAAACTTACTCTCTGTCAGTTTAAAGCCATTCCTTCTTGTCCTGTCACTACGTGTCTTTGTTAAAAGTCCTTCTTCATCTCTCTTGTAGGCTCCCTTCACCTACTGGAAGGCCACCCAGGGCCTTCTCTTCTCTAGGCTGAACAGCCTCAACGCTCTCAGCCTGTCCCCATAGGAGAGGTGCACCAGCCCTCTGATCATCATCATGGCCCTCCTCTGGAGGCCCTCCAACAGGTCCACATCCACCTTATGCTGGGGACCCCAGAGTGGGATGCATTACTCCAGGTGGGGGAGAAGGGAGAATAACTCTCCAGAGGGGGAGTATCACCTCCCTCAACCTGCTGACCACACTCCTTTTGACACAGTCTTGGATACAGTTGGCTTTCTGGGCTGCAAGCACAGCCGGGAAGTAAGGAGGGAACCATCTGGCAAACTCATACCAGACTAAAACCACAAAGCAGAAATTTCAGAAGTAGCACATTTAGTTTGCAGTTTGGGTGTTATTTGTGCCAAACACCAACAGGAAAAGACTGGTTATCTCACCCTGCTCATAGATGTGCTCTTCTCTGTCCTTTCAAATAGTATTGTGATTCCTCAGAGGATAGATTAAATGGTTTTCAGATTTATCTCCAAAGGCACAGGCAATATCAAGGTTTCCAGCATGTCAGGCCACCAGCTAGGTGTCATTTTTCCCCAGAAAATAAGAAAAAAAGACTGTGTTTTCCTATCCTGGTTTTTTGCCCTCCATCCACCCCATGTTTTTCTGAAAGGAAATCCATATTCAGATCAGCTCTATTAATAAACAAGGCAACTTTCCCCAGCTCCCAACTCCTTCCCTGCTAAGTAGCAAATTTCCATTTCTTTCCTTCATTTATTAAAGCAATGACTCAGAGGGTTCTCACAAGGCTGAAACAACCAGGATGTGTGAAATGTTCATATCAAATCAAGACACAAGACAGCTGAAAAATTAATAAAAAGCTTCTAATATCATAATTATCTATAAATATTTTTCTCACTGACAGATTTTGACCCCGTTTCTGTTTGTGGAGGCAAGGAAACTCATTCCACAATGCTCACCTCATGCAGACCTCTTTCCCCCAGCAATCACTTTAAAAAAATGACTCTCTAGGCCCCGCCTGAGTTTTTACCAAGGCTTTAAGAGCAATAAAAGTAGGTGGTAGAGCTTAAATAAAACATACTTTATGTCTTCTTCTGAAAAAAAAAGTCTAGCAAATAGTGAATGTGCATCAACAGAAGAGATATGCAAAAGTCTGTGGCCTGTCCTAATCTTTCCTATATCATCTTCTGGCATGGCATGTATTCCCAAGCACACAGTGCCTTAACTGCCAAACAGCCAAATGTCCTGTGGTGGATTGACCCTGCCTGGACACCAAGTGCCCACCAAAACCATTCTGTCAATCCCCTTCTCAGCTGAACACAGCAGATAAAATAGAACAAAAGGCTTGTGGGTCAGGATAAGAGCAGGGAGAGATCACTCAGCAATTTCATCCTGGCAGAATAGACTCGACTCAGGAGAATTAATTATATTACCAATCAAATCAGAGGCAAGTAACAAGAAATAAAACCAGATCTTAGAACACCTTTTCCCACCCTTCCCTTCTTCCACGGCTCAACTTCATTCCCAATTTTCTCTGCCTCATCCCCCCACAATGGCACAGGGGTACAGGGAATGGGGGCTGTAGTCAGATCATCAGACGCTGTCTCTGCAACTCCTTCCTCCCCAGCAGGAGGACTCTTCACACTCTTCCCCGTTCCAGTGTGAGGTTCTTCCCACGGGAGACTCCATGAACTTTTGCAACATGAGTCCTTCCCACAAACTGCAGTTCTTCACAAACTGATCCAGCACAGGCTTCCCACAGGGTCATAGTCTCCTCTCAGGCATCCACTGAGCTGTTTCTCTTACATATTCTCACTCCTCTGTCTAGAGCAGTTGCGTTTTCTTTTCCCCCTTCTTAAACATGTTATCCCAGAGGCACTTCCACCATCCCTGACTGGCCTAGCCTTGGCCACTGGCAGGTCCATCCTGGCTGGCATCGGCTCTGTCACACACAGGGGAAGCTTCTGGCAGCTTCTCACAGAAGCCACTGTAGACCTCTGCTACCAAAACCTGGCCAGGTAAACCAAACACATATCCCCATCAACATCAGTGCTTTGTCTAGAAGGAGGTAAAATCTCTTAAAATTCATCTGCATTAAATTCTGTGGCTTTTGCACTTAAATGAAGAGTTCTATTCACTTCTCTCAATAACTAAATAGCTTGCTGCATTTCTTCCACAGAAAAGAAATTTCTGCTCGTTGTATGTATTTTGTAAAATATCTTGGGTTGTCTCCAAATGAAAAGGACTATAAATAGATACCGGTTTATTATTTTAATTTATTTGTAAGCTCTGTGCTCTTTGGTGAGACAAAATGCTTTCTACAGAACAGCATAGTGCTTGTCCAAATTTTTAAGCCATATAAATGAGAAATATTACTCTATAAAACCTTTCTACCTTTTCCTATACCAATTAAGAAACAAACAAAAATGTTTGTACAATACACATTGTACAGTGTTTGTACGAGGAAACCTAGTCTGACATATTATGTATGTGTCACACATAAGATTCAAAATTTGTTTGCTCCTGGCCAGAACTAGTATGAAGAGTTAAGCATGTAAGTTCATAAAAAGAGCTCTATATTACTCATCTGATGCTAATGGGATTTGAGTTGCAGCTGTGATGTTCATGTTATCATTAGGTCTATGTGATTTAACTGTATTTTATTTTCTGTTTAAAATTCATCTATCAGGGTGAAATCAGAAATGTGGTTTCTCTCACACACAGAGCAATTACTTTCAGTACAAAGCCTGTGGAGAGAAAGGTCTTCTGTTCTTCAAAAAATAGGTAGAATTTAACAGGATTTTTTACACGAGCAGCATACTTTCTATGTCTTGCCCAGCTGCCGTTTAACACTACAGAAACCTGTATCCACAGGTATATATGTGTTCCTGAAGTTTTCCAGATGTTCCTGTGCCAAACCCAAGCGACTCCTTGCCTAGCTCATTCTTTTGCCTGACAGTTGTGGCTTGAAAACCTCTCCCACATGCCTCTTGGGCTTCAAAATCAACTGCAGTTGCAGCTGCCACCATTTGGTGTTCAAGCAGGTGAAAATAACACTGTAGTAAAAGCATTAACTCAGGGACAAAGCACTATATATATACCATGCTCAAATCCTGATCTGAGTTTCTACTACATAAGGTTCAGATTTGTATCGATTGCTCAGCTGAAAGCACCCTGAAAATGCACGTGAAAACTTCTCTGTATTGCAGGTTTGTTGAATGTGGAAACCGAAGTTTTATATGAAAAAGCTTTTCCACTGTATAAAACCAAATCAAGCCCATGGCCATAAATGAAGTGTTCTCCTGGGATGAGAAAGACTTCTGTTCTCCACCTGATCCAGAGATGGTACACACTTTTATTTTCAGTGAGTGAATGAAATTATTCTAATGTCTCATTTTGTGAAGAAAAATATTATTTTCATAAAATTCTGTGTGATTTTATTATTATTATTATTATTATTATTATTATTATTATTATTATTATTATTGCTCCTCACTTGTATGGCTGCCACACTGAGGAATCAATTTCTATGTATGTCTAGGTTATGGCACAATCAGCAGCAAAACACTTTTAAAATGCACAAACACGAACACAATTAAGAACCATCTACAAGGTGCAGTAGAGTGGCTAAATGTCACTTTGCCCTGTCAGATCAAAAAGGAGAAACTCCATACTAGGGAGCACTGTATGTGCATACTTACATATGGCACAGAACTGTAACACCTGACAGCTCTCATAAGGCCAAAGCACTCTCTTTTAATGTGATTCATCTAGCTGGAGGTAATGTCTGAATTTTAGGCACGTATAGGAGTTGCTAAGATGTAAGAAAAACTTTAAAAAAGAAGAAAAAAAAGTAATATGGATTTACAGATAACAGCTTTATGCCTGTGTAATTTCTAAGTCCTTTTATTTTCAGCAAAGAAGACAGGAGCTCAAGCAGGAGTTGAAATAAGACAGGGGAATGATACAGTAGGTAACCTTAATTTCTATGCAGGAGCTGTCCCACCCTAGACACTTCTTGCACCATGACACAAACCAGAGATAAGAAATATCACCAGACTGAGGAAAAAAGTGTTGCAAAAGCATGAATTATCAGGTTACCTGCTACAAATGGCAGCATCTTAACAACAATTTTCAGTTGAATAAAGGCATTTTTGAATCAGGGCATTTTTGGCCATAAAAAATTATTCTTCGGGGGAGATAGAGGGAAGTACGCATCCCTAAAATGCAACCTGCCATTCCTGTGGCTAATTAACAGTGGTTTTGCCAAGTACATTACAACTTCACAGTACAAGGGCATTTTCACAGATAAATCAAATATTTGTCCAGCAAATGCAGACTTTCAAAGCTGTGTTTCAGATTTCTAGAAATAGAAGATAAATATAGTCAACAGATTTTTTTTTGCCTATACTAAACATTAATAAAGAGCAAGATTTAGTTGCAGGTCTATCATCAGACTGCCTTCATGACTGCTTCCGGGTGCTGCTTTCTGAAAACCTTTTTGTACAGCAAAGTATTTTAAAAATGGTAATGCCTGTTTTGGAGACAGACAGGTACGTATTTGCTTTGATGAGAGACAGTCTGGAAGGAAATGCATCAGCACTAATAAGTACTCTTCTTCCAAGACATAATGGCCTTTACCAAGAAAGTCTGCAGTACTTCAGAGTAGTTTCCAAACTCTCTTTTTACCTTGCACCTTTTTCCAACTGTACCAAATCTTTCGTACTTCAGTACCAATCTTGTCCACTTTATCTCCATGCGTCAACAGATTCTAAATTGTTTGAGGGCTTGAATTGTTTTCAAGCCTTTTAGAACGTATTTCAACTAATTTGAAGATAAATAGGTTGCTTTATAATATATGTAGGTAATTGGGATTTATAAACTAAAAGTGAAAAGCGATCTTGTACACCTATACATAGGTACACACATGCTCACACACCCTATTTCTCATGTCTCCTAGTTTTTATACTCTTCTCCTAAGCAACTGATGTCACTGTCAATACAATTTTCTTATGCCATGTACCCACTATCAAGTCTTCACACCATTAAATCACTAATAGACACTAACACCTCCAGGAGGTTTACTACAGGGCCTGCTGCAACTTTGCAGTGGAGTACAAAGCAGCAGATATTTTCAATATTCCTTTTAGCAGGGAAGTAGCAACCTAGATTCCTATAGCCATCAGTCTGCCCCAGGGCTTGTTTACTTATGACGGAGATGGACATTTTCCTTCTGAAGATCCCTAAGCCCATCTGAGATGTTGCAATTGGTATAAACAGATTTGGGAACTGAATAAGAGAGCTTGTATTTGCTACCAAGTAAAAATCAACATTAGAGGGAAAACACACTGAACAGGCTGCTAGCTTCCATGATTATTTTCCATAAGTGATTGTCCTGGTTTCAGCTGGGTTAGAGTTAATTTTCTTCTAGCAGCTGGTACAGTGCTGTGTTTTGGATTTAGTAAGAGAATATCTTGATAACACACTGATGATTTAGCCGTTGCTAAGCAATGCTTACCCCAAGTCAAGGACTTTTCAGTTTCCCATGCTCTGCCAGCGAGCAGGTGCACAAGAAGCCAGGGGGGTGCACTGCCAGAACAGCTGACTCAGTCTGACCAGGTCGGATATTCCATACCACAGAATGTTGTGCTCTGTGCATAAACTGGGTAGAGTTGGCCAGGAAGAGCCAATCACTGCTCAGGGATGGGATGGGCATTGGTCAGCGGGTGGTGAGAGATTGTATTGGACATCAGTTGCCTGTCTTGGATTTTATTTTTCTCTCTCTCCTTTTTATTACTATTATTATTAGTATATTATTTTATTAGTATTAGTATTAATATTATTATATTTTACTTTGTTTCCATTATTAAACTGTTCTTATCTTAACCCACAAGTTTGTTGGGGAGGCAGGGTTGGGCAGCAAGAAAGCAGCTGCATAGTTCCTTATCTGAAGTTATCTGAAGGGGCAGGCAAAGCCTGTTTTCTTTCTGGACAGCTACAAAACAGCATTGCCACCACAGCTAATCATTTATGAAGGAAGATGCAGTTATACCTCTGAATTATGAGAAGTGCTGGGTATTGGCTCAGAATTTTACATTTCAGAAGAGGAGAATATTTTCTTTCTTTCTAGCAAAGCAAGGAAACTCAGAGTCCAAATGTTAACATGAGCAGAGGATTCTGAAACTCGTGCTAAATTCTTAGCTTTCTTATCAGTTGTCTCACAGTCCTGACATACCCCAAGGCCATGCTCAAAGCTATCAAATTGCCAGTTAGGAGACATCAGGGGTAATGTCCCCATAATTTCTCGTTAGCAGTGAAGACGTGGTAAATCATACAGACAAAAAACTAACAACATGCTTTCTGAGAAAGCTTCAGCCTTAGCATTTTGCTTGCAACCACAGTAAAAAAATCACCTCTTGAGATACTTTCATTAAATATGGTATCAAGTAATACTGAGCAAAATATCCTGCTATCTGCATGTGGTAAAAAACACAGCAGGAGAGAGGAAACTGTTTATTTTCCCAGTTACATTATTATCAGTCCCATGAATAATTTGTGAGAAATATTGATATTGATTTTGAAGATGTGGACAAAATATGTGCCTTTTGAAAACAGGATTATTTTGTCAATTATGCCCATGTAACACATGCAAAGTACTGTTGCAGATACTGAAGAAGAAAACATGTTTTTCACCTCTTTTATATTTGAAATTAGATATAATCCTGTATAATAAAGCACTGGCATTACATTAACAAGGTTTTTAAAAGTTTTGTATAGATTAAAATGTAGTACAGAATACAAACACATAAGGAAAACATTATTAGATGTTGAAATTAGCTGGTTGGTCAAACATTGCTGTGTTTCTTTATTCCCCCAGATATTCTTTATGAAAATGTCCATCTTTTTTTAGCCCTTAAAATAACATTTCTTTAGTATCCAGCAGGTGCAGAATGACTTGGCACATACACCAAACTACATAATCAGCTATTACTTTCTTGAGAAATACCTCTCATTTTAGATTCCATGCCCTGTTTTCATGCCCAGACAGGCAGGTAGTATCTACTCAGATACTTCCCACATTCCCCTCACATTCTACTGCCAGTGGCTGCTATCACACTCCTGGCAGCGGCTGCTATCACACTCCTGGCAGCCAGATCTTTTCCCTGAGGGACAGAGGTGATGAAAAGATGATATTTAATGAGCAAATTCACTGATTTGTGAGAAATTCTGAAACTTTCCGTTTATATCTAAATCAAGACAAGAAGTCAAACATCCAGGATTTTCTAAAAAAAAAACAAGCCAAAATACTTTGATTCGGTCAGTTGAAACATCTTTCAGTCTATCACTCTGGCAATGAATAGATGTACTCACTATATTGTACTACACACCTGCAAGGTACAGTTAAAAATTATCAGGAAAAATTAATTTTTAGTTTGATAGATTAAGTAAATTATCACAAGCTCAATTGATTTTGCTGAATCCGCATTTTTTTCTGACGAAAATACCTTGGTGGGAAAAAACCAGTCAGATTTACAATGATTATGTTTGATTAAGAATTGATAAGAAAATAAGGAAAAAAAAATCCCAGCACAATTTCCCAGGCTTCTTTGCAAGGGACTACATTAATTTAACAGCACCAAAGAAATGCTGGCTCAAATCAGTGAGTTTTCCCTTTGCCTTTCACAGGACAAAACTTTCATTTCTAATTTTCCTCTAAATTTCTCGGCATTTTGAGATATTGCTCATTCACTAAACTTGGAGTTTCTCAGCACTTGAGCATCATTTCTCTGTCATCTGCTGGTCTGCACTGAACCAGAACAACCAGGTATATTTTCCACATAAAATATTTCCAAATTAAAAGAAGCAGGAAACACAGAAGGTGACATACTAATTATCCACACTAGTTGATTACAATTGAACCTCACAAGCAGGTCCATGACCATACTTTTGCTATATTGAATTTTTGGAACCTCCAGAAAGGAAGGGAGGTGAGAGTGGCTGCAGCAAGTACAGCTGATTCCCGAGGTGCCTGCGTGTGTCTGCTCCATATTGCCTTCCTCCAGGACCCACGGGACAGCACAGCCTGTCCCTGCTGCCCCATTCCCCAGCCAGCACTACAACACCTAGGACAGGCAGCTCCCACCCTGCCTTCACTTTTCGCTGCCTCCCAGAGCCTACATGAGAGCGAAAGCAAGTCTTTCACCTGGAGTAACATAGAAAGTCAAGGAATTTAATCATCTGGAAGCAGATTCCATTTAATTTTAAATATACTTTCTCACATGTTAAATATATCTTGGCCAGTTTTCTTCTGTTGCTCAATGGCGTGTTGTAAGCTGCCCAATTTGACAAGAAACCCTCCGAGACACCTTTCTATTGCATCCAGACTAATTTGGCCATTAATGTTTCATGATAGAAATAAACCTTTAAGACACATTCTTACACCACTTTTCAAGTCTAATTGTTAGGATGGTGTACTTTCCTCCCACTATGATAGGGATGATGATCTTCTTACTAGAAACATAAACGCCCAAAATATTATTAGAAACTTCCATTGATTTTTTGTTACAATGCAGAGTATTGCACATAATGTGTAGAACAATAACTCTATTGAAACACAGATATACATATGCAAATGGTAATTCACGAACAAGAGCGCAGGTTATTTTGAATTAAAATAGTCCATTAGAGTCTAGTTCTTTCCCATTTCACTTGTTTTTAACTTGATAAATGCCTTGGATTTTCAATTTTTACCTCAACCATTCTCATTTTGTGGCCATTTAAAGGTCAGAACTTAATTTAGAAAGGTTTATGCGTGTTAAAAAAAAAAACAAAACAGAATGAGGGACAGAATAGGAAGTGAAATGAATCAGTTGTGTGAGCACGATCAGTTGTGTAAGCATCATTCCTTTCCCCAAGTAAAGCAAGCATCCTGAGGTCAGTTAATAATTCATGATGTAGAAACAATCAGAAAGTGCTAGATTTGTCCAGAAAGGGTTATCTTGAATATTTCAACAACAAAGATAGCTGCATTAGAGAAGCTAGTTCTTAAGTACCACAATCCATGCCCTGAATCTCACATCTCTGCTCCATGCAGCAGTGCCACTGAAAGGCTGTGAACACCTCTGACCGTGCAGGATTGTATTTGGTACTGCAAGATGAATGTAGGAGCACTGCATTTATCAACCTGATATCAAAAATATTTAGCATACATGACTGCATTAGCAATAAAGTATGTGGAAGTTCTGCAGAAGGCTGAATTTCTACCATACTTCCACAGGAACTGAACTGCCAGCTACAAGGAAAAAATCTCATGATTTATACTGATGTGCATAAAGTATTTTTGGTCTGTTAGGACCAAATCAGATTGTGTTTCTGAGAAAATTTTCCATGCAATGAAGGCACTTACCTTATTCATTATTTTGTATAAAGAACAAAATTAACAAGAAGATGACAAGATCTGTTCCCGATGAAGATAATGAGAGCATTCCTCCAAATTTCAGCAACAGCAGTAGTGGGAGTAGTAATGTATAACATAAGGAAGACAAAAGACTACAGACTGAAAGTTAGGCTCAGTTTTACCATAAAATTACCTTCAGCAAGCTAATAACTTGTGCGGCTGTACCTTGACATCTCCATCTTCACAGGAAAAAAGAAAATTACTGAATTCATACGACAGCATCAAAGAAAATGTATCAGCACCAATAAAATGGGAACTTTTTTCAGTCAAATGCCATTAAAGAATCCAGTAATATTTAATTTCTTTTGTATCAATCCAATTAGTTCATGTGCTACTGCACTAGTTTCTAATTTGTCAAATATTTATTCCAGTCTGCTTACAAATTATCCAGGAAAACAAGTTACACATGAGTGTTTCCTCTATGTAATGAATGTAGCACGGCTTTTCATCAATTTTTTTAACAAGTGAAATATTTGAAGTTTTCTAGCCTCTTTTTCAGTACACACTCTGAAAATACATATTATTCAGACTCAATAAAGAAACAACCACCTTGGAAAATCACACATAGAAAACATTACACACAGGTGATTAAACATGTGCTAACAGTTCTTAAATCCCAATATTTTTAAATGCCAAAAGGCTTTACCATACACAGACTCAATAAAATCACTTTGATGTGTAGGTAGATCATGCTTAAATTGGATTTTAAACTGGATTCACAACACAGACAAGGGTTACAGATATATTAATTGAAGACAACATTGATTTTAGCTCTGGTATTGTTCAGCAGAAACCTAGACACTTTTCAGTGTAAGAGAGTTCAAGCTGTCAAACTACATACTTTAGAAGCAATGCCTGTTGGGGCAGAAGTTTCTGGTATAACTCAGTTTTATGACCAAAAGTTGCTTAATACAATGTTACATATTGTAAAAAGAGCCAGAACGTTCCTCATCCACAATCATCTGGTGCAACACTGTCTTTGCTCTGCAAAAGTGTGTTTTAGTGCCGGCTCAAGTACAACAAACGTGGTGCCAAAACCTGACCATTGGCCAGGTCCTTTTCATTTGAGCTTATTTTCAGGAGGTTCTTGTATGTTGACAATAAACTTGCTTTAGTTCAAACTGCTAGGATTTCTGAAATATTCCAGAAATGTCTGTGTGGCTGAGTTGAGTTCAAACTGCAGTGGTAATCTGAGTCAGTCCTAGGTCGTTGGACTCCTCTCTCTCGTGAGGACAGTAGGACGACATTTCCACGACTAGTCATACGGGTTTGTTTGCCCCACCTGCTTCCCTCATATAAGCCGGGTCTTGCACGGTGTTTCTGACTCTGCTGGTGCTCTGCCTGTCCATCCTCATCTTAAAGGGAAAGCAGAAGTCCTTGAAACATCTCTTGAAGTTTTCATCCAAAAATGCATAGAGGATTGGATTGAGGCTGCTGTTGGTGTAACCCAAAGCGATACAGAAGTAGTAGCTGGATATGGCAGCGGTACTGTGGGACACGTCCCCTAAGGCCTCAACCAGCACAAAAATGTGGATGGGAGTCCAACAGATAATAAAAACTGCCACAACCACGAGAACCAACCTTGTGATGCGACGCAGGTTTCGATCTTTTTCTCGAGAGCCTGAGAGAAGCCGTACGCTTTTCAGGCGCAGAATCATCAGAGTATAGCAAACAATTATAATGAGAACTGGAATAACAAATGCAAAGACGAAGACACAGATTTTCATGAAGATGTCCCACCACACATAATCTCTGTCTGGAAACTGCAAGGAGCATTCAGTGCTAGCAGTATCTAGGAATGAAGGAAGCAAGAAGAAAATTGCTTTATTATTAGATATTCTAAACAATGCAATTATCATAGCATAAGCTAGGAAAAGTGATTATCACGTAATGTGATATTAATAAATAGAGTTATCATTAAATCACTCCAAGGAAGCTTTCAGTTACCATTGAAACTGGTTTTATGCAGCTGTCTAGAAATTATGGAATTTTGGGCTTTTTAAAATGCACAACATTGTAAGAAATTTCTTTCCCATGGGAGGATCTAAAAAAGCAGAGTACAAAACCAAAAATTTGTAAAGTTGTTTCCATTTGAATCTTACTGAGATTTAAAGCCAGAATGAGTATCCTGTTCAGTGAAGTAGAAATCTCACCATTATTATCAAACTACATATACTTTTGTCTGTGAGTGGAGACAGATTTTTGATAACATGAATAGTGCAAGCTGAAGGAGGTTTTGATAGTAGGAAAACTTTGCCAATATATGATAATTTTGTAATAATCTTTTCCCATGTGCCTTTTTCAGCAAAAACAGAATACACATAAGTGCTTGCATTCAAAAATACTCCTGGCAACAGCTTCTTTTCTGTTAAATAGAAGCAAATAAAATACGTGTGTGCATGGAGTCAAATGGAAGCTACTCTTTTTGCAGATCATGCCATTGAAAATGCAGCCTGTGCAGAGACTGCAGGATCTGGGCCACAGAAACCAGCCCACTCCCTTTCTAATTGCCCATCTCAGGATTCAGAGCCACAGGCTGTCACTTGAATATATGTTACAGAAACATTTCATCTGACAGGAGGTGGCTAAGGAATGAAATATTTGAGGTTTCATTTGCTGACCTCATTGGAGCTTTCCAGCATACAGAGCATATGGAAAAACAAGTAATAAGATAAACAAAAAGGCAAGAGAAGGGGCAAATTTACAACTACTATCAGCAGTTCAATTCTGCTGAAGACAAGTCAGGGTAACACAGGGATTTTTCACTCTGAATCATAGCTTAGATTTTATCCTGTAAAATACTGCATTGTTCTTTAGATTTTTTTTATCACTTTCCCTACTGAATTTGTCATTCTTCTACAAATTATTATGTATTGTCTTTCACCGAATCAGATCTAAGAGTGGAACGATTCAGTACATTCTTGCACATCACTTTTTCACATCTGTCTCCATCAGGACAAGAAAAAAAATCAAGCTATATTTCCCTGCTACAAAAATGCTTCACAAATCAAAAAGATATTGCATATAATTTGTTTAGAAAAGCAATTAGGGGAGGAAGTTGTCATTATAGTGCCATACAGACATTTCCATGGTTAGATATCAGAAAGCTGTTACTGGGCAATATTGAATACTGAAACATTCAAATAGAAAAAGTTTACAGCTAAAAAAGCTAAATATTTTCAGTTTTTATTTTAAATAGTATGTGTGATTCTGAAAGCTGAAAATTGAAAAGACATATTTTTCAAGCCTGATGCAGGATACTAAGATGACAGCACAAGTATGTCTCGACAGGTCTTGACACTCAGTGAACTTATCTAAATCTTTTGTGAGCTAGATTTTCATAAATGTAGTTGCTTTGACTTAGTTTTATTCTAGAAATGCCAATAAAAATCTTCAAGGAAGTTTTCATGTCAATTATTACTGTTATTTGTAGCAGATCATGGCTTAGTAGCAGCAATAAAATCAGGATGCAGCTATATTATCTAGACTAATAAAGCTGCATCCAGACGTGTGGGTCTGGATAAAAATGAAGTGTGATCATGGATGGCTGCTCCAGACCACATCCAGCTACTCACTGAAACCCACTCCCAGAGGAAACAGCCTCCTCAGAACAACTGTCATAATTTCACACAGTTATCAAAATTACTAGGTCATGCTCGCTATGTTTTACTATAATTTGTGGTTGGCAGTGGTATTTTAGAATTCCAAATTGTCAAATACAAACTTAGTGATTATCTTACATCTCATTGCAGTTGACTTTCTATGGAAAATCTTATTCTAAATTCATTAATATTCATGTATTGCACTTGATATATATAATGCTCTAGCACAGTACTTTATGGAACCCATTTATATTTTCCCAGTTTACAACAAGCAAACACTCCGTAGAAATTCGTGTCAAAATGCAAAATACCATAATAATTTTCTGGAAATTTGGAAGTGGAAGAGAATAAAATCCAATTTATGTTTTATTTTTACTGCCTGAAAAGATACAAAACTATGCATAGTGTTGTAAGCTTAAGATTTCATACTGACCTTTTCCACTTCAAAACACAAATATTGCAAATACAATATATATTGATATATATAAGGAAAAATATTGCATCCTATATGGTATTTTAGTGTAAATATGTTTTATAATGTGTTTGATAAGCTACCAGTTAGGATTAATCTTAATCTTGACATAGGAAATATATATCTTAGATACATAATATTGATCACATTTCAATCATATCCTTTGTACCCTTACTGACAATACTAATAGTTAATTTTATACCTTTTCTTTTTTTTGGTAGCTGAACATTTCTTCAGCAAGAAAGGCTCCATTAAGCATTAAGGCCAGAGAAGGAAAATTTACACAGATGTAAAATTTATTCTGTAGGAAACACCTATCCAAAATGACACACCTGGGAGCAATTCTGTACTGTAATAACAAAACAGACTAACTGATCATGGTGAGGGAACCTTAAATATAATCACTTTCCATTTGCTGTTCAGTTGTTGCTTAAATCTGAATCCAACAGAGGCCCTAAAGCATATAAACAACAACTGTTTTCATCAGCATAACATGAAGTTTCAGGCCTGAGCTCCAGCTGTCAGGCAAAGGGAGCACTCTTGCCTTTCCACTGCAGCATTTATCAGTGCAATCCCTGAACACACCAGACAAGGGAATTGACACTAAATGCTCAAGAGAGACCTTAGATTAGACAAGAGGATGACCAGTAGCAGCTGACAAGCAGTTGCCAATATTTTCAAGCTCATTTAGCCCAGCTGTGTTCTGTATTACCAATCTCTGTTTCATAAATAAAAAAAAAAGGGCTGCTTGCTCTATGGCGTGGAAAAGGCATTTAATCATTGCTGGCCTCAGAGGATCCCCTTGATCTAAATGTGCTGCTGACAGTGAACGACAGGAATATTCTGTTAGTTGAGTATGCTCCAACAAAACACCGGTCTGAGCCAATCTCCCATGGCCTTCAAGATCTCACATGTAGCAAGACATTCTTCCCAAATATGCCTGAAGTTAATGTTTACCTAGCTAGACATAGTTTTATGGAGCCTGTCAAAACTTTACTGGGCAGAAGAGTTACAGCTCAGCAGAACAGGACACATGATCCCCCAAAGGACTGAAAGAAAAATTTCCAAAGGACTCTCCTGTCACCTACATAATAGAAGACCAACAGCAAGGGCAAAATCTATATATCTTCAGCCAAATCTATCAGCCCTTGAGCAGCTGTTACCGAAATATTTTTTTTCACTTTGATCTATGTCAAACAGCTTAACATACAGCATTTATTTGTTGTCTCTGCCAGATAAAACACTGTGCTTAGGTAAACATTTTTCCTGGGAGGAGTGAAACCATTCTAAATAGAAAAGGTTGCTAATGCAGGAAATTATGAATAATTTTTCAAAAGATTGTTTACATCTCAAACAAAACTCCTACCAACTAAATATGCACACCCTGTATTTTCTCA
Organism: Ptilonorhynchus violaceus; assembly: GCA_013397565.1. NCBI lineage: Eukaryota > Metazoa > Chordata > Aves > Passeriformes > Ptilonorhynchidae > Ptilonorhynchus > Ptilonorhynchus violaceus. The sequence goes on along the minus strand of VZRJ01012099.1, from coordinate 53,662 downwards.
AGCCATCCACTAACAGGATGAGCCCCAACCCAACGACATCATTAAAAGTCTCCAGCCTTTTGAAGACACTGAGATTCTCCTGCACCACAGTCATGCCTGTGGGTATGAAGTACATGTGTGTGAAAATGCTTCTCCACCTTCTTTCTCAAGGACTATCTCAAAATCAGATTAACCCCATAGCAGGGCAGTTTTGCTATAGAGGCTAAATCCACAGTCTTTCATGGAATATAAATTTCAAGCAAAGCCTACGTGTGATCCACATACAGTTCTCATTGGCTTCATGTTCTTGCAGTGGTTTCCCTGGCACAGTCCGAATTTCCATTTCCTCTGCTGAGCCTTATTCTCAGCTTTTCCCGGCTTCCATGTACACACGCATCCTTCTTTAAACAAAAATTTGAGATATTGTCATATATAATCTATCTTAATTTTCTCTCTCTAGCTACTGACTGTTCCTTTCTTCACCATGCCTTCAAGTTCTGTGAAATGGCTGGTGATAAACTCTCAAGAATTCTTGTTTATGCTCTTGGGACTTCATCAGAACTACTCCACAACACCTACAAAAAGAATCTTAAGCCCACATTTCAAGTTTCAACCTAAACTGATCCTAGATTTGTCCACTGTGAATAAATTCCTGATAATTTTCCCCTGCTGCCTGCTAGTAGTTTTTGATTCTCGTTCTAGCACAGACAATGCTCAAAAGCGCATTTTGTTCTTTTAGTTCGCCAGGGCATCTGAGCTTGAATGATTTATATGTCGTACTGTAATGATCCACACTATATTTCAAAATGTCAGGAATTTAGATATACTTTTGAAGAAGGAATAAATAAGGTTTGATCAATATTTGAACCTACATTTTACTGTCAGTTAAGAAATAAAAAGCCTGAATTTTAAACACTCACACTCACCTTCCCTGACTTTGGTGCCTCCAAGAACTATTGCTGATATACCAACAGATGAGGACAGTAGCCAGATACAGATGTTGATTATCTTTGCTTTGAGAGGTGTACGAAAGTCCAGAGCCTTCACAGGGTGACACACGGCAATGTATCGATCAACACTCATCATGGTCAGTGTGAAAATGCTGGTAAACATGTTATAATAGTCAATGGAAATCACTATTTTACACAGCACGTCACCAAAGGGCCAGGAGTTCATCAGGTACTCGGTGCTTTGGAAAGGCATGGTCGTGGTAACAAGTGCATCTGCCATAGCCAGATTGAAGATGTAGATGTTGGTTGCTGTCTTCATCTTTGTGTACCTGCAAAACAAAAAAAGTAAAGCTTTATTATGACAGAATGTGATTATGCCCATTCAGATATCTAACAGTTTATCTGTCTGGCTTTGCAGTAGTTGAGGTTTTTTATGTCTTTTCTCATCTATGACAGAAATGTACACAAATGCAAGACTCTTGGGATAATAGTGAACACATTTTATTCAGTCTCTCAGCACCTACATTAGCAGTTAGAGTGATTCACTACAGGCAAACCAGGTATACAATACATTTAATCCAATTAGTTTCAATTCTATTTTCTCAAATCCTTCTACAAGAAAATATCATTGTTACATTTGCAAGTGATCAAAATGCTTTGTGTTTCCTTTTCTTATAGCTACCTGTCAGTGACAGTGATTCTGGGTTTGCTTTGTGGAAGGAGCAGTTATCCCATTCTCCAGTAAGAATCCATGTTGATTGTTATGTCTGCTAGGCCAGATTGCTTCTTATATGATAGTTGCTCTTCCTTGAATTCACTACAATGCCAGCTGATACAAGTTTTAGTCATTACGCTTTCTTGTTTCTTCCTTGCCAGTTTCTTCTCCTTTCTTATCATCAGCTTTTCCCAGTCCTCTTTTTTATGACTATTGTTTAAGTAGGATACCCCAGTGGGGAAAAAATTGTCATAGCAGTATTTTTTTCTGCATCCTTTAATTTCATCAGAATGAAGCCCTTGTTTAGTCCTGCTGGTAGGAACCTCAGCCTACACAGAAGAATGGGATGTACTTTTTTGAGATGACACCCTGCTTTGTTCTGCCCTGATGACAGTTTTGGGAGACAGCCTGTGGTAGGCTGCTTCCGTCTCTGTGATGGACACAAAGGATGAAGAAGAGCCTGCTAACACAGGAATATACCTAACACCTCTTTCTGAAATTCTTCCCTCAAATAATTGTGTTTGCTCATTGCTGTTAATTTATCATTGGGTTTAATGACAGATTTTCTTTCTCAAAACTGTTTCGGCTCCATATTTTGAGAGTAGGTTCAAAGTAGAATGTGCACATGTAACACACATAGAAACACATGTAGCTGCATTTTGCTACATGTCACTAATAATTTACAGTGGAAATATAAGATTCGATCTGTTCAGCCAATGAACACATAGGGCAATGTGTCTATTTCCCTTTACAACTTTGATGTGTAGAATAAAAAATCATTTAAAAAAGAAATCAAGAAGTGCTGTGAAAATGTGCCCAATATGTGAATTTGGTATTAAATGAAATGTGGGCAGAAATCCCATTTTATGACCAATATGAGATGTTAAAAATAGCACTGGTTTTTCTAAAACACTCTAATTAAGATTTATCAAGGAAACAAAACCAAATGATGGTTCAAAGCACAGGGAAAAAATCTGCAAGGGAAAAGAGAGTAAATCCTTCTCACCCATGTACCAACCAGTCAGTCAGAGCTGGGCTTCTGTCCCCCCACTAGATTAATCTCCTCAACCAGCCCTCCAGCAGAGGAGGAGGCAGTCTGTCCTGTAGGTCACCTTATAGCCCTTAGGGCACTGCTCAAAAAACCATGAGTATGTATTACCAGAAGAAACAAATATGAGACATATTAACTGTCTAGGAACTTTTGTCCTGGTTAAGAAAAAAAAGAAAAAAATATTATCTCCAAGTATATCTCAGCTGTAACACTGAACAAAAGTTCAATAAACACTCAGATTTAAAATCTCTGCTAAAACGGACTAATTCCCATCAAATGTCTGAAATGGAATAGTAGAAAGATGATTTTACTTCTGTGGACAGTACTGATGATATTTGGAATTGCTGTCTTGTTCATATTGCAAAAAAAGACTATAGAAAGTTGGAATGGTTGCATAAAAAGCACCAAAAATAAGTGAAGGGACTGGAGAAAATTTTTTTCTGTGAGTAACTTAAATAGCTCAGCACATTTAGTTTATCAAAAAGAACACCAAAAGTGACTTGATTACAGTGTCTGAAGGCCTTCACGGGGAGAAAATAGCAGGTACTGAAGAGTTCTTTCAGATTACAAAGAAAAGCATAACAAGAAAAAATACTTAAAACTCTAAGACAAACTCAGCTTAGAAACAACAACAGCTTTTTTTTCTGAACAGCTGAGGTGATATTATTGGGAAAAAAATTACTCAAGACAGGAGCAATTTTTCCATTCTTTGATGCCTTCAAATCAAGGTCTGCTGCTTTGCAAAGGGCCTGCTTCAGTCAAATACAAGTTACTAAACTCATTACAGGAACATCTAAATGAAATGCAATGACCTTTGATATGCAGAGGTGACACAACCAATCATTCTTCTGAATCATTATTTCTGGAGATCTTTAAAAACTTCCCCAAGCGTTTGGGTAGGGAAAGTTTGCTTCCAAAATACAGAAGAATTAGTTTGACCTTTTTTCCTTTAAGAAAATCAGAAAACCAGGGAAAAATGTCTGAGAAGATTTTATTAGCCTTGAAGCAGCAAATATCTGAAAGACTTTATATCTCGCATTTCCCATTCACTGCAACCTTAATTCAATTCTTTTTTGTGTGTGACATTACAACCGTATATACCATATTTTCCGAGTACCCCTTTCCCTTTTCCTCCTCCTAACCTTCCAGTGGAAGAATAGGAAAGAACTACTGTAAAATAGGGCTACTTTTTTAGGCATCTTCAAAATTCAAATTTTTGAAGCTGCAATATAAAGCATGTTCTCTGCGTATGAACTGCTTATGTTCTGCATGTAAATTGAGCAAATTTTAATATTCTGGACTATGCAACACATGCACATAAAACTAATTTTACCCATTACTATTGATCCAACAGGAAGGATGTCTTAGCATTCACAGGTAGGAAGAAATATAAAGTCATCCCAGCATCAGCATTTAGACAACTTCCAATGTAACCAATCAAAGCTGTATATGGGAATGAAAATTTGATGGGGAAGTGGAAAACCCACAGCATGCCATTTCTCCCATAAAGTTTTGTGAAAGATTTGTCTCATTTCGGGGGTAGATAGGCACATAGCAATCCTTGCTTTAAAAACCTTACCTGGTATGCATCTAGTTCATCCCACAGCTCAGCAGCCTGGCAGTCCCGTGACTAGGTGATCTTGCCCAAATATACCTCAGGTCACAGACCACAGATGCCTCCTTGCACCACCCATCTGCACCAGAATAGGCACCTGGCCCCTTCTCTGACAGACTTTGAACAAGAAGGTGGGAGTCCAACAAATACTGCTCCAACAAATTTTACATTTAGGCAGTCAGTTCTCCCAGGCATTGCGGAGAGATCATGCATACCTCAGACAGCGATGCAGGGTGCACTGGCACCCTCAGCAATGCTAAATCCAAGCACATTTTACAGATGAAATCTTTAAACTCATTTATCTCACACTGGTGATGTAAGGAGCTTGATTACTTTTGCTTGGAAACATTGGCCTCTGTATAAACGAGATATTGGCTCTTAAATTGATTAGGCAGTATAGATTAAATCATACTTTCATTTAGAAGTTCATAAAATTCAGAAATGCCTTTGAGAATCTGAACTCAATCATCCAAGCTCCTTTCAATGTTTCTAATTAAACACCTAAAAGTTATTGAATACCTACATGCCTCGGAAGATAGGTTTAATCAAAAGTCCAGATAAAGTAGTGGAGTGACTGCTGTTGCTGTCAGACTCTTTGAAGTGGACCTTGACAGAGTCCAAGAGTTGAGGGATTTGCCTACTTTTCTACAACTTATTCTATTGCACCAAAAATACAGAAGGAAATATTTATTTGTGGTTTGGGGTTTACCCACCATACTCTCCATTCACTTGAACAAGGTCAAAGCAGTGATTGTGTAAGAGAATCCTGTCTTCCTTTGAAAAATTAAAAGTTTTGATCTAACACCCGATTTCATTTAAGTTAAGAATACTTCTATCTGCTTTAATTAGTTTAGCAGGACAGATGGGAGAAACCTGGACATAATTACAGCATACATGGCACAGTGGCAATTAATGACAAACACTTTCGTAGTGTCTTTGAGACACAAGATTCAAAGACTACTGTAATATTTGCAAACCATGGCTGTATAAACTGCTCATAGGAAATCCCATGTCTAGAAAATGGTTTGTTGAATACTGGGATTTCATAATAGAATGACAACTTTCCTAACACTACATAGGAATAGAAAGTTCCTCTTTTAAACCAGGTTCTAGAATCTAATTTCAGGTGGCAGAAAAATCACTGTTCACTTAAGCTGGTGGGTCTCAAGACTGCTTGTTAAGCTTAAAGCAGGCTTCAAGCCTCTGTAGACTAAACAACTGGAAGATATATCAAAACTGCAGAAAAAATAGTCAAGACAAAACATAACACTTTCATTTGGATGTATTTTTTTGATGGGTATATGGTGAAAGTTTTTAAGGAGCAAGTTTTAAATTATGTCTACTTACATGCCAAAAGTAAAATTCCCAAAACTGTTACAATTTAGGCTACGTTCACTTTCCAAAATGGAAGGTTCTTCAAAACTGACTTTAGACTGACCCATAGAATGTTTCCCTCTTGCTCAGTTGACTCATCATTACTGTTCTTCTCCTTCTGGAGTAGAATATAATTTGAACAAGCTTTTAAGACAGTAAATAAGAAGAAATCACACCTCCCGCCTACACTATCAATGAAATTGTGGTAGCAGAAGAGGGAAGCATCCTACTAAGGAGTTGGTATGCTTTCAGAGAAAAATCTGCTAGTAGAGCCCCTTAAAGTTATTATGCCAAGCAGAGGAGAAGAGTGTGATTTTAAGTACACTGTAACATTAGAAAAACTGATAAATGGTGAGAAGGAGGGTCTGGTCAACCTTTTTTCATGTAACTAATAGGATGAAGTGTTCCCTGCAGTGTGAAATGAGGGATGGGGAAGGGAGCAAAACTAACAAATATACAACAACATTCTCCAGTAGCAGAAGGGAAGTACAAAAGCATGAAATACAATGGGGTATAGCAAACACAGATTTTTGGCAGATAGCTGGGTAAGAGAATGAAAATGAAAGCTAAGCACATCTAAAGCAAATTGAAAAACACCTATCAGCAGTATGCAGGCTCTGTTCTACTAGGTTCCTCTGAATGAAGTATATGGAGATCAAGCAGCTGAAAATCTTAGTCAGGACAGCTCTAAATCTTAAGGCTATATTCCGAGTACACTCAGTATAATATTGCGTCAGAACAGGAAGAAAAAAATAAAAAAAAACAGTCCAGGAGGTTCTATTCCAAACCCATACCATGTCGAAAGGATGGCTCAGCTATCTCTTGGACCTTCATAATCCAATATAAAAGGCTTATGCCAATATGAAATTAAGTCTGAGGTCATTTTAAAAATATAAAAATTTATCTGCTACAGTTTTCATGTTCGTGTTGGGTTATATGTCATTATCACATTTTGAATGGCAGACAGAATGTACCAGTAACGAGGATCTCAGAAAAGACTTTAAATAAAGGCAAACGTTATTACTGCATGTATTTAAAGATTGGCTGTTTTAAACATCAAAGTTGTTAGGAACAGAGAAAAATTGTTGTCTACAAAGTTATATCCTAAAGTGGAATTCTCTTTACTAATAAGCATCTGAAGATACCTATTTTAAAGCAGCTTAAAAAAGAAAAGCATGATCTTGTCTCAGGGATCATAACCTACGTGAACATCAAAAGGTATAATTAAAATCCTTACAATTTACCAGTACCGTTACTTCTCTGAGCTTGCCATAAACCAAGCCTGAACAAGATCTTACAGATTTAGATTAGATGTAGAAACTTTGCTTCCTGACCAGAAGAACCAGCTTCTGAATTAGTTCGAGTCTAAACATATCCGGGTCAAAGTGAAGGAAAATTCACACTACTTAACGAAAATGGACTAATTTCTCTCCTTCTATGATAAAGGCTTTTAATATTTTTATGTGAGCTCAAGAGACTCTTTTGAAGAAACTATAAAATGTTAGAAACAAAATACTGCGAAATTTTTGCTTCCACAATTTTGGTAAGAGAGCTCAGAGTTCAAGGTGCTGTGACTCACTGTGGCTCAAAATGAATTAGTGAGAATGCAGAATTTCACAAAATTGGTACTTTATCTAAAACCATTATGTCTAATAGTATCATTAAAGATCCTGGTCAATTAGCTTAGACTACGTGCCTGATTTTTTTGACCTCTCTTGGTAAGTAGAGATGAATATTGACCTTGTCAGCAACTGACTCTGTCTCTTGAAAAACTTTACACTGCTGCAGATGTTTCCCAGTGACCAGTCACGGGAGTCCCCAGGGTGTTACACAGACTATCCTAATCCTTCTTACTTGCCACAGGTACATTGCTCTACTGAGTATTGAATCTCTGTCTCTGGTAACATCCACCCTTCCTATTGTTCTTATCTCTTGGAATTTTTTTTTTTTTTAAATAAAGGACATGAGCTACCTTGACAAAGTCTTTCCCACGAGTTTATGGGAGAGGGAATTGAGTAGGACAGATATTGCCTGGCAAAGAGAACAAATCTCATTGCTCAAGGAGACAGGGATAGCAGCCCCATGAAAAGATTTCTCAGGGTCTTACTTGCCTTGTTATTCTTTGAAGAGGCTCTGATCTCCATAGGTAGCTGTCTATGCAGAAGTTGGTTGGAAGCAGCTACATGTTACTGAATGTTTGCTTCCCCTAGATGTTTCTGAAGAATAGAAACAAGGAAAGAACTCAGAAACTTCTCACTCAGGGGTCTTGGAGTATTGGTATCACTCTTATTCCCAAGACAAGGCATTTGGTCTCCATTTTGCCACAGGGATGAATAACAACTGACGCTGCTGGGAGTGTTTTATAGGACGACTACACACTTGGATGTGTGGAGATCCAAATCCCTGGTCAACACTCCTGTAATAAAGTTGAATGGGAGACAAGGGACTTCACTCTATAACAAGTATAGGATTATGTGGTAAGACAACAAATGCACATAGTAGTGAGCCAGCTCAGGGAAAAGCCCTCAGTTTCTCTTAGGAGGCAGGTGGGAGGGCTTCTCTGGACCCTACCCATTTAGCTGTCCTCCTCACCTGCCTCAGGGAAACCCACAGCACAGGACAACTGAACACACACATTCCCAGAGGAGATGATTCAAGTGAAACACAGAAAGCTTTAAGTAAAGGTCAACTGAAGAGCACAGCTGGTAGCTTCCTTGGTGAAAATATTCTTCTCCTGCGCACTTTAACAAACCAGTCATTCTGAAAAGCATGTCTAACAGTGAGTCCTGATGCAGTCCATCATAAAGCAGCATGGTAAAAAAGCTTTTCTGAGTGTGAGCACTAAATGAACACTGAATAGATTGTCTGAACTAATCCTGCCATGCATCTTCCCATCTGTCGCTACTCAAGGAGACTTTTGCCAGTTCCCCAAGAGTAACCACAGTGGCTGGACTACCAACAATGCAGTAGGAAGTGCATTTAGCAGATATAAAATCCTCAGTGTTTCATGTGCAGCACAGCTAAGTTTGGGAACTCTAGATAGTCACTCTTAACACATTGCTGACTCTTGTAGCAGAGATGAGCAGCTGTGTGTTACAAAGATGGATTGACATAAGAAATGGAGGAAACAGGAAGGTTCTGCTCTCTTTCTTGCCATATATTTGCAGAAATTGGTACACTGAAGACAATTGTGTTCTCATACGCATGCAGAGAACACAGAAATTTCATTGAAAATAATGTCTCAAAACTGAAAATAGCAAACTGCCTAAAATTAATTTTCACTTCCATGGGCATTAGAAGGTGAATCTGATGAGAGCTGAACTCTCTGGCTTTGGGAGAAATAAATATTTCAAAAGTAATACACAGGCTAGCATGCCAACTTCCCAATAGAACCATGTTAATTTAAAGTAAATTATCAAGTAATCTTTTGATGTTATCAAAATCTATTATTAATTTAAACCAATGTATTGAATCAATTTCATTTTTGTGTACCTTTTTAAAAAGTTCTGTGCACCTTTACATATTCTTTATTTATATTTTTTTTTACATTTTGCAGAATGCCAGTGTGGTCAGACATCCCTCTTCCAACATCCTCGTTGCATCTGTGCACACCCCTTCCCCACATTAATCCAGTTTGTGCACTCATGCCTGTCTGTAGACAAAATGATATGCCTACTGCCTTTTCCTCATCTCTCTCTAAATTCACAAGAGAAAATAACAATAAACAAACCACAAAGACTTCCTTGAGGAGAAGAGCACAGATTCCACATTTTTCAAGAATTATCTGATATTTAGAGATGGGAGGACCAAAACAGAGACATGAAGTATACTTCCTGGAAGTAAACTTTATTAAAGTTTTTCTGGATGCTTTTTCTTTATAAAGAAATATGTAACTGGAATCAAAACTCTTCCTGGGAACCCATCTATTTCAGAGAATTTAACTTAAGGGACAAATTAATCACAGTCTGAACAGACAGTGAGAGTGGCAAGAGAGGAATATTATCCTCCCTTGTCCTTAATATGTCCTAGGCAATCCAAATCACTCAGTTAAGAATTTCCTTCCACAACACCCTTTCAGCAAATTCAAAATTGTCCCTCAGAAAAAAACCAAAACACCCTAAATGAAGGGTCCCCACTCTGCCCTCATTTCGTCCTCTTCGCCAGAAGGGCTTAGCCAGTCTGCACTCCCCAACACCATCTCCCCAGTGTGCTCCCTCCCCATGATTCATCCAGGATCATGACCTTCCCACCACTCTCCTGTCTGATAACAGGCAAGCTATCTCAAGCTTTCTGCCTTGCCAACAGCCAAACTGGAAAGGTCTTGTAAGTTTTCACTTCCTGCCAGTTCAAAAAGGTTCTCTGTAATTCATCTTGCTTCTAGACACTGATTCCAGTTATGCCTTTCTCCGAAATAAATGATTACCTGGCTGTTAGCCCAGCGGAAATGTCTGGATGGATACCAAATTACTTTTCAGAAGCCAAACACATTACTTACTATAAGTTATAGCCTCTCTTTAAAACTGTCTGTAGTAAATATTCCTTTCAAGCCTTTCCTCTGCTCTCTCTGCTTATTTTCAGTATCAGCTCTTCTTATCACAGCATCAACATGGGTTGAGTTTCTTGTCAGTTTATAAATCCCAGGTCTCGCTTAGTCACTGTCTAGCAGGGTTTTAAAAGCATTAGAAATATTAACATTTCATTTAAATGGTCTGTGCTAGTCAAACTGTCGATACTCTTATAAAACTGTCCTCTTTCATATTTCCTGTTGCCTTGCTCTCTGTGGCATCTGTAAAAGCTTTTGGTAATGATCAGTCTTCAAAGTTGTGATGGAAATTATGTCATGTTTGAACAAACACTGCAGAGCTTATCAAAATTACCTCCATTCAGTAAGGTAAGGCTAAACGCACTTTGAAATCTGTGATGAATTGCTATCAATCCATTTGGTGCCTTTCTAAAGGTAATCATAAGGTTTCAGATGTTTGAATAGGAAAAAAAAGGTTAAAAGTCATAAACTTCACTTAGTACAGTACAGTTCTGCCTTTGCCTTTAGCAGCCAAACCCTTGATTTCACGAAAGAATGAAATCATACAAACTGCCAGCAATAGGGAACATGTAATTCACCTAGCTTGACTTTTCTGGAGCTTCATTTTTCATTTCAGAACAACATTCTTTCCAAATATAATATAATAAAATTAGAACAATAATTTAAAACAAAATAACAAGTAATCTTTTGATGCTATCAAAATCTATTATCAATTTAAACCAATGTTTTGAATTAATTTCCGTTTTGTGTACTTTTGAAAAAAACATTTTCATTCTCATTTGGAAGGAGTGATGGAGAAGTTTTAAAAACAATCTGGAAAGGAGTCAATTTTATATGACATTTCTTAATACACTCTTCCTGTTACATAAGATGCCATTCAGTTCAACGAATATAAGAACAAAAACGTATTAGTGGTTAAATTTTTTCTTCAATATTAGACTAAGCAGAGGATTATAATATTTCTCTTTTCCCCTAGGAATTAATCTACATATCTGCGACACAACCTCATCTTAAAACTTTGTTTGAATGTAGAGACTTATTCATTTCACTGGAAGCTTGAAAGATAATTTTAAAAGAAATACAAAATTGGCTATTTAGGATCCTGTTGATACCAGCTGGTCTCAATAAATTGCTTCATGGACAATGAGGATAAGAGACATACATAGAAAAAGTGTATCCGGAGTGGGAAAGGGACAGCATCTCCAGACTTTTACCAGAGTATGTTTATGGTTTTGATAGGTGCAAATCCATAGTTAAAGTTGTAACTTCAGGAGATGTTTCTTCCCCTGCAGCTGTCACAAGTAACAACCATTTTGTTTGAAGTCAGCACTATATTTTGGAGAAATAAAGTCATGAGGGAAGAGCAATGGAGGAAAAATCCTTTTTGCTTCCAAGGACAAGTAGTTTTATTTATCACCTTCAGCCAACTATTTCACCTCCAGAAATATCTTCTAATGCCTCAGAGGCAAAGCTAATCTCAAAAGAAAAGGTTTAGTATTGAGATTGATTGATTCTGGTCATGCCAAGAACCACATAGCTGTATGACTTTACTCGGCTGAGGTCAGACGATTCCACCTGCTATCTGCAAACCCATTTCATGGTTCCTTTCCTCCTCCATAGGGGAGGACTGTGCTGCCCATACAGTGCCTGCGTTTCCAACCAGTGCAAGAGGCAATGTGATGCACTTTCTCTCTTCCTCTGTCCCTGGGAAAAGCAGCAGCCACAAGAGAACATTACATCACGTGTGCCATGGCTTGGCATGAACAAGGCACTGTCCATCCACCCATCTGGCTGCTGGCTGACAGCAGAGCCCCTTGGGATGGTACACGTGCTGCACAGCTGATCTGAACACGGGGAAAATTCCTGCAAACCACCCCCACGGTGAGATCCGACTGCCATGGGCATGAACAGAGTGTCATTCCACTGTATCCTCAACACAGAGCTTTTTCTGAACATTAAAAATGATCACTTTACTTGTGTCTGAGGAGCCCAGGGTGTTTCCAATAGACCTGTCTTGCTCTGTTACAAGTTTTAGTGATTGGACTTTGGCTTTTAAATCTAACTGTTGCTGTCTGCTTAAAAATGGTGAATACCAGTATCGACATTTTACATGTGAGGAAACCATGAAGTGACTTTATCAGGACAGGAAAAAGTGTTGAAGCCTGGTAAATGGTTTATCAGGCCATGGTGTTGACACTCTCTGACCATTCCCACTCACATTTCAACATAAATCTCTCCTCACAAGAGCTGTATCAAACTCAGCTACGTTTCTTTCAGGAGTTTGTACCTGTGATTGAAGTGACATTCACCCGTTATTTTTCCCTCTGAGGAAGCTCTGAGTTTTCCCTCTCAGCAGAAAGACAGCCCAGCACACCTGTAAGAGATTTTGTTCAACCAGCACTCTATGCACGGGCTGATCTCCACGAGCTTCTTTAGCAGCCCTTGTGCAGAAGTAGCAAAACCAGTCCTGTAGTGGTATTAAAGCAAGGAATTGGCCAAGACCCGCCTATACCACAGACTACAGCTGAATTTGAGCCTGTTTCTGAGGCATCTCAAGACTTTGGAGTCTCCTAAATCTACCCCAGCATTGACTCTTCAACAGTTTGACTGAAAGTCTCAGAGCATAAGGGGTCTTTTTTTTTTTGTCACCCAAAAGGCACCTCAGTGTCATGCCTGGAATGTCAGGCAGTAGGACTAGAGGGTCATTGTAATAATTCCAACTGAACTATTCTAACAATATTAGATGATGTTTAAACGAGCAAAGCGAGAAGGAGCCATGCCTGCCTTGCCTGCCAGTACAGAGGGGGTTAGGAAGAGGAGAGCAGATCTGGAATTCAGAGTTGAGAAACAGCAGTAAAGGGCCTCAGACAAAGTCTGTACTCAGCTGGAGGGTAAAGAAGAGCCACAGTCTGTCCCTGTCCCTCTTTAGAGTTGTGGAAGCTGGAGGGGAGGTAGTGTGGAATGGCTAGGGGGCACGATCTGCCTCTCCCTTACCATCTTCTCTCACAAACCTCCCATAGACCTTGGCTTTCCTCACAAAAGGACATCACTGCTGCCTACATTGTTCACGGGTCATTAAAATCCATCCTGAGACACAATCATACAGACAGTGTAGGTGAGGGAAAAAAGGGAGGGGGATGAGAGGTTAGTACAAAAATGAAGAAAATACACCTCTTGCAAGAACATTTGAAATATTTAAAAATCATAAGAAATGTCTGAAACTGTTGGCTTGTGTATACCTGCACTTCAGCTAATGTTTCTAGCAGTGGTTAAAGCATTTGCCACAGAGAAAACCTAGGAGAGAAGGATACTGAAAAAAAAAAAGGAAGAAAAAATACCAACAGGTGCTTTGTCATATTTTATTTATTATCACGTAATCAAGAGATGAACCAGGAGAAAATTGAAGGAAGGGCTAATGTAGGAACCAGCAGAAAATTGAGCCATACCTATCTAGACCCTCTCAAAAATAGTCTTAGGAGGGTAACAGAAGGAGAGAAAAAAGCAAATACATATGCACTAGTATAATCCATGCATGCTAACTTTTAGGGCTAAGTTTGGATTTATTTCCACTGCCTAGGCCAGTAAATCAACTATCTTTGTTACTGACTGATGGCTTAGAAAATTTCTGCCTTTGCAGCTGTGTGACTGTCAAGTATGGAGTCTCTTTTCTTGCAGGAGAAATACAGAAAGAAATTAAATCTCTGTCCTGAATGAAGGTCAAAAGGGCATGCAGGGGTATAAAAATTACAGCATCACAAAACTGGAGCCAACCAGTTTTTCTAAACTGACCATAAGCATCTTTCTTTATTGCTCTGACTATTAAAGGGAATTTTATTTTCTTTATTCAAGAGTATTCACCTGATAATAACTCATCTTTTTGAAGTGCCTCATCAACACCTTCACTGTTTCTCATAACTTCCCCTCTTATCAAGTCTGACAGTTACTTCATCATTCTGCCATTGCTTGATCCTTATCATGCACGCTTTCCTAACAAGAATCCCTTCCAATACCTCAATTTTTCCTGTGTACTAGCTGATTTCATTTGAGCAATGAATACTTCACTGTTTTGGGATATTTTTTTTCCAGAAATTTTATAGAGATTCAAATGGGCTGCGGAGCAAGAGTCCAAAAAGTTGCATGATTTCAGGCCCCTTGATTGCTCATTATCCCCCTGCTGAAGTGCACTGTCCAAGCATGCCTACAGGTCGGAAATGCAAAGGACAAAAAGAGAGAGGAAGCATAGTGCAAGCTAAAGTATACACCAATACACAAGTGTAAGTGCAAGCACAAGTATCAGTGCATTTCACTAAGTGGTTTAGTTTGAAAAATTCACTAACACAGATCCAGAGCTTTCTCCGCTTTCCCGAAAAACAATGGGAAAGGTATTTCAGCACGTTTTCTGCTTTCTTCAATCCAACACTAACAACTGGAGTTAAACACTGCTAGAGGAAAAACATCCCTTGCTTCACATTAAGCCGTTCCTCCCATCTTTATCACTTCCGTTTTTTCCCCTTCTCGTTAAACAAGCCATTAGGTGCCAAGGCAGCGACGTATCAATGCCCACGTGACTGGACACATAAGCTGTCCCTCGGGAAAAAAGCTGCCTCTTTTTTTAGAAGTTTCTTTTTCACTCGAGCTTTTTTGTCTCGGATACCAGCAGCGTCTCATCCCTAGAGGGCAGCCGATGAACACGGCTCCGGGCACAAAGCGCTTTCCCTCAGGCTGCAGGATTTATCCTGTTTAACCAGCTTGTCCCTTCTGTCTCTAACCGCACGTCCAGGCAAACCACTGTGACTGACAACGTTTGGGTCATTACAGTTGTTTTTTTTCCAGCTTCTCATGGGAGAACTTCCATAAGCCACCCAGTCCCACACCCTGCCAAATTTAGGGACAGTCTTTTGCACCTCTTCCAACTGGTACCCAACACCTCTTACCTTATGATGACAAACATGACCAGGGAGTTCCCCACCAAGCCGACCACGAAGACCACCGAGTAGACAGCAGTGATGATGATGGGAATGGCGGGGGAGATGTTGGTGTGGTTGTGCTGGCCATCCCCAAAGGCCCCAGTGGCATTGCTGTCATAGTCTGCCCAGCCCAGGAGCCAGCTGCTGCTGGTGCTGGGGGGTTGGCAGGGCCCCGGGGAGCAGGTAGAACCTGGCTCCTCACGGAAAATCTGTATAGGGGCATCCATAGGGGTACAGTCCCCACGGGTAGGAGGAACGCCAGGAGTAGAGCTCACACAGCAGGAGGCAAGTATGCTGCAAAGAGGGAAGAGAGAGAAAGAAACAGAAGTATTTTCACAGCCATGGAATGTTAAGACTTCTGAAACTTGTATGTGTTAAGGGAAGCTCTGCTGTGATGGGAACTGTAATTTGCTAAGCAGTGATTAAAGTGAATCACATTCATATTAAATAATTGCAAGTTTTTCATCTTTCTATGTAATGCTGCTTTTCCAAGTGCACAAGGAAAGTTTTTCTCCACTTTCAGAGGTTGAATAGTGAAGCAAAACAGATGGGAACAGCTCAGATCCACACCCACACTTTAACCCTCTCTTTCCCATCCTTCATATTTTAAGTCAAGCTGTATCCTAACAGGGGCTCCTCATTGCCTAAGCTCTGCTATAAAGAGGAATGAGACAGAGAAACCCACCACCTCTCTGCACATTTGCTTTAACATCCTGCCCTGAGTTATTTGTTCCTGATCCCATACCTGCTTTCAAAGAAAAGACACATTAATGACAAAAAAATACCTCTTTCAGTCCAGGAAAAGGAGTGGAGTCCTCAAACAGGTGCTCTATGCAGGAAAGAACAGAAGTGTTCAAAGCAGCTGTGCTTGGCTCCTGGAAGTGCCACTGACCATCTAGGACTTTTGAATGTGAGGCACCTGCGCCCTCGGAGAGGCGTGCTGGCAGCAGAGCCGGCTCCCGGGCATGAGCTGCACCGCGTAGCAGCAGCAGTTGCTGCTGTTCCAGCTCCCACCACTTCGCCTTTTCTCTCTCAGGCTCCCTCTGCCTCCCTCTCGCTCTGCCAGGGCTCCAGCAGCACTCTGCACTGATGCACACGTTCTCCACTGTCTCTGTCCCTGCAGCTCAGAAGCTCACATGACTTCTTTCTAAACACTGAGATGCAGATAAATTAAAAGCAAGAAATAAGTTCTGCAATGAATGCTTATTTTTAATACACTTTTCCAAGTTGCCTTTCCTTATTTCCCCCGCACTCCCAGGCCTCCAGCAATGATCCTCTCTGCCTTATTGAATCCCACAGGATTTTGAACTAGTAGATGCTGAATAAAAGAGGAATTTTCAGTTTGTGTGCCTTGCCTGGTCCATTAGCTCTTTCATGTCTCAATGCCACAATTGTGTGTTCAAAACATTTCTCACTGGGTGGCTGTGCCCCTGTTCCTTTGCACCTGCAACTTGAAAGAAATTCAGAAGCTGGCTACCAAAGAAAAGAGGGACACTCCGATTACTGTGTAGTTTATTCAAGCTGTCCCATACCAAGTGATAAGCCAAGAATTCTCCGTAGCACTGTCAGAGCTCCATTCTCCCTAGGCTCCAGCTGCAGCCAGAAATAGGGAGATGGTATGTGCAGAAATCACATCCCCCAGAGCTTATCCCTAATATATTCCTTCAAGCAGGTGTTGGTAAAGCACCAACAATATGTGTGTTCAAGATATCCCTTAATTTGCACACAGACCTTGAAATCCCCACTTGGAGTCTCTCTAAATGGCAAATTGGGAGAGAAGAGGCAAGACTGAGTTATTCCTACTCCTTTGGAAGAGGCTGGGAACAGCAGACTGGCTGCATCTAAAATCTGCAGCAGGAAAACCAGTCTCTGGAGAGAGAGGCACTGTATGTTTTCTTCACGCTTTTCCAACCTTGAAACTTTACTTCATACTCCTCTTGTTAAGTGTCTGAGATCAGGCTGAGTTTTCTACTCTAAAGCAACTTTTTTCTAAACCTATAATCAAGAGAGAAAATTATGTCAGCTCTGAGTGAAAAGTCATGTAGGAGGCTTAAAAGGTACAGAATCCCCTCTCTTAGAGGAATAGGCTTGTTCAAATGTGATGACGGCTTTGACTGCGGTCACTGTTTTCTCCAGAACTTCAGGAACTGCTCACCGTCATTTTTATAGAGCTGTCTAAAAGTTTCTCACTTAATGAGAATGGAAAAAAATGCAAAATAACAAATATATGACAAAAACATTCCTGAGCTGGGGACACAGACCTGAGCAGCAATCATTTTTTTGAAGATGAAGTGAGATCATAACATAAAATGTACTCCAATCCTGTTTTTATCCTCTGCAATCCATTGGCTCCTGCCCATGTACTGAAGGTAACGACTACTGCTATATCTTCTCATACATAACTTCACTTGGCAATTTTCAACTTCATGTCAGGCTGTTCCTCAGACTTTTCCATATTCTGGAATTAAAATATACAGGAGAGCTTTAAGATAGCAGTATTTTGGTGCTCATTGATAATTTAGCTCTTAAGAGCAATAATTTTTTCCACTCTGCAATTGCCACAGGTGGATCAGAAACTTCTGTAATGGGGAAGAAAAGCCTGATATTGCTCTGTGTAAATCTACAGCACAGATGATGCAAAATACACAGTGAGACCAAAAGCAGACTCAAAGCTTTTTCAAGCACCAGTGGCTGGACAGTAAGCTGCTCATTCTCTAGCTAAATTCTGTGCTGAATCTCTCCACTGATCTTAGAGTTAGCAAAAAAAAGATGTGCTCACAGCTATAGTCACTGACCCTTCATGGAGTTTGCGTTGCATGGGACTAGAATGAGGTGAAGTTTGACCACAACACTACAAATTACAGGTTGAGCCAGAGGCAATGTTTAAGTTGCCTGATGCTTTTTGTCTATGTGTGTTCCATGTTGGTGGCTCAGCCTTGACTCTTGGTTGCTGTAGGTCTTTGCAACACAGTAGAAAGAAAGTACTTGGCTTAGGGAAGTAAATTGTCTTCTGAAAGTCAAATCAAAGGCGTATGTACTGTTAAAAAACAAACATTTCTTTTCTCCTGTTTGCTTTCTTGATGAAAACCTGAATATCTGGATTATCAGCAGTAACTGGTCTCACCACAAGTACTGGAAACGCCTGCAATGATATCAAAAGTAAAACTAAGGGCAGAGGGAGAATCACTCTCCATCACCATCTTCCTCTCCTTCAACACCTAACTGCTCAGTGCCTCTGTGCCCTTCCTGACAGTCCTGTGGAAAAGGGCAAGAATCACCTGAAGTCACGAGGGCAGAGAAAGGCAGGGTTTGCAGGTGACCTAACCCAGACTGCCCAAATGCCAATGCCAGAAATCCATATTTCCTCTGAGGGCTGACATCATACAGAAGGCTCTGTTCTTTAAAAGCAAAGCAAGGAAATATTTAGAGAAGAAAGACAGCATAAAAACATAATCCCACCACTCAGGTGCAATTTTCCTACATTACTGCTCTTACAAACATGTGGCTTGCATGATACCTAATTTTTTTTTTGCTATAATGCTTTAGACCCAGTTTTCACCTCACTGGACTTTGGGAAACACAACAGAAATCACTTGGACTTTTTAAATTAAGAATGCAAAACTATATATCAAATTCTACATTTAGGGAAAATTGTTTAAGTTGTAAATTCCAGCCCTCAAAAGTAAAAAAAAAAAATCATGCCTAGGAATTACACCATGTGCATTTACACAAATTTTTATTTTCCCCAGGCTCTCTGCCTCAATCAAAAATCAGCTACACAATATTGCTACGTATAAGTGGAAGGGCAAACATAAACTGGGAATTTCGTATCTGTAAAGTGTTTTCTTTTGCAATTCTAGTGAAATTATTTGAATGAATAAGAAACATAGGGGGAGGGAGATACGTGAAAATTAATAATAGCAGATAGGAAGGGCTTCAGCACTGTCTTTTTTCTCACCAAAAGCTAAAGAGCTGCCACCATCAGCACACTGCTTTAAACCCTTAACAGTCTTCTGGGACATTAATTCAGCCCTGACTCAGAGGTAAGAATGAACCACGTTGAATCACTGGCACGACTCTGTGCAGCACCATGCAGTCTGCTCTCTGTGCTGCAGCAGAGACCCAGCTCCACCACCCAGCTCCAGCACAACCAGGCTTTGAGTGAAAGCCATTTAGTTCCTGACACTGTTTCCCAGAAAACCACTTTATGGGTTTGAGTCAAATGTGCAGGATAGGACAGACCTTGAGGTTCAGCCGTGAACGGTAACACTGGATACTTTGATACAGGATCATTTGCAGAGATCACCTTCTATTCCAGAGGCTGGAAAAGAGACTAGATGAGCTAAGTGGAGCACACTATCAAGGTGCTTTTTCAGCTAATGTTTGGTTTTACTATCTGACTGACCAAAGGCTACGATGATAGTGAGCCCCAGTAAAGATAGGAGATGCTGGAAACACTTTCTGGTGGCTACAGTTGCCAGGGCAACAAAGTTCTCTTGTCTCTCTGCACCCAGAAATCGTAGCTCTCTGTGTGAACACAGCTCTCGGGAAATGGTGTGTTTCATACCCTTTAAAGACCAAAGAGGGAGAGGAAGGGGCAAAAGAGAGATGGGAAAGTATATGTAATGCTACCTAAATAGTTTTTGTACACATATTTTGCTCACAGCAGACTAAATATTCAGTATAGAACTTGTGCTTTGCTTTTTACTTGTAGATAACAGAAGTTCGTGTTACATTTTAAAAGAAATTACTGGTACAGATCTCCATTGTTACTTTCAGAAACCAACCCAATAACGTGCTGAGAACTGGGATAGCTTCTGTGGCCTGTCACAAGACACGTCCACCTTCCACAGAAAAATCCTTGGGTGGGTATGGAGAGACCAGCCACCCTCAAACTGCCAGCTGCAGGGAGGGAGGGACTGGGGCAGGTGTTGAAAGATTTCCGACCCTAGGATTTAAAAAGGAGGGGAGTCATACAGAGAAGAGCTAACTGACAGTGAGGAGGCCGGTGGCTGGGATTAAGGAGTTCAGAAGATCTCAGCAAGAGGCCATCTGCTTTGCTCTGCTGTCACCCCGCCTCCCCCCAGCAGCACTTCCATCACTGTTGGCCATGGCACACATGGCAGCACCTTGGAGCAGAGGCAGAATTGTCAAAGCAGGTCACCACTTTACCATCCTCCCTGCATTTTATTTCATCAAGATCCTCAGCTGGAAGTTTTATAACTTCTCACTTTTCTGGAACACGCTAGAGCTGTGACTCCAAAGGAAACACAAGGATGCCTAGAGAGGCTGAATGTGAGCTAAAGAACAATTTTAAGACTTCTCCTTAAAAGAGGAAATCGTAGTACTCTTCAGATATCTGTATCTTTGATGCAGATATCTGATCTACAGACCAGCTCATCTAAATCAGATTTTTTTTTGACCAAAAATCAACAAAACAAACAAAAAAATCACACAAAACAAATAAACAAAAAGAAACAACTAAAAAACCAAAACAATTAAGTGTCTCTAATTATTATTTACAATTACTTTTCCTGTAGGCGTTATCAGTTAATCGTCTTTCACACCTAGTTGGCTTTGCAGCATGTGGAAGCACAGTTCTGCTGTAAGTGGTTGCACTGTTCCAGGGAAGGAATGGGGATCAGCTAACACAACCTGAACTACCACCCAGCTATGGTTCTGAGACAGGAGATGATGTTGATGCCATTGATTAGTTTTATGGGAATAAATAAAAGCCACTTTGAGATTAGTCTGGTCGTTTCTTTTTAGGTTGATCCCAGTGGATTGTGTGGGATAAGTACTGACTTTTCCCCAAAGAGCTCAAGATCCTGCAGAGCGTTCTGTTTACCTTTTTAACAAGAAAAGAAGGATGATTCATTTCCGGGAGGGGTAAGAACTGTGTTCATTATATGCCAATGATACCTAAATCTTAATCTTCTTTGCTTCAGACTTAGAATTGTTTGTTGATTTATTCTAGTACCTGGCAGAAGTAAGAACAAGACTGAAAAATGATGTAGCTGAAGATGGAGAAGAGCAAATTTTTCATACACAGCCCCTAAACCTTCCCCCTCCCACCTCCTCCTCCTCCTTCTTTTTGGCACCTCCATTCATACATAATTAATGTCTTAAAGACAAGTGTTGTGATAAAAGAATTTAGCTCTCTGAATAAGGGTTGTGACTGCACCAGCTGACTAAACCAATCTCTGCTGACTCTGGGAAAGAGTGGCTGCTGACTCCAGGATGGAGTCAGGAAAGCTAAACCCCGCGTAGTTGTTCCCCCTTCCCTTCTCCCGGCTAATTGAGTCCTATTAGTTGCTCACTCAGTGCTAGAGAACCTAGAGCTGCAGAACAGTGTCTTAATAGTGATGCTAAGAGTGGAGAGTATCAAATAAAACCAGGCATAGAGGACACATTTTCCCTCAGTGCAGGAAGAGGGAAGTGACCTTACTTAAACATGTACCAGTAATGCTCACAAAACAAACCCTCAGTTATTTGAGGTTATTTGGGTTTATTTAAGTCCCACCAAAAAAAAGGGCTGAGAACTGGCAAGCTTGAACTCGAACACAAGGGTCAGGGTGAAGCCCAAAATTTGTCAAACTGCACAGAGAGCCTATTTAGCCAGAGCACACACAGGAAGAACACATGTGCCCCGTACGTGAAGGGGGACGAGTCTCCATAAGGACTCAGGCAGCGGGGGTGAGGCGGCCCTTCACACCCCTCTCCCCCCCTACTCTGCCTGCACTGTCATGCTCAGTTTTCTCCCCGGTTATATTTCACAGAATCACAAAAGGATCCGCTAAGGATGGAAAAGACCTGTAAAATCATCAATCCCAACAGTTAACCCAGCTTGGCCAAGTCCCCATTAAACCACGTCCCCAGGTGTCACATCTACATGTCTTATCAGTACTTCTAGGGATGGTGATACCACCACTTCCCTGTGCAGTCTGTTGCAATGTTTGATAACCCTTTAGAAATTTTTCTTATATCCAAACTAAACCTCCCCTTGTGCAACTTCAGGCCATTTCCTCAGGTCCTGTCATTTGTTACCAGGGAGAAGATACTGCAGGATTCGAGGTGTGGCCTCACCAGTGCAAAGTACACAGGGGCAACCACTGCCCTGGTCCTGCTGGCCACACTATTGCTGATACAGGCCAGGATGTCATTGGCCTTTTTGGCCACCTGGGCACAGGCTGGGTCATGTTCAGCTGCTGTTGACCAGCACTCCCAGGTCTTTTCTCTCTTCCTGCTGTCCAGCAGATCAACAGTCCTGTCCATCTTGGTGTCAGTTGCGATCTGATTGAGGGTGGACTCGATCCTCCCTTCCAGGTCATTGATAAAGGTATTAAACTGAACTGTTCCCAAAACTGAGCCCTGGGGAACACCACTTGTGACTGGCCACCAGCTGAATTTAACTCCATTCACCACCACTCTCTGGGCCTGGTCATCCAGCCAGATTTTACTCTGCAAAGAGTACATTCACCCAAGCTGTGAGCAGCCATGCTCACAACTACTTAGCAGTGTCAAGCAACAGCAAGGCACGTATTTTTAGCCTTTTGTAGTCATTTGCTTCAGTGCATTTGATAAAGTAAAAAAACCCGCATAGCTCATGTATGAAATGTCACAGAGGACAAATGGCCATTTTAAGCTGTCTTGTTTGATGCTGTTACTAAACCATAGATTACTAAAGTGTGAAAATGAATCTGAAAACTCATGCCAATGTTTCACAGCATATGGAAGTGCTCCTTTTGAGTCATTTGCTTAAATAAGCGATGCAAGAAGAAAATTAGCCTGGGATCAATTTGTCAGTTGCTGAGCTGGGTATCAAGCTGGAAAACGCAGGCTTCACACAGAAAGGTACTTAGT
This sequence comes from Ptilonorhynchus violaceus, assembly GCA_013397565.1. NCBI lineage: Eukaryota > Metazoa > Chordata > Aves > Passeriformes > Ptilonorhynchidae > Ptilonorhynchus > Ptilonorhynchus violaceus. The sequence goes on along the minus strand of VZRJ01012099.1, from coordinate 30,605 downwards.
GGCACACACAAAATACTAAGTCCAATTTTATTGCCATTACTTACTGTGTGCAGCACCACTAAATTCAGTGATACTGCTCATGGAATAAAAATACCAGGCTAAGAATTTCATTTCTGAAAGACAAGGAGGAGGGGAAGAAAAGAAAACCGGTAAAAGTATAACAGAAAATTGCAAGAGCGACCAAAGCTGAAGAAAACCTACAGGAGAAAGTGCTGACTAGGCATCAGTGCAACCAAGTGACATCAAGAAGAAATATTAAGTGAGAAATAACAGTTTGGCAGGAGAACAAAGAAAATCATCAAAAACTAATCATTACACTGAAGTATGCCCTGTGATTGGGTCATCTTGACCTTTTTCTGATTTCACCTCTTTTACTGCTAGTATAACTGCCTATTATTACAAATTATCAGCATATTCATAAAGTAAATGGCACCAAGGCAGTCCCTTTTTATTTTAATAAACTAGAATCCCATACCAGCTAATTTTACAAAGTACTTTTCAATTGTGGTAAAAGAAGATTTCTAATTTCTTTAGGTTGCTAATTGCTCTACGTACCAAAGAATTTTTTTAGTAAATGCAAAGATCCTTTGAAATCTCAAGAATAGAAAGTAATTTATTGCCCAATGGCTTTATTTTCATTGTTTCAATAAAACAATGAAGTGAAAGCACCAGTGTGTCTTTACCACCACAGACTTCCTACTTGTTCTGCCACACAGTGATGGAAACTGCTGCTTTCTACCAGCAGTGAGAGTTGGCAAGTCAGGCACCTTATACACATGGCTGTTAAAAAAAATGGAATAATCTCGGTTTTATCCATGAAGACTGTTGAAGGACAATGCATTAAACATGCATAAAAATGCTTATTTCCTAGGACAAAAAAAAAAAAAAAATAACTGATTAGCTTTAGAAACCACAAGATGTGCACATAGCCAGTCATGCTCCTGACAACATGTAAGCCATGGTTTCACTTTCATCCTACACACAGAAACTCTCCTAGCAAGTATTCACTTTAGAGGGACTGAGCCCAGCAACCTCTTTCTTATGCAGATATGCAGTTTCTAAGAAAATCTGCTTCATAATTAAAACCAATGTTACTCCTAAAGTTTACCAGGATCTAAACACTTTTTATAATGTGCACCGCTAGGAAATTTTGCACAACAAACAGACAAATTCCTTGAGACTGTCCTGTGATCAGCTGGCAAAAACACTGTCTTGTATAGCAGGTTTTCATCAAGCCAGAAGAAAACATGTTGCCCAGAGAGGTGATAAATGCCCCATCCCTGGAAATATTCAAGCTCAGGTTGGATGGGGCTCTGAGGGCCCTGATCAGGATGTCCCTGCTCATTGTGGGGGCATTGGACTAGATGGCCTTTAAAAGTTTCTTCAAAATCAAAATATTCTATGATTCTAAGTTCTGTAAAGAACTCATTCTTGAACAAAATAGCCATTTATGTCAATGGCACTTTTTTACTACCGAAGATGTAAAATGGGTGCACAGGCACACGTTCAGGGAGACAGAGAAAAAGGGAGCTCCAGCAGCCGAGGCTGGAAAATGGGTTGGTGGGTAGGGTTACTGAAACAACCCTCTTTTAGGCTTTAACCTTTTCTCTTGGACCCAGTCCACTGTAGATAAGCAAGTATTCAGAGAAAGACAGATTGTTGCTCTAGTCTAATAACCAAAACTCTTGCTGGACAAATGTGGAAAGCCCAGACTCACCTCCTTGCTCCAAACCAGATACTGTAACCTTCTCGATCTCCCACATGCTGACCAAGTGAGCCTGTTCCACCAGTAATGTCTTTCATTTCATCCAGAATATTCATAGTTAAATTTCCAATAGCAATTTAACCTGTAAATTCTAGTAACAAAACTTCAATATTTCAATGTAAATGATAAAATCATCTCACCATATTTTTAGGTGTGAATCTGAGCATCTTACTTCAGTCATTTGAATCTGAACTTTTGACTGCCAATTTTGAATTATTTTTACCTTGTTATTTATCAAGTGTTTATAAGATATTGTGTAGTTTAAAGTCACACAATGCTTGTATAATGCTTGATCCACCTCTTAAATTAATGAAGAATTAAGAAAGTGTCGAAAACTATTCAGATTAGGCTTATTGTTGCAGCTAGTCAGCAATTAATTCAGACACAATTATGAGCTCTCTAGCGAGATATGTTTATTAATTTTGATCTTACAATTGCTATGTAAGAGGCTAAAAGTCATAAGGAAAAACTTATTCAAGAAAAATTATGTCCTGCTGTTCTGGAATAATCAGGTGAGTGTAACAGGATTAAAACATTTATTTCAGAATGGAAAATTATGAGTCCTTCTCGTGCTGCCTATAAGTGACCCACACAGTATTGTTTCAGAAACCACAGTGTATTTTTCACGTCAGAAGACAGTTTCAGAAATCACCTTAGAAATTTTCAGGGATGAATCCTTGTTCCAAGAAAATGAGACTCTGGGTTGTATAGGGCACTGAGGTTGTATATGTGCACTGAGGGCAAAGGATCATAACGGGGTGTTCTTCTTTATATTTTTGATAACAATGAAGGATACCTCTGGCAATTAACTTTCCCTCCATTATTAGGAATACTGAAAAAATACGACCAGCTTCTGGGAATTGAACAGAATGAAAGGGAAAAGAGCTATTCTACAGGAGAAGCGACACTCTAAATTTTGTATGCAACCCAGACAATACAAGAATGAACCATTTGAGGCCCCTGCTCTTGTACCTTTGTTGCCTCTGAAAAAAAAATGGAGTGATCCTAAGGCTGCTGCAAAGAGTTACATTCCTGGGTTTCTACAGGTGTCATGGGGGGAAAAAGCAGATAAGCACTTCCTATAATTAGATTTTCCCTTCTTTTGAATGTCTATGGCAACAAAGTATTGAGGGCTCTTCAGAGTTCATGGGCATCCCTGCTGTTATGCCAAGCCCCAGGAACAAGATCAGTCCCACTGCTCCTGGAAGTGCTTCATGCAGGCACGCCAGGTTTTAGGTGAAGGTCCTCTTTCAGGGGTGTTGCCATGGAAGCTTCTTAGTAACTCGGCTCCAACCAGCCTTTGCTGCGCAGCTACCAGCTGGTGGTTTGGCTCAGAAAGCCTCCAGTCCCTTAGCACTGTGTTTAATCTGAAGACCCGTGGTGTGTTTCAGCTGACACTGGTATTATGTGCCTGTGGTTTGCCTTGACTTCTTAGCCCTCCATTCAAGCTGCTGGTTTTTCTGGTCACCTATTCTCCCTCTAATTCCTACTCTATAGCTGACAGTTTACCCCATGGCTTAGTACATTACACCAAACAAATATTAAGGAAAAAATCGTAAAGAAATAGAGTAACAATTTAATGATAAACTGTTGTAACTCAACCATTTCTGCATATCTAAGATAATAAGGTGGTGATAATCACATGAAATAGTAACCTTACCTATATCATGTGAGCTTTCTACAGACATCCTTTCTGCAGTAATTACTTTCAACAAATTGAATGACAGTTTTATCTATTTTTTTGCAGACTATGTTCATGAATATTGTTCTTTTACAGATTATGTCACTTGAGAGGATAAGTAAGACTTTACCATTTCCAGATTAATAATTCCTCCTGGAGAGAAGGTGCTTCTCAAAAAGGATCCAGGTTCAACATGTTTGAACCTGTGTACCATACATACAGCTACTGCTTTCTCTTTGTGGTTGCCCCATGTTGCTTTAAAGTAATGCACAAATGGATTTTTGGGGTACACTCCACTTAAACTATTTGAATCATAATTATGTATTCAGAAGGTAAATGACTTGCACATGATCTTATCATTTTGGTAAGACTTTGTACATCTTTGAGGTTTGCGGTAGCTTGACCCGCTGTGGAGAAAATCTGATTGCTTAAAACAGGTGATGGACAGTTGTTTAAGCCACTTGATATTCAGGAAACGCCTCTGTGGAAATATATTGTTAAAAATCACCCAGGAAGTGGTGTTCATTTGTTCCCCGGCTGCACCCAGGGGCAGCAGCAGCTACCTGGGACCAGGGCACACGGCCTGGGGCGGCCCAGCCCCCCT
>VZRJ01012099.1:0-26027 GCA_013397565.1 Ptilonorhynchus violaceus | reverse complement strand
GGACTTTTCTTGTGACCCACGAACTGCAAGAGTATTGTGGGAGAGAGGATTCACCACTGCAAAATCTGGGCAGACTGTGGTGTTTTCCTGAAGGTTTGGGACCATACTGAAGACACTCTGTAGGGAGTTGTCTTCCATGGGATGAACCCCACTGCATAACAGAAAGAACTCTTTATTCCATAAAGTGGCAATAAGAACTCTTAGTCAAAAGATCAGAATCCCATGTTTTATGTCCTGTGCACGATCAGTGAGAAAGATTGGGATGTATTGAGAGGAGAATGGTATTTGTATATTATGCCTTAATATTTTTTATTATTATTATTCTTTGTATTCTTAGTAGTATTAGTGAATAAAACTATTTAATCATTTCTCAAGCTTGCAGCCTTGTTTCTGCTGTCTTACATCCTCTGAAGAATATAATCATGGGAGTCTGGGGTCTTCCCTCAGTCTCAGACCATGACAGGTTTGAAAAAGATCTCTTAGGAAGTATGAATTGATACATGAATCTTCAAAGTGGTTTAGCATTATGATCTTTTCAGTGCAACCAAGAAATAAGAAAAAGAAAAAATAAGAAAGGATGGAAAATCACAGAATCATAGTGTCTTTAAGGTTGGAAAAGACGTTTGAAATCTTTAAGTCCAACAATTAACCCAACACTGCCAGGTCCGTCATTAAACCATGTCCCTAAGAACCATATCTACACATTTTTTGAACACTTCCCAGGATGGTGATTCTACCACTTCCTCGGCAGCCTGTTCTAATGATACATTTAATTCTGACACAGATATATCTATAAGGTGCAACTATCATAGATATGAGATACATCTGCCAAATTATAATTTTCTCCTCTTGGGGAGGATTCAATTTTAGGGACTTTAAAATTCTATTCGATACTAAAACAGATTTCAGAAATGGCTCCATAGTAATTTATTCCGTTAAATAACTGGCTCCATAGCTATTCTTCTGCCATAGAAGATGCCATGTATTTTTGCTTCTAAAATACTCTACATGGACATTCTCCCCAGAAAAGGTACCAAGGTATTAAACCTTTCCCATGATTTTTTTTAACAACAGTTTTTCTTTTATCTTTCATCATTTTTCACTCAACAGGAATGACATATTTCCTTTTCAATCAATTCTGCTGCAACTAGATTCTGAACACATAACTACTAATCTCTTTACCGTGAGATCCAAACTTAATTTCTACTATATACATATTTGCCTTTTGAGATACAGACATAGACATGTTTAGAAGATGCAATATGAGATAAAATAGGATAGCTCCCCTTGTTCAAATTTAGATTTTTTTTATCTTCTGGAGTACCAAATTTGTTCTACCCTGATGAGCTTAGTGACTCGTCCTCAATTTAAAAAATAGTTCTACACCCATCAAGTATTTCATTTAAGCAGCATAAAGACAGTTATACAAAAAAAGGAAAATGGTAGGTGATATCGAACATCTTCTGAGACTTGTATAGTTTTACCAACATTATCATTCCCCTTTTCATGCAAAGTCAAATTGTCAGAAATTTAAAATCATCAAACTCAAAAAAGACAGGTTATCCCTGACTAACAAGGAGAACACTTCCAGAATTAATAATATTTGAAAACCTTGCTTAACCTACCCTGTCTTAAATATACTTCCACTGAAAACTGGAAGAACAGAATAAACATTGAGAAAATACACTTCCTTTGAAAAATGTTCCCAATGGAACAAGTATTTGTTGGAATTAAGCAACTTTGTCAAATCACCAAGTTCAGCAAAGTAAGCACGTTTGCAGCCCCACCTGCCTTGCCCCACAGCAGCCAACAGAAAGGCATCATCAGCAATCCCTGGAGAAAAATGAGTGACCTCCCTCTACAACAAGCAAAGAAAGTCTCCCCCTGCCCCTTCCCACAGCCCCCAGTGGAGGGCTATTCCCAGAGGGGTTAAAATCAGCCTTTGAGTTACTGCAGGAGCAGGTAAAATTGTTCAGCTGTTGTCCTCTCTGAGACACGATTTTTCAGGTTTTAGGCATACTTTTAATACCGGATCTGTTTGTATTTTTTTTTCCTTCATGCTAATTTTCTGCCTTCAGATTAATGATTTTGAGAGAAATTGGTAAAGAAGAAAAGAAAGAGATACACAGAGGGAAAAGAAGCAGGGGAAGATTGTAAGGCTGGAGAGACTGGACAAAGAAAGAGGCAGAGGTGAACAAAAGCAGCTGGCTGTTTGCCTGCTGCCTTTACTTAGACTAAGACATAATAGCTGTAGAAACTACATGAAAAAATGATTTTTTTATTATAAGCTCTAGAGAGAGGCCAGTCTAGGAAAATAGCCTGTGATTATTTTTTAGCTTCTGAACAGAGACAGTAAACATTATAATTCTGAGCACTTGAATAGTTTTTTTCTACCTGTTCCACTTGAGCATTTCTTTCATAGCATATCCCATCAGCACACAAATAATTGAATGACATAGAATAAATCTTGCTGAAAGTGCCAAGATTTGAGTGATATCTCCCCATATTTTTCTAAAATTCAGCCACAGGACAGTAACTTTCAGAAGCTTTGATTTGCCTGGCCTGCAGCAAACTCAAGTCTCAAGGGTCTCCAAGAAAGACTAGAGGGAATTACTGGAACAGGGAATTACCACTATTACTATTTTATGGTCAATTTTACTGTTCATCCTTTTCTTTTACAAGCCATGTTCAGCAGGACATCATCCAAGCAAAAACATTGAATCATTATGATCATGCTTTCCTCCATGCTGCCTTTTTACTTCAGAAGTCCATAGTAAATACCATAAAATTACTTATTTTCCACCTCATTACAAGGTGGATGAGTAAATTAACCTCCTTTACAATCACATTTATTAAGTTTACTTCAAAAAAAAAAAAAAGCTTTGAAGTAAATCACCCAAATAAATTGAAGTTAGACTTGAAAAAAAACCAAATAAATCCTCTGAAGTCCTGTGGCTCTGTGATTTCACTGCTTGATGTCTGCAGGTAACTGGTGAGGTCATTTTGTTGCTCCATTTGTTACCCTCCTTTGTGTACCTGCTGTTCTGTAGTCTGATAGGGAGAACCTTCTACAGCCATGAGAGCACACTGTCTCAGGCAGGACCGTCAGCTGATAAACATTTGTTGCTTCTGAATGCCTTCAACTCCACCACTGTGAAATTAACTTCTTTTTTGGAATCAGAAAAACACAGGTGTGCTCAAAACAGCAGAAAATCTACTTGGTTGAAGGCTTATTCCCTGTTTCCCTGCCTTTCCCTTCTGGTTTTCTCCCTTCAAAACCCTGCAGTCTTTGATCCAAGAATGTATTTAGAGAAAAAAAACAGACACTATTTCACAAACCACCTAGGTACTTCCAACAGGACTAGCTATGAGGACTAATAAAAATGAGGTAATAAAAGCAAAAGTAAAAATGGAGGGAAAATCCTGAGCGTTTTCCAGCCAACAGAATAACAACCGCTGATTGCTTCACCACCATGACTGTATCTGACATTTCCAGTGTTTATGGGTTTTAGAAAACATTGTAAAGGAAATTTTGGGTACATGAAAGATGGAAATTTTCCACACTGAATTCTTCCTAACTGCATATCCTGCCTTCTTTAAAAATCTTCAGATGGTGTTCCATCTAGCTCTTATGTGGAATATCTTGCATACAAGTTTTGCAAGAAGAGTTTGGTGAATTGCCTATTTGCTGTTAGAAAAAAAAACGAAATTACTTGAAAGGACAGTTATGCTGTCATTTGAGTGCTTCTAATTAAATCTACATAAATTTACCATGCATAAATGTCTAAGAAAAATAATAGTCATTTAGTATAAAAGCATTTTTTTAAGCCTGTTTTGATTACGAACATAATTAAATAAAGTATTTAATATTTGAAAGGGAGACCAAGGATGGATATTAAGTGGCATTTTTAATACCAGAAAAAATTTGCAAGTAACAAACATTGCTTTTGCAATGATACTAGAGCAATCTTCATGGCTAATCTAGAATGCAAATCTGTAAACCAACATAATATCTATCTAGTTTAGATACATTTTATGTAGTTTATATATGTTTTACAGAGATTACATGCTTCTAGTCTAGGGAAAAACATAGAAGAACACATTGTTCCTGATGTTAATCAACATGTTATTCCCAGAGAACCACTCAATCCCAGACCTACAGACAGTAAGAGATTGTCAAAAATCCACGGTTCCTAGTGGATAAATGGTGCTCAAACCGGCATTTGGAAAACACAAATTTATAAAACACTTCATCGTATAGTACATTTTTAAGTGTACTTGGTTTGGAAGGAATTAAGTGGACATCACTACTGTTGGTTTCTACTTTCCTGATATGAATAATAAAATAGTGCACTGTGCCCCAGACAACTAATCTAGGGCTAGCCAGGTCAGTGATCACCACGGAGACCTTTAAAAACTCATAAATGCTTTAAAAATAAAATCAGCTCCCCTAGAAGTACTGCAACATTTCCTGTCCTGTTTAAAACTTTCTTCAGCCTCTCCCTCGTATGGGGCTCCTAATATGCCCTCTCTTTACCATCCAACCAGTCAACTTCACTAAACACATCTCATGAATTAAGTACTTTTAATTATTCCTTTGACAAACTGGGTTAAAATTAGCCAATAACTTTAAAAGCCATTAAAAGAGACAAAAAGAAAGATACAGGTGACATTTAGTTTTCTTCAGTTTACCTAAAAACAAGTAATGTAATTTGATACCTTCTGAATTGTAGGCATTCTGTATGTAGCACAAGAACACCACGTCACTGTCAGTCATGCCATACCTTCAAAATGCACCAGTTTCCTAAGGCTGGACATTAAAAGAAGATAGGATTCTGAAAAAAAGTATTATCTGACCCTCTAGCTGCAATGAAGCTGAAGTTTTTACAAGTGGAGACCAGACCCAGAGAAGTTAAAGACGCATAGAAATTTGTCCTGTTTCAGGATAAATGTAGTGCAATAAAAATGAGTCCCTATAGTGGAATACATTGGAGATCTGCACTGTAGAAACATCAGAAGGAAAAATCTATCTTCCATGAATGTCTGTCTAATCTACTTTTTATATATGAGGAAAAGAAAAAAAAAAAAACCAGAATAAAGACTTTGAGGATGGGCTGGTTACAAGGAAAAATGTCAAAAGAAAACCCCTACATGTGACAACAAGTCCATAAAGAATTTTTTTATAAGACATGAACCTGTTAGGGTGGGTCCAGAGGAGCGTCAAGAAAATTATCAGAGGACTGGAACATCCCTCCTATGAAGCAAGTCTGTAAGATTTGGCATTGTTCAGTCTGGAGAAGAGAAGGCTCCTAGAAGACATCACTGCAGCCTTTCCATGTGTAAAGGGGGCTTATAAGAAAGATGTAGAAAGGCTTTTCACCATATTTTACACCCTACCAGGTCCTGTAATGACAATAAAAAGGGAAACAGTTTTAAACTGGGACTAGGTTTAAATTGGAAGGAATTTTTTGTGGTGGGGGTGGTGAGACACTGGAACAAATTGCCCAGTAAATCTGTGGATGTTCCACTGCTGGAAGTGTTCAAGGCCAGGTTGGACAGGGCTTTGAGCAAACCTAGTCCAGCAGAAGATGTTGAGGGTTGGACTAGATGATCTTTAGAGGTGCCTTTTAACCCATTCTATGATTCTACAATCCTATAATTTTTGTCCCATCCAACTCTAGTTTAATAACGAAACCTACTTGTTCAATGTAAGTCAAATATAATAACCAAGGTTTATAAGATTAAAACTTGCTACTTGTAATCAATAAAGATCAATACAAACAACAGCTTGTTTAGAAAAATTGGTTTCCAGAAGAAAGGAAGAAAACCACAAGTGTTGTTCATAAAAACTGAAATATTTATCAGGAAGAGAGGAATTTCTGTACCCAAGCCTCAGTCGTGGTTACTAAAGAAAGAGCTCCTCTCCTCAGATATTGCAGTTAGATGGAAATGATGCGAGGGCATCAAAGGACAGACAATGCCCATTTAATGAAGGAACAGAGATGCTGACTCAGAGTGAAAAGGTCAAAATTAGGCAGAAAATAAGCATTAAGTATAGTAAAAAACAGGGGTTTAGAAATAAATGCATTATTTTCTTCCTGAAGAAGAGTGGTTAACAGGAGCAGGAAGTACAATGGTGAGAATAATTTAGGTCTCCGCAGTTGGGAAACAAGCGAAGGTCTATGACACGTAGCTTAATGATTCGAGATAGATGAGAAAGCAGAGTGAGGAGCCTTTCCTCCATTTTAAAGACACACAGACATTTCTGAGAACTAAATTTTTATTTGAGTAAAAGTCAGCTACATGGACAAAGCATGAAGAAATGAGTCATGGGTGGCCTCTTTGTCTGTGGACACACCCCAGGGTACATTCACCATTTGTGACAGCTCAGAGGGCCAAAACATGTGGAATGCTGCTCTATTTATTGTTGGAGCACAGAATGTGGTTTTCCGCTAATAAGCCAACAAGGCCCGGTTTTGGGGCAGATTCAGGAGGTATCTCCTGCTCTTCACCTGGACCCACTGCCTTTGGCAGTGCAAATTTTCTGCAATTCTGTCGCATGCTTGTCCCAGAAAAAAAGAGCAAAAGGCTCCTGCAGCTTCATTGCCTTATTGCTCCAGTTCTGAATCAGCTGGTATCATACTACCTTGGGGATGAGAAGACATGACTAAGAGAAGTGTTAATTCATTTATTCATAAGCTTTCTGCCACCAGTGTTGGAGGGCTGTGCTGTTGCACTGGAACCCCAGAGAGCAAAAAGCTGGGGTTAGCTTTCATCCTAAGTAAAGGCTGACAAGGAAGTGCTAAAGTTGGTGGCCATTCTGCTGTCATGAAAGCAGCTAAACATCATAAGCAAAGTATGACATGTCCTTGGCACCTGCTTAGCACACAGTGACCACTTGCATTTGCACCCATTTTATTAGTAGGTCAGTCACAGCCCATTTAAAATGCCAATTTTGACAATGTGAAAAGCTATGCTATTATCAGACCATTGGCTTTACCTCAATTCGAAGCAAAATTGGAAAAGAGGAGCAAACGATTGGAAAATTACCTACCCTAAGGAAAGGTCATGCCTTTGTCATATTTTCATAAAACAGCATGATATTGACTGTTTTCAGATCAACAATTATTTTATATTTGCCTCCTTTATTAAATTATAAGTAATCAACATCATGGGTTTGTTTTTTGAAATATAAGTTGATGTCTTTTCTTTCCTACTTAATTAGTTTTGAGTCTTTATATTCATACAATTGATAGGATTGGCAGTATCTGGACTAAGTAAATCCACTTTTCACTTTAGTTATATTTATCATACATTATATTTATTAAATCTCTGAAAGACTTGCAAAAGATACTTCATAAAAAATAATAAATACTTACTTTATTTGTAAAATTAATTTTCAAGATCAGTAGGAAACAGGAAGCAAGGGTTTGAAACAGAGAAATAATTTTGGCAAAAGTAGATTACTGTTTTTGCTTTGTCCAGCACTGATAAAACTGTAATTAGTAACATAATAGATTAGCTAGAGAATTTTCCTAGTTATGGAAATGAGTATAGACTGGAGGGGTTTTTATAAAAACACATTTCAAAAGCAGGCAAAAATCTTGGTGCATTCTTGAATCTCAGGGGAAAGGGAGTAATCCTCAAGAATGACAACTGACTTGCACTGAAATTTTTCTTTGTAAAGGGCAATGTATGCAAAAGAAAACAGAGGAAATAAAACCTATAACATATTCTGAAAAGTAAATTGTCAGGCATATCCGATCCTGAGACAACAAATGTGCTTGGTTCCAAGCAGCCGGATTGAAGTATCCAAGTAGCTGGATTGGAGAGCTTGGAAATTTCTCACAGCTCTACTAGACGTGGTCCCCTGGGGTTCCCAGAAAACTGGAGACCCCAGGGAGAACCAGCACTGGTCGGGATTCTGCCCACTTGCCCACATGTGGGGCAGGAGTACAGCTCGGGGGATTTGAAACAGGGATTCCCATGAGATGCCCATGATCCAGGCAGGAAGAAGGTTCAGTCTGGTACAATAGCCTAAAGATAGTTCAGGCATGGGGAATAATGCTGACTTAAAGTGGGTAGAACAAACCATATAGTGAACTTATGTGTAGATGTGACCTTTTAGCATCTGATACATCATGGCCTTAATTACTGGATCAGAAACAGGAAAATGAAGAATACCCATCTCTACCCACAAACTCCTTTTGCTGCTCTTAGTGGTAAGGGACGCATTAGAGCCAGCCAGGTGAATGACAGGAGCATTCCTTCTGCCTAACCCACCTATCCACTATATTATTTTCACCTAGTGTGAATTCATCCCACTGCTTTTTTTATTTTTCTGATCAAGGTCTCTCTAATATTTTAGATAATTTCTCTGACATTTATGTGGCAGGAACATCCAAAGTTACTTTGTGCTAACCTATCTTCCGTATTGCAAATTTTTTATTAAAAGAGAAATGTAATGAGAAGCATTTAATGTTCATAAACGTCGACATGGCTGTCCTTACACAAACAGCAAGGAAACTCATTATTTCCTCTTAGCATACTCTGTTTCTGTACAGCATGGAGTCACAAAGTCACTGAGACAACGCTTCCCCAACATACAGGAATTAAATAATTCCTAAATTTTAGCTCCAAGTGAGTTATAAATGCTGCTACCTGTCTCCTAGAAGACAGAAGTGCCACAGGAGACTCAGGGCAGGTAGCAACGCACGGTCATTCCCCTTTTCAGTACTCACAGCCAAGACAACCACTGCACTGAGTGCTTGGCCAGCCGCATTCACAGGAGCATTTTGAACACCGCCAGGTTCCTATTCCATATCCATTGCATCCATCGGTGCTTGCTAGCAGCATGCTTAGCACAACCCAAAATTAAGATCCTTTATAAAGACCACATAATGAAAGGCCATGTCTGATGCAAATTGCTTATACTCCAAAGACACCAGGAAGCCCACCTGCAGGAATGGGTCTCCCCTCCAGCACACTGGGCACTTCATGTCTACTCAAAATTAGTTCTCCAGCTTCCCACTATAGCCTGTGAGAGATACCACACCTGGTATCAACGGGCACGGTTGGCCTTATGCTGATGATGGCCACTGGATCAGGAGGTCACAGGTTATTCTGCTTAAATCTGAAACAGCAAACTAGGAGTATCTCCAATCATGTAGTTCACCTTGAGGATGCACTGCAGAAATTAATTCAGTCCAAATTTTAAATCCATTTGAAGGCAAGCACAAATCACACTCATGACTATAAACAGTGTAAATGATACTAACTCTTCTAAAAGAAGGTATTTTTGCTAAACCCAAATGTCCAGTAAAGTGTTCTCCAAAGAACGTTTGACTTAACCACACTTCTGTAGCTAGGAGGTCAATAAAATGCTTCATAACTTTTGGGGCTGCTCTTAGGTCTTCATAAATAATTTAGTCTATAGCCATGTAAGTGGGCTTTACTCTTTGCTTCCTTTAAAATGTTAATAGCCAATGACCACATGGTTCAAATGGTTTGTGCCATTAAATTAGACAATTACTCCATGCCTACAGACTCCCTTAATGCCATTCTTTAGAAAGATATTAAAGTTATTCTTAAATACAAAAGGAAAAATTATTGAAAGCTGAAATCTTCACCCCTGAGAAATCCATCATTGATTTGGTAAGTGTTAGACTCCAGTATTACATACAAAAGGTTCAGAACATTTTCACTGCTCTAAGGAGATTATAGTCCTACAGGGATATAAAAAATTTATTGGAGTTTCACAGACAGCTATTTTTTATCCTGTTCTGGCTGGATTATATTGTGTCTAGAGAGAATGAAGAAAGGTCTGACCTTCTAAAGATGACTGGGATTACTGGGTTAAATTCCACTCTTAGTCTTATTCAACAGCATGGAGTTTTCTTTCTTGTTTCTGTTTATTTTCTCTGTAAATTCATCTTTATACCCAAAATTTACTTTGAAATTGCTGTAACATTTTGTTTTTCCATTGTGTCAGTACATAAGTACACTTCAATGTACAAAACAGAATTTTAAATTAAAAGTATTTTTGTACCTAGGAGATGAAAACTAGAAAATATCACCATAGTTGGAATACTCCTCTAGTTCATAGGGTACTGCAAAGGTGACATCATTGATTTTCATGGTTACTGTCTCAATACAGTATACATCAATTTAGAAATAAAAAGGCAGTTTTCTAACCATCCGCATCTTGGAGACTCAACAAGACCTAGAAGAATAGGAGGATTTTATGCTCCTATTTTATTCCATTCTGATCAGAAATAAACATTTTTTAGACCAAATCTTAGCCCTGCTTATATTTCAGTAATTCTAGTGTCTTTACCACCTGCTTCTGGAGACAGTTGTAACACTATCATACCTTGTACAGTGAAATTCGTCAGCCAATCATCTCCTTCAGTAGAGGGTGCGTATAATTTTTTCAGTTTCGTCAGTATTTCTTTGATGTGACATTAGCTGTGGCTTTGCTTGAATAAAAACAGTCATGCTTTCAAAATTTCATCAATCAAAGTTTACCCTACAAGCTCCTGGGTTTTCTAACACAGTGAATTTCTGAGGAAAATAAAAGGGAGAATTATAAACAGTTAATTTGTTTCCACACAACTGTTTTATCTAGGGCAAAGGCAAGGCAGCCTTTAATATGGTTTAATAAAATGTTTTATCTAATACGCTTTAATAAAATGTTTTATCTAACTGATGTTTTCTTTCTTGTAAGAAGGTCTCAGTTTGAAATCCTGGCCTCACTAAATCCAGTCTGATTGTATCCAAAATCGTCAGTCGTAGTCTGTCACTTCTGCCACTCTCTCGGGCTATTAAGAATGAAAGGGTGTGAGGAAACCAGGCTGCGTTTTCTCAAGCAGCTACAAGAGCTTCAGATGAGTGTTCTTTGGAGTGACTGTATAAATGTTTTCCCTTTGATATTCCCCAGCTATGTTTTTTAACCTTGTAAACAACATGTCCGCAGCACCAACAAGCCTTAGGTTGCTCTTCAGCATTGAGCAGGCTGTAAATCCAGCCTTGAAACAAAAATGTTTCTCACATGCGTTGAAAAAATAATTGATGGATGGATTTAGACACAAAAGGGCTGTAAAATCTTGACCACTTTCCAGTGTAATGGCAGAAGGAGCTTTTGTTCCCCTGCTATTAGTGTGCTGAATCTTTCATGTTCTGGAGCATGTTTTCCCTCAAAATTCAGACCCCTGCCAGCACTACCCCGGACCACGCACTGGCTCAGCCCCGTGCTGTTTCAGGGAACAGAAGTGTGACATTTATTTCCATATGCCACAGAGACCAAGCTACAGAAACCACCAATGTTGCAAAGCTTGACAGGTATCAAAAAAGAAAATCCATAGAGCGAGAACAAGAATTTTAAGAGGGTTTTGGGTTTTTTCCAATGCTTTTCAACTTTACCACCAGTGATGCCAGCTATCGTCTTCTGGTTTACGTTAAAAAACAGAACTCTATCAACCACAACTTCTTCACGTAAAACAGGTAAGACATTGGTCCAGTGCATTTATGCATTGGTCTATGTATTTATGTCAGTGCAATTATCATTATACAAATGTTAGCCAAGGCATCTTCTGACATATTTTTTATTCCTGAAATCTAAAAAATCAAGCCCAGATTGAAGATTAACCTGTCCTTTAAAATGCATAAAAACTTCCAGTTTGTATACTATGTAAATCAATTTCAGTTTGAACAAATGCCTTATTCAACATTTCTCGCAGAACCTTATCACAGCACTCATTCAATCCAAACATCAGAAAACAAGTCATAGAACATGAAGGACACCATGCATGTAATCACCTTGTAATGTCCATACATATTTGTAATGTACACACAAAAAGATGTTTCATCTCAAAGACCCTTGATTCTGATCTAAGTACTATGATTTTTTTTTCAACAGCATTTTTAATCTTGATTCTGGTAACAAAATGCTATTTTAAATGTTATCGGTAAACAGACACTACTTTTAGGATGTATTTATTGAAGGACAAACATTTGATAAAGTATTTTTGATCTGAGACAGTCTCACATAACTTCTGAAAACACATCATCTATGTATATACACATGGATGTCTGTGTGTATGCATATGTAAACATAAACATAAATATGCAAATGTACAACTATACCAGTAGATTTAACTTTTTTAAAGCTATTTTTTTTAAAAGCTATTTTGTGCTGCATTTATGTCCAACTGCACTTTTCAGAGTACTGAGGAAATAATATTTATCTTTAATTACCGTGGTTGAAATTTAATTATTTAAATGCAACATTTTCAATGTGGGAAGCTCCCCAGGCTGGGCATAGAAGAGCCAAAAAAGACAGAGGGAAGATTGCGTGGTTTTGACTTGGCTTTATCTGTGCAACTCTCCCTCCTGTGCATATGCATTATCATGGAGATTTTGAAGGAGATGAACTGTTTTGTTATTACCTTCAGGATTTCTGCTTCATGCAGGGAAGAGGAGAGAGATGTAGTGAAAATATCAGTGTTGCTTTATTCACTATGATTGATGTGAGCTGGTGCCAAGAGCATCTCAACACTATCATAATAGCTATGGGATCCTGCAGGAGTTCAGGTTCCAATTTAATCTCAGACACAAATTTTTTTGTAATGTTGAACAAGTCCTGCTGGGCATCACATTTGTTAAGGAAAAGGCAGCAATATTCCTCTACCTCACAATGACAGGCTAAGGCTGACTTAAATAGCATTTTGCTACAAACATGCATTTGCTCACAACTGGAAAATTATAAAATAAACTAGTCTTAATTCAATGCTGGGTGAAAAGAAGTTTCATGGGCTGTGTGGCAACACCTCTCTTTACACTGAGCTTGGGATGCTTATAAATGTACAAAGCCTGTGCCTCTCATTTACTCTTTAATTTATCAACAACCACAACTACCTATCTCCACAGCTAGGAAGAAAGGTAAACAAATCATATATACATTCATCATCTATTCAACAACCACCCATTTCTAACCTTGTTCAGATCAGAAATCCCTTGATTCAGAACCTTGCTGAAATTAGGTTTATATTCTAAATTTTCATCTATTCTCTTCCCAGCTGATTCTTAAACGGTGTCTTTATGCCATATATGTCTGTGGTGGGTTAACCTTTATGGACTGCCAGGTGCTCACCAGCTGCTCTCTCACTCCCCACCCTCAGCAGCACAGAGTGAGAAAAGAAGATGGAAAAGCTAGTGGATTGAGGTAAGAAAAGGGAGATCACTTTTGAAGGACTGCAGTTCCTGCCAGAAAACTTGCTCCTGTGTGGGCTGCTCTCCACAGGCTGCAGTTCCTACGAGGAGCCTGCTCCTGCATGGGCTCTCCATGGGCTGCAGGGCGACAGCGTGCCTCACTGTGGTCTCCTCCATGAGCTGCAGGAGTATCTCTGCTCCAGCACCCGGAGCACCTCCTGTCCCCCTTCTACACTGACCTTGGTGTCTGCAGAGCTGTTTCTATCACATGTTCTCACTCCTCTCTCGCAGCTGCCGCACAGCATTTTTTGCCCTTTCTTCATTATCTTTTGCAACAGCAGCTGATGGGCACAGCTTTAGGCAGTGATGTGTCCATGTTGGAGCCCACTGGAACCAGCTTTTTCTGACATGGGGGAAGCTCCCAAGCTCTTCTCAGAGAGGCCATCCCTGCTGCCTCCTCCCATGCCAGAATCCTCCCACATAAACACAGTCCCACAGACTTTCTTGCATCTTTTCCATTCTATTTGAATATCGGTTCACATTAGGCCCAAACTTTGGGGCACCTCAGACTCCAGTGCAGACATGGGAAATATAAGAAGCAGAAGATTCATAAAAAGGTACTGAAGAATTCTACTTATACTTTATAGAAAAGAGAGAAACATTTCACCAATCTTCTTGCAAAGTATTTGCCTCAGTATCTCTGACATTTGCTAAAGGCAATATTTATCATTTTCCTCCATAACACTTCATCGTTCCCTTTCAGTACCACTTGAATGACATGACACTTTTTAAAACCCACTGTGAAGTCAGTAAATCAGTTTAGTGTTTAGAACACATAAAATTCATTATTCAAGCACCAGTGCTATTGACAGTATATCAAAGAGGTCAAATGAATGGATTAAAACCTTGCGGTATGAATTAAACATATCAGTTGATCTTTATGACACCAAATACATTTCACACAGGCAAAAGAGACTCATACATTTCCTGTTAACAAATTTGGGCACATCTTTTGCACTTTCTGCTTGAGGAAGTGCAAATTGTGCTTGGAGAGAGGCAGATGACTAGCAATGAGGTAACAAGAATGAGAAATTTTTTCCCACAGTTTTAAAGGGGAATGTTGACTGAGAGTTGTAATTAAAAAAGCATAAATTTTAATCCTCCTAAATAACAAAAAATTTCTGACTAAAGAGGTAGTCAAAATTTTGTGTATGTGAATACCACATACACAAATAAATCATTTTTGATCTTTAAAGCATCCTATAAATGGCTTACAGCAGTCAAATTCACTTTATAGGCTGTATGCAGTCATTGCTAATCTAGGAAGAATAATTTTAAATCAGAGTCCATTAGACTAGAAAACCCAGACATAGGAATACAAAATCCTGATGTAGAGAGTAATGCAAATTTCTAATCATTATGCTAAAAAGTCCAATTTGATCTGCATTAAAAAATATTTTAAAATGTCAAGAACAAGGTGAACTGAAATATATATCTAAATATTCTGTGCTGAGTTTTTCTTCTGATCCCTGAAAGCAGCAAGCTCCCAAGAAGGTAGCTGTGACTCATTTCTCTCACTGACCTCTTTCAGATAAGAAGTCATCCCTATGTATTGGAGGCACCAGTATTTACAGTCAACACTCCTTCAGACAGGAGTGGCTTGACAGTTTTATTAAGAAAAGGACATTCACAGTCTTTATGGGCAACAGTCACAGTTACCACAATTTTTGACATTTCCACACTTTACATTTAGTCTAAATTTCCAAAACAGTATAACCACTGGATGCCAAACTGTTGAATACCACTGTTTCCCACCTGATCAAGAATGCTTTATAGTATTTTTGGCACTTCTCATGTTTCCCTGCAGTTATCTTTGGTCTCCATTTAGATTGCAGGCTGCTGTGTGATAGACACCACCTCTCCAGACAACTACAGGAAAATTCAGATTAGAAGGATCTGCAGGGGTCCAGCCATCTGCTCCAACTAGGCTGAGCCATGAGGTCAGCCCAGAACTGCTCAGGGCTTAATCCAGTCAAGTTTTGAAAAGCCCCAAGGATAGGAAGAGTATAAGTGTGCCTGTGCACTGTCTGACTGTCCACTTGGAGAAAATGTTTTTCCTTGCATGTAGTCTAAACCTCCCTTATTTCAGAGTGTGCCTGTTGTATCTTGTCCTCCCACCATACACTGTTGTGGAGAGCCTGGCTTCCCCTTCTCAGTGACCTCTCCACAGATACCTGGGGTCTGCTGTTAGGTGCCCCCAAAGCTCTCCAATCCAGGCCAGAAAAGACCCCATCCCACAGCCTCTCCTCATGGGGTGAGTGCTCCAGTCCCTGACCATCTCAAGAGCTTTTTGTTGAGCGTGCTCCAGTTGACTGATGCCTTTTTCTTTTTTTTTTTTCGGTCGAGTGACTTGAAACTGAATGAAGAATTTTGATGTGACCTCAAGACTGCTGAGTGAAAGGGGCTCATCCTTTCCCTGGTTATGTGGGTGTGCTGGTGTTGATACCACCCAGGATGCCATGGCCCTTCTTTCCAACGGAGCATGCTGGGACCATGTGCCACTCACTGTCTGCCACAGGCCCCAGCATCTCTTCAGCAGAGCTGTAGCCCAACCAGTCCCTCCCCATCATGCCTTGCTGACAGACACTCTTTCTTCCCAGAGGCTGGACTCTGACAGTCAGTAATTTGTCCTTACTGAATTTCATAAGTTTCCTGTTGGCCTGCTCCGCCAGCCTGTCCAGGAGGCAGCCCTGCCTTTGAGTGTATTGGCTGGTCCCCTCAGTTTGGTGCCACCTGCTCATATGAGGAATGTGCAGTGTTGCATCCCCCAGGTTATCGATAAAGACTCAGAGGTCCCAGGACAGACCCCTGCGGTGTTCTGCTTCTCGCCAGCCTCTGGGTAGAGTATAACCCATTATCCACCAGCCTCTGAGCCCAACCATTGAATCAGTCTCTGGGGTTCGGCAGTGCCAGGGAAACTGTCTGACAAACAACAAATTAGCACGCCTCTGTTGACCATGCTAGGCCTTTTCTTGTGGAAAGATTTTTCCTAACTGAGTTTTCTCGCCTGATTAGCTGCACCTTCCAGATGTCACAGAAAGAGAAAAATCAAACTAAACAGACTTGTTTTTTTCGCATGAGACTATTTACATTGTGCCAGGCCATATCAGTGTTCATGGCTCTGGAACGACAAAACACACATTCAGACAAAAAAGAGAGATGAGTGACCAATAATCCATGGGAGACCAGTATTGTGAACCGGCAACCATAAAAGAATACTGAGAAACAGAATAGAAAGAAGTATCAGTCTGAACCCTATGGAGTAGTTGGGCTATTGCCACTGCTGGTGTTTTAGTCTTTAAATTACCAGTTTACCACAGCCAATTAAAGGAAAAAGAAAATAGCTGTGCTTGCATCTGCAGCTGTCTATGAAGTACCACATTGGAGTCAACAACAGCTCTACAAGTATAACAGTTATGTTTGGCCAAAGGGAGTTCATCACAGGAAACATCAGATCACTGGTTGAAGAGGTCACTGCTCCAGTCACTTGCTGTTGAAACACGGGGATTCCTCCTGATTTCCTGCAGAGCAATAGCTACTTTCTGCCCCTAATAAGTTTTGAAAGGACTATGCAGTGATGATAGGTGTGCTCCCGTGATAGTGCATACACATAGTTTATACATTCTATAAATTTGTGCAAACTCTCTAAACATAACTTGGGTAATACAACTTTCTGTGTGTCATTGGGGGTGAGGTATCACCAGGTATTCCAAAACTCCAAGTTAACACCTACCACAGCTAGAGAGGATAATGCTGCTCATGTCCAGGCCTTTCCTTAAAAAAAGCATTAGGTCCATGACCTTACCAGTCCCCAAGCTTCAGAAGAGAGTGTGTCACACCAACACCCCCCTTAAAAGGTCCTTGTCAGCCTGGGGAGAAGAATCCTGCCCAAATTTGCACCTGGATACCAGACTAAAGCAGAGAAATGAACATCCATGCCCACACATAGCCTCAGTTCCTCTTAGAATAATTATGCCAAATTTGGGGCTTTATAAATTAGTAGCTCTGGCTGTACATATCAAAATGTCAAGCACAGTTCTCAATCCAATTTCCCAGTCCCAAGGCTTTTCTTCTCTCTGCTGTAAGAGCAAGTTGGTATCATGGTGCTATAAACATGATGACTTCCTTGGAAGAGAGTGGCATCTCTCATCACCCAGTATCACTCTTGCTATGTAACTTGTACATCCAAACATCTCAAATTACCTGCTCTGTTGCTATTATAATGAAACTCTGCAGTTCCTGATTTGGATTGGTTTATTTCAGTACCACACAAGTTTTTTCCTTTTTTAGTTTAGAACCAGGATTTAATCTGAACAACTGCCCCTTTATTTGCAAAATCAATCAAGCAGTAATCCATCTACCCAACAAAGTTCTTTGGGCAGGATGATTCTCTGTAATATTTCCCTGCTCTGATTTTAGAAGCCTGAACAATGCGATTTCCACCACATGCAGCTAAGACTAATTCCTTTTTTTTTTTTTTTTAGTGGTAAACAGCCTACAACTCTTGTTTACACCCACATATAACAGTGAAACCAATGGGTTTGGGTCTTCGAACTGCTCTCTGGGTTTCCTTGGTGCCTGGAGAAGTTTCCTCCCACAGACTCAAGACATCTCAAGGGCCAAATTAATGAGCACAGCATCTCTGGCCCCATTCCTGTTCACTGGAAATGTTGCTACCCTGGAGCCACAATATCAATTAACTGCTCTTTTCCCAGGTACCCCAGGTTGCTAAGACCCAGGAGAAAATGTCTATAAAGATAGAAGACATTCTCTCTGAAGCAGGCATTTCATATCTTCAATTGCACATCTGTGCTGCCATTACAAGCATCTGAGACTCAGGAAAAGCTAAAAACATGCTGTAGCCTAAATTAAAATAATCATCAAATGCTATTACAGATAATGTAGTGCATAAGCAGTCAAAGTACAGATGGCATTTGCATTTTTACCTTCAGAAGAACCCATCCAATTTTAATTGAAATAAAGCTACCACCATAAAGTTTTGGAATCATAGAATTACAGAATTTGCAGAGTTGGAAGGCACCCCTCAGGATCATCAAGTCCAGCTCCTGGTCTAGTAAACATGTAATAATGAAGAAGGTTTGTACTTGCAAATTAGTCCTTTCTTCCTTTCTGTCTCCCGAAAATATTTTTTTTAAACTGTCAAATATAATTCATTTGCAGATGTGTTAAGTGGAAAAAATATCTATGTCCCCTGATAGTATTGTCCTGTACCTGTAGACCAGCAGAAACCTGTCTGGTTTTCCTCTGCATGTGTATGATTTGTCATAAACAAATGCCACAGGATTACAAAGGGTTAAGAATATCACCATCTATAGTTAAACTGCTGCCCACTGTCACACTGAGATTTTTTTATATTATATTTTTCAAGGTTTGTGCTTCATATGGAACTTTCCAACCTCCCTTCCACTCCCATTTGCATTTTTTCAATTTGAATATGATTTTAGAGCGTTTTGTCTCCAGCTCTAATCTGTCTAGGTAGCACTGAGTTATTCTCTTAATTTGAATGCCTTTTGCATACTGTCACTCCTGTGGACATTATTTTGCTAGCAGAATATTTCCCAAAGATCTGTATGTTCCAGCTCTGACTTAAGTTGATATACATATAGATATAGACATAGATATATAGACATAGACAGATAAAAATTTTAAAAAAAGAAGCTTGGCTGGCTTTTCCCCACATCTTTTTTAAGTTAGCATATTCCAAGGTCCAGGACTTCTGTCATCTTCCCTAAGTCTTGAATGTAAAGTACTCCCATAACACATCTAATGCATCAGTTCAGATAGCAAAGGGGTTTTAAATTAACCAAATGTGTTTGGAGCCTATGGAACTGTCATATAAACTACAAGTATCACTTTAGCTGTGCCACCTCAGCTAACAGTTACATAAGGAGGTGCTTAGACCTTGTGTCAGTGTGAATTTCTTTTGTATGAATTTCTGCTGCATCTTTCTGCCTTCTCCTCAGAAACTAGATTAAGCTAATGCTTTTAGTTAACCACAGAAAACAAATTTTCCCCACGTCCTGCACAAGGGCTTGTAACAGGGTCCAACATCTTGCACAGAGTTTCACGGTAGGTAAGGCAGGCTGCAGACAACCACACTGATAATCCAGGCTCCTGAACCCATGGCGAGCCCACCTCCTCTGGGCCAAGAAGGGCTTCATGCAGCATCAGCCCACGACACCTTCAGGAGCTCTAGCTCTCAAACAATGCCTGCCTGAACAGCCTGCTCACTGGGTAATGGGGTACCTTTTTTGGGTTGTGACTATTCAAATGGGCTTCAGGAAGATGAAGAAAGTTGCATTAATTCCCTGTTGGATCAGTATCTCCATTACTGCTGCTCTGTCAATGTAAATTAAATGTTCTCATTCTGACAGGCATAGTGTGTCACTTAGAATTATGAATATTTGATAAGGTGTTGTTTATTTGTGGCAAGTTAATTGTTTATTTCTCACCCACAGATATAGCTTCAAGAAGTTGCATAACCAAGATATACTTACAGATAGATAGATAAAATAGATAGATAGACAGATAGATAGATAGATAGATAGATAGATAGACATACATAGAAATAAGTAGTTGAGTTCAGTCCAGGTTTCTCAAGGTCACAGAGCCAAATTTCAGTAACAGCAAAGTTCTCTGAGTGATTAGGACAACACATAGAAGTGGTTCTTGAAAACAAAATCTTTCACAATCTTTCACCCACCTTCTGTGTAAAGCCTTCATTTCTGGAGAAGCTGAGAGGTGCTTCTAACTAATAGGTGATGACCCTCTCAGCCAAAGGTGCCAGAGAAAGGCTCAGCAAAAAAGGATTTTGTCGGAAGATCTAAAAACTGTGTTCTGACTTTAATTGTCCTTGAGAGATCTTGATATCCCAAAACTGGGATAAAGATGCAAACATAAATAGCAAGTTTAAGTTTCTCTTATCACATAGCAGTTTCATCTGAAGCACTTTACTTTTTAACCCAGCAGTTGAGTGAATAAAGCAGAAGTGATAATAGATAACCTTCCAAACATTAAATATATTGGTCTGTAAATTCCCAAGTGGCAGATTTCTGCACAAATTAGCTTTGTCTCTTTCTCAGGGTTTCTTTCTAAAGTTCCACACCCACCCACACAGAGCAGAATTAATTACAATCAATTGCTTTCACCTTTATTACTACTGAACACCACATTCAATTTGAGACCTAAGTCTATCACTTCTGCAGAGCTATTTCTGCTTGCTTCTAGTCAGAAGAGTGCTGAAAGGGAGGAAATAAGGTAATTAAGATCATTCTCCTCATTCATGAGAGCACACATCAAAATCAACTAAATTTATGTTAATATCACTGAGAATTGTAACTACTTAGGACAATTCGAGAGCCAGTGTAAATTGAAGTTGCTCATTTGAAGGCAAGTGAAGGTTTAGCATAGGTAGCTCCTTAGAAGTGACAGTGATTTATTCCATCTGACAATCTAAGCTGGAATCTGGAAAAATCAATGTTACTGTAAAAACGTCAGCTTGTATAGGACCTGCTCAATAAATAAAATACATTTGCTTTAGGACAAGCAGACTTCCAAGTACTTTTTTACAGAGATACCTAGTGTTATGGATTAGGGAAAATGAAATTTTTCTCCTTTCCCTCAGGTACTAGGCAGGCTGTGTAGATGGAAGGGGCTGGCCGGGAAAATTTGATGGGCGATGCTTAAGAACAAAAGGGAGTTATCTGTGGAGCTGCATTCCACGGTAACGATGGAGAACGACGGTACTTAAGGACAAAAAGGGGATCACTTGCCCAGCCCAGAAGCCAGGACAATTCCCCCAATTAAAGGAAAACAAAAAGGCTGGAGCATCGCGAGGAAGACTGCCTGGGACTTGGGCGAGAGGTGGGTGAAGACCGGACTGGCTTGGCACTTTTGGTTCGGCGTTCGGTAAACGATGGTGGTGTCTGCAGCCAGTACTGGTTTCGCTCCGAGAACGCTGCTACACTGCGACGTCTCTGCNGTGGGTGTTACCGAGGTTCATCGCTCCCCAGTCAACCCTGCCTGCCTGCGCTGCCCGCGGCCGAGGTTGGTGGGGTCGGGCTGCTGCCCCCGCGGGTCCGCACCGGGGGTGACCCCCCGTCCCCTTCGCCGGAGCCGCCATTTGCCACGTGAGGGTCGTTACGCTCGCGCCACAGCGCCCCCTGCAGCCGCGGGGGAGTCACCGCAGCCTCTCTGCTCCAACGGAGAATCTCAACATCAGACAAGGAACTGATAAGGGGTTTGTCTGTTCTGTTATGGTTGCCGTTTAATTGTCTTGTTTTATGTGTATAAATATATAACTTTAGTAAAGAACTGTTATTCTTTTTACCACATCTTTGCCTGAGAGCCCTGTAATTTCAAAAGTACAGTAATTCGGAGGAGGGAGAGGGGTCATCTTGGATTCCAGGGAGATTTTCCCACCTTCCGTAACAGATACCTGTCCTTCAAACCAGGACACCTAGTCTGCACTGAGCAAAGCATCAGTTTCTGAATATCAGGTGTTCCACAGAGCTTACTGCAACCTTCTCTCCCTACAATGCTCAGCCTCCCCTTGGAGTGGAAGTAAGTGTCCTCCTGTCCTGTGCCCAGCTCCAGCTCCTGTCTTTTGCCCAGCTCCAAGCCGTTCTGCACTGCAGTGGTTTTCCCTAAGGTGCACTGGGGCAACACAGAAGAAGCACCACTAAAACCACGGGGGTCACACTCACCATTTGCCACATGGTAGGGCCCAGCTCTCGGCTATGCTGGGCCTTAGCTCCCCTGGTCAAACACAAAAGTCTGGTGTGCAACTCGAAGATGTCAGTGAGCTTGTCCCCTTTTATTGCTGATGAGGAGTTCCCCCTGTTAAAGCTGTGGGAAACAGAAAATGGCACCCAAATTTCCTTTCATAAATGCATTATTCTTCCCATATGCATATTTTTCACACTCCTGCTTATCAAGGGACACACTGAGCAGGGGAGTTTGGAGTAGATGAAGGGGAGCTCTTTTCACACACAAACAATTCTGTGACCTAATGCAAAAATGGCACGTGGAACCATCCAAACACCAAGTGCATATGCCAGCCTGCCTGTTGGCACACAGCCACCACCTTTCCTGCCATCACCAGCTCCACGAGGCAGCACCTGGGAAGTCCTGCTTGGGCTCACCACCCTGGTTGGAGAATGTACCCATGCTAATGATGGGACTGACTCAGGACAACTTGGCTTTCCAGGGTCAGTGTCTGTCACTTCTCTCCCTTGGGCATGTTGTGAAGGATGCCTTAAGGAATGTTCCCAGCTTTGACCCACTATGAATCGGACTTTTCTGGATGATCACTGGTCTGGTATCTGGTTGAATATATCCTCAATCACCTTGTCATAATTTTGTCTTGTCATCACTGGTCTTAAGCAGACCTCACATCCATCTACTTTTAGTTTGAAAAATGGGCATTTAAGGCCAACAGTTCCCTTTTGAGGTGTATTGATTCCACACAGCTCATCTTGTAGCTGTCTGGCAGGTTTCAGGTTTCAAGGGAAGGCTGAGTAGCCTCCTCCACACAGGCCAGCTTCTCAAACAGCAATCATCTTCTGGAAGAAGGTCAAGATTTGCATTTTCTTCCATATTTTAGCACAAACCTGTTCCTTTCCATCTTGAACAAAACTATACAAAGGCCACATAAAATGGAAAGTGGCACTGAGAGAGATTGTTGCTAACCATGGATAAATTCCATGGCCAGCTGTACATGCACCTCTCTGATTTCAGGTTAGTAACAAAAAACAATAAAACATTCCATGATCAGATGCAACTGAGAAGAAAAAATGTGTAAGGAATCAGTGACCAGTGTCTGGCCATTCTATTATCCAATCTCAGCAGGAACAGGAAACTTCTGGGAGAGAAACTGAAAGCAATAAAAAAGGAATTGTATGGCACGATTTCATGAACAGGGACAGACATTTTCCCAAAAAAGACTTTTTTTTCTAATGGGATCAAATATAGTCAATCAATACTTCAGCCCAGATGGGATTCATGGTTTCCAGAGGAAATTTTCTGGAGGAAGGTACACCGTTCCTATAAATACAAGGGACTATAGTTAATGAGAGCTATAGTTCTGTTCAATTTTGTTTTAATACTGTTACCATGGTTTGGGAGAGGGGGAAGGGGAAGAGGAAGGGAAGGATTTCTGTCCTGATACGCTACAGCACAGACCAGGTGGAGCTGGAAAACGCTGCTGTTTCCCTAGAAATATTGTATCTTTGGGTGCAATAAACCGAGGAGGTTAGTGAGCAATAAACAAAAGCAGGTTTGTTATTAGCTCATCTCCTTGCTTTTATAGAGTCTCATGTTTCTTTGCCAGAGAGGATATGATTAGCTTTCCTGCTTCATCTCCCAAATTTATTCAAGCTCTACAAATTGGGGACATTATTCCTCAATTACACTTTCGTGTATTTAGGTAGAAAAACATATGTATACACAGACATACAGAGTGGGAGATAATTTTCATATAAGTAATATGTGTACATTATATATTAATTAATTAAAAGTTTATTATATATTTAAGAAGTTTGTATATATGTACATCTACAAACATTTTTTTGTAGAAAGATGCATATCAGCATTCAGAGTTGCTGCATATCTCTGAGTTTCACTGTAATCCAGTAACCTGTGACTGAATTCCATGTTTCCCAGTTCAACGCGCTCCTTCATTTTCCTTCACTTCCAATGCTATGAATAAGGAAAACTATAGCAACCTCCCATCTAAAGCTTTTCTAGGGGTCTCCAGTGTAGTAACACAGTACAAGTGCTCACTCTTTAGTATTATGACTATACAAGCCCCCTTTAGGTTTTGTTATCCGGAAGTGGTGAAGATTTTCTGGATGGAGAAAGAACAAATTTCTTAGAAACCAACATTTTATGGACTCCTCACTACAAACAGAGAGCTTAGCTCATCAAGAAGTTTTCTTTTTAACTGTTATATATTATCTGTTCTTCTCCTTATCCACCTGCTTTTCTGCTGACCACTCTCATTCATTTTTGCAAACAAAGTTTTATGCAGGAATTTTAAAATTTGAGCCTCTATATAAATATGCCCTCAGAAATTCATTCTCAGCATGTCGCTCACATACAGTTTTAATTGTATAAAATACATATATTTGAAAAAATAGCTGTGAGCTTTTTCAATTTATTTAGGTAATTTTATTAGCTGTGGGAAGCAGCAGAGTAGCAGCCTCTGGCAAATAAAAAGGAGCAGATGTTGCACTGAGGAAGGGAGATTATTTTCCTTTTTATATTCAGCATCTGCTTTACTCTCCTTTGACCTGTTGAAAGATTAAGCTCCAGTGAGACTGTTTGCACTTGGATCTTCCTGAAGCCTCCTCTCACCAGGAAGGATTCTACAACTGTTAGGAAGGATTTGATGATCCACCTATTCAATATTAAAATCCTTTAGGTAATTCTGCTGCTTCTCTGTTTCAAAAATAACGTGTTTCCTTCCTGTGAGCTGGTCACTGCTGTGCATGGAACAAGCAGTGTGCTGAGCATTAATATATTTTGCCTTTGTACAGCCTTTGCTTGTAAACTTAGGTCAATATTGAAAGCAGTCATAAATAAACAAGATGAAGTTTAAAGACTAGAGTATGTGTCTGTTATTAAGCAGTTTTTCATCTTGAAAATACTAGTATTTGAATAATAATGGCAGACAAGTGACCCCCTGTGACCCTTTTTGGTTACAAGCATCAGTTTTGTCCAGACTGTGCTTCGAATGCAAATCCTGGGAGATGCAATTATTGGTGGATGCAGATTTCAATGACTGAAATAGAGACATACAGAAGATCTAGCTAAAGCTTTGGCCCAGGAATCACATTAATGACATATTAAGCATAAATAAGCAAATAATTTGTTCAATTTATCTTCCTTCTTTCTTCAGTATATGGAATATTTATTTCCAGTAAATATATAAAAAAACAGGATATAAAACAACTGTTCTCACAGCTTCTTCTGTGATGCTACAAACAGAGGAGCTGACAGTTTCTAGACCAACAGCTCCACAGAAACATCCTCCATGTCACACATTTGATCACTTAAAAAGTATGAACTCACTGGTATCATTTAAATAACTCTAGGTTATTGGTGTGAAAAGAAGAGCAGAAGGGACACCATCCCCTCCAATGAATATCATCCATTTCCACAGATCAGGACCACCTCTGCTGAGGTATTCTATATCTGTCTATATCTGTGCAAGGAGGAATGTTCATGGAAGACTGCTACAAAATCTATATTACAATGGAAAGTTAACATTTTAATTTGAAGAAACTGATAGTCTACTCTGCTTTCTGTCCCATAAGAAAACATAAGCTCTATGTAAAAACACTGAAAACAAAGAAAAGGAAAACTAGAAAAACAGACTCCAAACTGAAGAATCTTGAATCTTGTTAGAAAAAATTTAGGGGTTTTTATGATGAAAGGAAAATATACGGTGTTATGGTCCAGTTATTAAAACTATTTAGAAATTTCTTTGCCCAAATTAAGGTGCAAACAAGACCATATGCCAGTGTCAACAGCATGGATTTTATTTAATAGTAAATATGAGAGAGAGAGAAAAAGGAAGAGAAAGAAATAGAAAAAGAGGTGGGGGGACAGAAAGAGAGTGACAGACACAGATTAAAAAAAATATCACCACTCCGTGGATCCCAACGATGTTCCATTGATCCTCTCCATCTGGTCTTCTTGGTGGTGAGAAATGTAGAATCTGATGGATTAATATA
>VZRJ01012098.1:28345-45563 GCA_013397565.1 Ptilonorhynchus violaceus | reverse complement strand
CCCAACTCTTGGAGAGGAAATCACCTGGCTGCTCCACCTGGCCGAGTACCACGGAAAAATCATCGGGGATGGAGATGCACGATTATTTTTTGGGGGGGGTGGGGGGGGTGGTGGGGCTTAGCCTCTCTCCCGACACCCAGCGGCGTGGTACTGTGGTTCCCACTGCTAAATCATGGTCAAAAATAGAACGAAACAAACAAAAAAATGAAGGAAAAACAAATTAAACACCCTCCATGCCCTCCCAAAAAACAAAAAAAAACCCCCACCCCAAACGATGCTAACAGGCATGAGCAGTTTGACACGGAGCGACCGCGGCGTGGGATCAGTTACTGGTGCCGGGATCACACAGGGCCCAGGACGAGGACGAGGAGGAAGAGGAGGGGGAATTCCAAGTTCGAAGGTCAAACGGATGTCTCCAGGCTGTGGAAGGGGCTCCCGGGCTCCGGGAAGGTGAGCTCGCTGTCCACTGCGTTGTTGTTCCTGTTCAGGGCTGTGGCCGCAGCCGCGCTGCCCCCACCTCGCTTTTGGAGTCCGTCGGGCTCGGGGTCGTCTTCGGCGCCGTCAAGGAATGGTGTCCGAGGCTCGTCTTCCTCCAGGATGAACTCCGGGTGAGTCATGAAGTTATGGATGGAGCTTCTGGATTCGGGTTTCTCGAGGCCTTCGTACAGGGAGCTACGGAACGCATTCACCACTTTGATCTGGGCGGTGGCGGGAAAGGGGAGGGGGGAAGAAAAAAAAAACAGGGATCAGTCAGGGCTACCCGAGGCTGGAGCTCGCGGGAGGAAGTGGAAAATAAATGGAAAAAAAAAATAAAAAGACACCATCGGACAAAAAAAAAAGAAAAAAACACGACCACAGCAACGAAATCACCACGGAACAGTCAAAAATGAGACATCTACGGTGAACTAGGAGGGCCAGCACGGATCAGAGTCAGGCACTACGGGGGTGGCGGGGACCCACCGACTACGGGGCGGCCTCAGAAGCTGCAAGAAAAGACACAGAACGGCTCCAAAATAATAAAATAAAAAAAAAAAACCCAAACAAACAAACAAACAAACAAACCACCCCCAGCGGATCCCTCCGGATGGATGGAAGGCGGGGATGCATTAGTTCGGTCGTTACGTGTGCTCGGGGGTGGGGTGGGTGGATGGACACGAGGACAACGAGGTGGGAAAAACGACGGCGACTCCAAAAAGAGGTGGGTTAGACAAACAGCAGGGCGGGGGAGGGGGCGCTCCCAGGCAAACTCTACCGTGGGTGGGGTTGGTCTGGGTCATTCCTACACCTACGCAAAGGGAATGGGCTTTCCAAAGGTGCCGGCAGCTTTTTTCCGAGCCCACGGGAAGCACGAGATCCAGGTGGGTGATGGTGAGCAGCGAGCTGGATCCAGGGAAATGGGCGGGAAGGATCCAGGTCTGTGCGGGGTTTCCCCACATTGCTGGATCCTTCCCTACAGCTGAAGGAGACCCAAAGGCAGCAATTCTGTTGGATTTTCCAGGTGAAAACCACTCTCTTTGCAAGGAATCCCAGCCACGTACAATCCTGGGAAACCCCCGGGGCAGCTCCAATAAAATCCAGGCTCAACCTGGATTCCAAGCAGGACATCCAGAGCCTGGTTTGGGACCACCAGGGAACGGCTCTGCTGCCTCCCCTGCACTGGGAGAGGTCTGGGAACACGCCTGGATGGCGGCTGGCAGTGGATTCCCTGCTCCCTCCAGATCCTCTGGAATTCCAGCCTCGGGCCCTTCCAGCTCTCCCTTGCAGCCAAGTCACAGCTTTGGGGTCAGATGGGTGCCAAGTGTCAGATCCTAGCTCTGCTGCGTTTTATGGGGGCAACAGAAGCCTTTGCCCCGTTAAGCAGAGCTCCAGTGGGACCAGGAGTCTGCTGAACTCCTCTCCCAAGGAAACACCTCTGGAGCATCAGGAGATTTGTTCAGCACCCCTGGGAGCGGCAGGGAAGGCAGGAACCCCTCCCTGGGGCAGTCCCAGTGGTTGTGCTCTGTCTCCTGCCCCGTGGAAGGAGCTTTGCTCCCCCTCAGCTGCCTCCCCACCCCTGCCTGCTCTCGTGGTGTCCCTGCGGCTGAACGCGGGGCAGATCCCACATCCCTGTGGGAATCCTCCCAGCTGAGGGAGTGGAGCAGAGCTGGAGGGAGAATGATCCAGAAATCCTCTTGATTATGAGGGAAACGAGGAGCTGGGTGTGTTCCGTCACCTCTGTGGGCTGCAGATGGGGTGGGGCAGCAGAGACCTCACCCCAAATCCTGCCGAGATGAGCTGGGATAAATTATCCCTTTGGTTAAACTGTCCCCTGGGTGTGGTACCCAGCCAGGTGGGAATTCCTGACCACGCAGCACAGCCAAAAACCTCCTGAGATCTCCAATCTCAGCACAAACAGCACCCAAAAAACCAGAGCAGGGAATCACTCCGAGCTGCCTCGTGCCTGAAACCCTGGAAGTTTTCCCTTCTGAGTGCATTTTGCACCTGGATCAGAACCACGAGGCATTCCCTGGCACAGGCTCAGCACATCCCAGCTGGAAACGGCCCCAGCAGCTCCTGCCCAGGCACGGGGAGCTGGGCACACACCCGAGCTGGAGCGCAGACACCGAGGGGATGAGCCCGAGCCAGGCGCGGAGCACCAGCCGGCCTGGAAAAACGGGAACCTGATGGAGCTGGGAACCAATTCAGAGCTGGGAACCAATTCAGAGCTGGGAACCAATTCAGAGCTGCACTGAAGACCCTGGGTGAAGTCAGGAGGAATGCACAGGGCAAGGGACACCACCCCAAAGGCCACCGTGTGCCCGCACTGATCATCTGTCAATCAGCGCCGACTCGAGAGCAGCAATGCCAAGCGCTGACCCCTAAAAATCCACCTGGATTCAGGATAACCAAGCCAAGGAGAGCCCAGTGACTGCCAGAGCCACGAGGGGGTGGCCTGTGCAAGCTCAGATTGAGGAGCAGCTGCACAGAACCCGCCGTGCCCGGCCCCTCTCCACCCCCTCAGCTCCCCCGAGGAGCTCCTGCTGCCGCTTCCCTCCGCTTTTCCTCCTTCCTCCGTCTCTGTCAGCAACTGCTGCGAGATGAATTCAGCTGTTCCCTCGTCAAAAGGCAGGGGAACAGGGAGGAAATGCGTTCTGAATGAGGCAGGCAGTGCAAACAAAGCTGAATTCCAGGCTGGAAGCCCTCCCTCCCTCCTGCCCACGGCCAGGCTGCCGCCTCCTCTCCACCTGGAACGTTCGCGCAACCTCCGGCTTTGGGATTCGTTCCCATTCCCTGCAGCACCTCCACGTGCTGGGCAAACCCCGCTGCTCCCACGGGAATTGCACCCCCTGCCCCTGGCTCTGCCCAGCTCCCTCAATCCAGGGCAGAATTCCCAAGGGAAGCTCTGCAAAACCATCTCCCGAAGGTCATTCCACCGCTCCAGGAGGGACACAGCAGGTCCGGCCCTGCAGGGCTCATCCACAGGAGAGGGACACCACGGATCTGTGTGGGGGCAAGAGGAGCTTTGGGAGAGAGGGAAGCAGCAGAGGGAAACAGAGGAAGTCCAGGCAGAAAACAGAGGGAAGGTTGGGAGACCTGGGTTAGCTCCTGGCGGAGTCTGCACGAGCTATCCGAGTTATCTATTCCCTCGCTGCGGATTGGGGGAAAACACGAATCCACAGACTGCAAAAAAACTGCATTTTGGNNAGAAATCCTGGAGCGCCCAGATGCAGCCGGGAGCGGGAGGCAGCTGCGCTGCTCCAGAATCTCCGGGGTTAAACACAATCAACTCCAAGCACCAGAGTCAGCTAAACAGAGAGAAAACAAAATTATCCCAAATTCTCTCTCCTCCCCCACAGTGCATAAACAGCGGAGCCTGAAAGCTCTTCAGAAAGTCACCCGGGGTATTTCTTTAATCAGAGGAGAACAGGGATAAGTGACTGTGCAATGAAAAAGCCAATTATCCAGGAGAGACACATTCCCTGCTCCCAGCCTGCGGAGAGAATCCACCTTCACGTGCTCACAGGCCCCAACAACGAACACACAATGCCAAGCGCTGACCAGAGAAGGCTTTTTTTGGGTCTGGAAACCCGGTGCCAGATCCAGGATCCAGCATTCCCACTGGGATCCAGCAGGATTGTGGTTTTCATGCAGAGTTGTGAGTCTGCACACCCCGGGATCCAGCGTGTGCAGAGCAGCCCACGATGAGGGATCCAGCAGGATTGTGGTTTTCATGCAGAATTGTGAGTCTGCACACCCCGGGATCCAGCGTGTGCAGAGCAGCCCACGATGAGCAGAGAGGGGGCTCTGCACCAGAGAAGGCTTTTTTTGGGTCTGGAAACCCGGTGCCAGATCCAGGATCCAGCATTCCCACTGGGATCCAGCAGGATTGTGGTTTTCATGCAGAATTGTGAGTCTGCACACCCCGGGATCCAGCGTGTGCAGAGCGAGGTGGGCGCCGACGATCCTCTGGCTGCCCTGGGGACCAGCAGGACCCAGGGATGTCCCCACGGATCCCCAGGGATGTCCCCACGGAGCCCCAGGGCAGCACAGGGATGGCTCAGCTCTGCCTCCCAGGCCATGCAAGTCCCCAGGCTGGCACAGAGAAGGGGACAGGGACAGCAGCCCCGAGGTGTCACCAGCTGAGCCATGGTCGGGGCCGTTCACGGGCACCCTCCAACCTCCCACCCACGGCAGGAGCAAATCCTCCTCCTCCCACGGCCCTCCCGTGGCTCAGCCAGCCCTGGGGGAAGGTCCCAGTGGTCCCTCTGCCTCCAAAAGGGATTTAAAGCAACGCCTCTGCCCATCCCTGCCCTCCTGGGGCATCCCTGGAAGAACGGGCAGGATTTGGGCTCAGCCTTGCCCTTCTCCCAGCAACGCTGGTGAGCACGGGGTTCTTTGACCGAGAAATGCCAAATTTTTGCCCTCCCCTGCCCCCCTCAGGAGGGTGGACCCAAACATCAGCCCTGCAAAGGAGGAGAAGAGGTCAAACTGGAGGAAGCAACAAGGAATGGGGCGGGGGGGGGGGAAAGGACCGGCAAGGTTCGGAACTCGTTCGAGATGGGACAGCACAAAAACTGCCGGGTTTTTGGTTGTTTTTTTTTTTTTTCCCCAGTGCTTTCCCGCCCCATCCTTCACGTTTGGGACCGAGTGTGCGAGTCAAGGCTTGGAGGGAAGAGAGAGAACAGGCCGGGTTAGGTTGGTGCAGGTGCTCTCTGTGGTTATTAGAAGTCATGCATTGTAATAGACCATCACTCACTGCCCGCAGGAGGAGATGCAGCAGCAGCAGCAACAGCAGAAGTGGTGGGAGTGGAATTGACGGAGGAAAGAGCTACATGGGTTGGGCTAGAAACATTTTTTACATCGTGGTGCTGGCTCACGATGGAAGGCTGTCTCCTGAGGGCTCCCTGCAAAGAGGAGGCGCCGGTCTGGAATGTGTAAACTACGTCCATCTGCAAAGAACCAGAGAGTGAGATAGCGACGCCCGGCCAGGGACAGGGAGGTCGGGGATGGAGGAGCAGGGATGGACACGGGAGCAGGGAGGTCGGGCAGACACACACAGACAGGAAGGAAAGAAGGAGGATGGAGAGGTGAGGAAGAGGAGGAGGGAGGAGAGAGCCCCCCACCCCACGCTGCGCTAAACCCACGCTGGGTTTGGCTGGTGTTGGGGGGAGCAGGGAGAGCTCCCGGCTCCGCCCTTCCCACGGGAGCGAGAGCAGCGGGATTGGTCCCCCCCACCGGGAAAAAGGCTGTGGTGGGAGGCAGTGACAGAGGAGACACCTGGGGTGATCCCCACGGGCTGCGGGAGGAGCAGAGAAACAGAGAGAGGTGGGCAGAGGTGCGAGCGGGCAGCCGGAGGGGCCGGGACACTGCGCTGGGAAAGGGCTCCTGGGCCCTCTGCCCCGCGGGGTGTTCGGATCCTGGGACACCTGTGGGCTCCCTACGGCTCCCAGGGAAGAGGGAGATGTTCCAGGGATGCAGCAGGGAGCATCCTGGTGGATGTGCCCCAAGGCTGGAGCGGCATCCGGGTGCCACCGCGGCTTCCCGGGCACTCTGTGGCTGGAGCATCCCAGCCCTGTGCCACTCCAGCTCCTGGAGAAGGGACAGCTCCTCCAGGACCCAGCTCCTGGAGAAGGGACAGCTCCTCCAGACCCAGCTCTGGAGCTGTTTCACACACGGCATCGCTCCTTCCCTGCTTTGATGTCCCTCTTTTCCCCACCCTCCAGGCTGGCCTGGGGGGAAGAGCCCTGTGCCCTCTCCGGACAGAAGCCCCCCTGGATGCTCAGGTTGGACTCTCCAGAGGCTCCAGGATGTGCCAGCACCGAGGATTGCATTCCACATTCCAAGAACAAGAGCTCAGCTCAGCCCAGCTCCGCCACACCCGTGGGGAAACACCCGGGAAGCTCCAGGCTGAGCCCCAGTGGCACCTCTGGCACCGCAGCCCTTCAGACCTCCCAGGCCTCCGGCACATCTGGATCGCTTCCAAAAGAGCCTGGAAGCTCCCAGCACGTTTTTGATGTGAGTGAAGCACTGGTCACCCCCACAAAGAGCCCGGCCACCCCTCGGTGCTCACGACGAGCCGGGGATCGAGGCTGAACCTCACCTGGAAGCCATCGAGGTGACAGCTCAGAGAGGAGAAGGGAAGGTAACTCTGCCCCAGCCCCTGTCCCCCGGGCCACGGGTTTGTCACAGGGACAGCGAGGAGGAGGCACAGAGGTGACCCAGCAGCTCTGTGTGCCGGGGACACCGTGGAGCTTCCCTCTGCCCAGGCCTCGAGGAAAAGGGAAGGGCACGGAGCTCTCCCTGCCCAGCAGTGTGGGGCAAAACCCCACCCTTTCAGAGCGGGATTGGTTCAGGGAAAAAAGTCAGGGAAAAACAACTGATGTCAAAAGCAGCTGAAGAGAGAGATTCTCCTGCCCCTCTGCGCCGTGGGGCCGTGTGGGGAGCACAGAGGGGTGGCCAAGGAGCGACACCGGGGAGGCCTCACACTGGCAGATCCCTGCTGGGCACGTTCCCAGTGGGAACAGCATCCCATCCAGCGCCTGGCAGAGCCTGGGGGGCTCCACGGACCCCTCACAGCTTCTGAGCACCTCCTGTGCTGGGCAGGTGCCCACCAGTGGCACGTCCAGCCTGCTGCTGACCAGCAGGACCCCGTGCCCCGCGTCACAACAGCCTCCCCCCGGCCCCGACCGGCCCCAAATCCGGGCTGTCCTGGCTCCCTGACCAGGGTGGTGCGAGAAGCCCGGCCCAGGAGGCGGTGGCATCCTCGGAGCAGCAGCCAGAGCCCCTGGAGAGGACGAGAGAGGAGGAAGAGCCCCTCCAGTACCTGTGTCTGGATCCTGTTGAGGCCCCGGAACCACAGGATCTGCCCGCGCCGCAGCTCCATCTCCGCGTGGTCGATCTCGTCCACGTCCTCGGGCAGCTCCTCCTCGGGGATCTCCTCCTTGGTGATGCCGTGCCCGGCCTCCTTCAGGAACTTCAGGTGGCTCGTGGGGACGGTGCAGATCAGCTGGGGACAGGTGGGGACAGAGCGCATCCTTAGCCCCCGGGGAGCTGCCGGGGAATGTCGGATTTCCCGCGTTCCGGCGGGAACGTCGCCCTCGCTGCCGGAGGAGTCCCTCCGCGGGCAGGGTGGGAATGAGGAGTGGGTGGGGCGGGATGGGGCGGGATGGGGCATCCCCCCCTGCCAGAGCAGCCTCGGGGAAACACCGGGGAGGACAAGGGCAGGGAGGGAAAGCCGGAGGGGCGGGATTTGGGGAGCGGCTCTTACCTGGCCCCACAGGAGCTCTCCCACTCCGATGAAGATACACCAGAACCACTGGCTCAGGGTGAGCCCCGAGCAGCTGAAGGGCTTCCCACCGAATTCCACGATGATGATCTGCGGCACAGAGAGAGGAGTCACCCCCTGGGCAGCACCGGGGGCTGCCCAGCACGGCCACGGTGGGAAAAAACCCCTGGGACAACGCTTTTCCCTCTTTCCTGGGATTGCAAGAGGAGCAGGGACCTCACATCCAGGCTGGGAATTTATGGAGCACCAGAGAGGAGCGAGGACCTCACATTCAGGCTGGGAACTTTTAGGAGCAAGGAGCTCACAACCAGGCTGGGAATTTATGAAACACCAGAGAGGAGTTATGCTGGGAATTTTATGGAACACCAGAGAGGAGCAAGGACCTCACATCCAGGCTGGGAATTTTATGGAGCACCGGAGAGGAGCAAGGAGCTCACACCCAGGCTGGGAATTTTATGGAACACCAGACAGGAGCAGGGACCTCATGTCCAGCCTGGGAATTTATGGAGCACCAGAGAGCAGCAAGGACCTGACATCCAGGCTGGAAACTTCATGGAACACCAGAGAGGAGCGAGGACCTCACATTCAGGCTGGGAACTTTTAGGAGCAAGGAGATCACACCCAGGCTGAGAATTTATGGAGCACCAGAGAGGAGCAGGGACTTCACATTCAGATTGGGGATTTTATAGAACACCAGAGAGGAGCTAGGCTGGGAATTTTATGGAGCACCAGAGAGGAGGTGAGAACCTCACATCCAGGCTGGAAACTTCATGGAACACCGGAGAGGAGCGAGGACCTCACATTCAGGCCGGGAACTTTTAGGAGCAAGGAGCTCACATCCAGGCTGGGAATTTTATGAAACACCAGGGAGGAGTTAGGCTGGGAATTTTATGGAACACCAGAGAGGAGCACGGACCTCACACCCAGGCTGGGAACTTCCTGGAGCACCACACGCACCTCCCAACGTGCTCTAGACCCCAAATCCTGGAACCCCGGGATGATTTACCTCGGGAAGTCCTCCAAACCCACCCACTCCCACGGGGCAGGGCCCCCTTCCCCTACCCCAGCTCGCTCCGAGCTGCACCCCACCCATCCTCGGGCCCTTCCAGGGTGTTCCTTATGGGAGAGGAACGCGGGGACGGCCCGGAGCCCCCTCCCGGGGCTCACCTGGGCGGCGAAGGTGCCCAGCACGACGGTGCAGAAGATGGGGTTGCGGTAGATGGCCTCGAAGACGTTCCTCTCGCCGTGGATCTTGCGCGCGTTGATCTCGTTGAAGAGCTGCATCATGACGAAGGTGTTGAAGACGATGGTGTAGTGCTCGGTGGGCGGCGAGTGGAGGGGCGCGTTCCGCCCGCTGTCGATGTCGAAGAACTTCTCCCCTGAAAGTAGGAAAAACAAGGGGATTTGCCAATGGGAAGGGAGGAGAGGAGGAGATCCCGCTCCATCCCGCTGCGGGATGGGGACGCTTTGACCCCCCCTCACCGTGCCAGCCTTAATTCCCTTAAAAATGTTGAGCGCAGGAGCAAAAAACCCTTTTGGGGTCAAACCCTGCGCTTCCCACCCGCCACTCAAAGAGCTCTGCCCTACATGAGGTCACCGTGACAGCGACAGCGAGCATCCCCTTGGCGGGTCGTGGGCAGGGCGGGGATTTTCCCCCTTCCCTTTCCCTTTTCCCTTTTTCCATTTCCCTTTTCCCCGTGAAACCCCGTGGAGCCGCAGGCTCACCGGCGAAGAGCAGGGTGAAGATGATGGTGAGCTGGTAGACGGCGTGGCCCAGGATGTTCTTCAT
Organism: Ptilonorhynchus violaceus; assembly: GCA_013397565.1. Classification (NCBI taxonomy): domain Eukaryota; kingdom Metazoa; phylum Chordata; class Aves; order Passeriformes; family Ptilonorhynchidae; genus Ptilonorhynchus; species Ptilonorhynchus violaceus. Next base: position 36,009 of record VZRJ01012098.1, on the reverse strand, counting down.
CATGGTGCGGGAGATGAGGGGCTTGTTGCGGCCGTAGGGCTTGCGCAGCAGCAGCGACTCGGACGGCGGCTCCGTGGCCAGCGCCAGCGAGGCGAACGTGTCCATGATCAGGTTCACCCACAGCATCTGCACGGCCTTCAGGGGCGAGTCCTGCGGGGAGGGGGGACGCGGTCACCCAAAATCCACCTCTTTGCCCTCTTTGTTTCGGTCTCAGCCTGAAAAGCTCTGTGAAGTACCCGGTATTCTCTCCGAGATAGGCGGTGTTTAGCACCTTCCTAAAAATACTCCTAAAAGCACTCCCAAAAAACTCCTAAAAATGCCCCCCAAACGTTTCTCGTTTGCACCTACACAGACTCACAAGGCACCTCCCAGCCCCTGGCTCTTCCTCATGTCCCTAAACGTCAAAAGCCCATGGAAAACCTGTTAAATCCAACAGGTTTATTTATCCTCCTGCTCCGCTGAAAAAGAATCCACATGGAAACCAAGAATCCACTGGAAACCTGTTAAATCCAATAGATTTCTTCTCCTGCTCCACTGAAAAAGAATCGACTGAAAATCTGTTAAATCCGAGAGATTTATTCTCCTGCTCCACTGAGAAACAATCCACTGGAAATCTGTTAAAATCCAACAGGTTTCTTCTCCTTCTCCACTGAAAAAGAACCCACTGAAAACCTGTTAAACCCAACAGATTTGTTCTTCTTTTCAACTGAAAAAGAATCGACTGAAACCCTGTTAAACCCAACAGATTTGTTCTTCTTTTCAACTGAAAAAGAATCGACTGAAAACCTGTTAAACCCAACAGATTTCTTCTGCTCCACTGAAAAAAAACCCACAGGAAACCTGTCAAACCCAGCAGGTTTATTCTTCTTCTCCACTGACAAACAATCCACTGGAAACCTGTTAAACCCAACACATTTCTTCTCCTGCTCCACTCAAAAACAATCCATGGAAAACCTGTAAAACCCAACAGATTTATCCTCCTGCTCCACTGAAAAAGAACCCACGGAAAACCTGTTAAACCCAACAGATTTATTCTTCTTCTCCACAGAAAAAGAATCCACCGAAAACCTGTTAAATCCAAGAAATTTATCNTGTTAAACCCAACACATTTCTTCTTCTCCTCCCCTCAAAAAGCACCCGCAGCGAACCCGCCGAGGCCCGCGGGCTCCTCCGCACCTGGGTGATGCAGGCGCCGGTGAAGGCCACGATCACGGCCACGACGTTCACGGTGAGCTGGAACTGCAGGAACTTGGAGATGCTGTCGTAGACGTTGCGGCCCNCTTCTCCACTGAAAAAGAACCCACTGAAAACCTGTTAAACCCAACAGATTTATTCTTATTTTCTACTGAAAAAGAATCGACTGAAAACTTGTTAAACCCAACAGATTTATCCTCCTGCTCCGCTCAAAAACAATCCACAGGAAACCTGTAAAACTCAACAGGTTTCTTCTTCTTCTCCACTGAAAAAGAACCCACAGAAAACCTGTTAAACCCAACAGATTTATTCTTTTTTTCCCACCAAAAAAAGAACCCTCTGAAAACCCGCTAAACCCAACAGACTTATCCTCCTTCTCCACTTAAAAACAATCCACTGGAAACCTGTTAAACCCAACACATTTCTTCTTCTCCTCCCCTCAAAAAGCACCCGCAGCGAACCCGCCGAGGCCCGCGGGCTCCTCCGCACCTGGGTGATGCAGGCGCCGGTGAAGGCCACGATCACGGCCACGACGTTCACGGTGAGCTGGAACTGCAGGAACTTGGAGATGCTGTCGTAGACGTTGCGGCCCCACATGACGGCCTTGACGATGCTGGTGAAGTTGTCGTCGGTCAGGATGATGTCCGAGGCCTCCTTGGCCACGTCCGTGCCCGCGATGCCCTGGGAGGGGGGGGGAGCGGGGAGAGGGCCGGGGGTGAGTCTGGATTCCCAGGAAACAGCCCCGGGAGGGAAATCTGCCGCTGCCAATCCGTGTTTGGCACCGGGAGAGCTCCGAAGCGCCGAACCCTTTGAGGACAGAATTGAGTCAGCCCGGTATTCCCTGTGCACATCCCAGACAGAGCCACGGCGCAGAAAAGCTGGAAAACAGCTGGGAAAAAACTCCCTCCTCATGCCAGGGAATGCCAGCATCCCGGGCCGGGCATCTCTGCCGCGATCCCAAAGCAGGGAGAGCTTTCTGCCCCAGCCGGGGGGGAGAGCAGCCCCAAAAGCTTCCCAAAAAAATCTCCTGTGCCGGGGCTGTGCTTCCCGGAGCCGGCACAGCGAGGCGCTCGCCCTGCAGGAATTCAACGCAGGAATTCCAAGCTGTGTCCATAACGAGCCCGTTCCCTGGCGCTTTCCCCCCCCGGAGAAACTCTCTTGGGATTCGCCAGATCCCGTCCTGCCTCAGGTGGGAAGTCCCTGCCTGTTGTGGGGCAGGTTTATTTCCCTGCTCCTTTCAGACAGGGGGAAAAAAAAGAAAGCAGCGAACCAGGAGATCAGAGTTTTCCATCATAAATAAACTCCCAAACCTAATGCTTGGAATTGGGGTGAAGATAAACCAAGTCCCTGGGCTCCCACAGCCCTCCTGGATCCCCCAGGAGAGACACCAGGACCAGGCAGGTCCCTGCTCTGGGACTCTTCAGCCCAACACGGTCCCTCCAGGTGGGACAGAGCCCAGCCCCAAGCCAGGCTCCCAAAGAATTCCCAATCCCTTCCTACCAGTCCTATGCAGCTCACAAGAATCAAATCCCACATCCCAAGAAAGTTTCTTTGTGGGTTTTTAAGCCATCCCGTAAATTGGGAAAGGAATTCCACCAGCCTGGAAGCGATCCCAGTGGAATAACCAAGTAATCCATGGGTTTCTCACCCCACGGAGCAAAGGAAAAACCCCCGGCCCGGCCCTACCATGGCGAACCCAACGTCGGCTTTCTTCAAGGCTGGGCCGTCGTTGGTCCCGTCCCCCGTCACGGCCACCACCTGCCTCTGGTCACCCACGGTGCTGTCGATGATTCCTGCGGCGGACACGGGCGGCTCAGGGAAAATCGACCCCATCCCGGGGCGGCCTCCCGGGCGCGGATGAGGCTGGAAAAGCCCCCGGGGTGAGCCTGTGGGGAGGGGCAGGGCTGACCTTTCACCAGGGTGTGCTTGTCCGTGGGCGAGGAGCGCGCCAGCACCCGCAGCTTGGGCCAGATCTTGTCCAGCTGCTCCTGCTCCACCTGCCGGACCGGGAAAAAGGGAACTGATTCCCCCGACACCGGAGAGCAAACCCCAGCCTGGGGCAGGACAGCGCCTTCACCCCGAACACCCGGACGTGCTGAGCATCCCAGCTCCGTTTATCCAGGGAAAAGAGGGGAAATCCAGCAGGATTTGGAGTTTTCCGCCGCCCGCCCGGAAACCCACCCCGCGCGGGGCAGGGCTCTCCCACCTCTCCCTTCTCGTTGCGGATGAGGCGGTTGAATTCCTTGCCCTCCAGGCACAGGAAGTCCTCCCCGGGCAGCAGGATGCCGCACTTGGTGGCGATGGCCCGGGCGGTGTTGATGTTGTCGCCCGTCACCATCCGCACGGTGATCCCGGCGCGCTGGCACTTCAGGATGGCGTCCGGCACCTGGGGGACGCGGACAGGGCGCTGGGAATCCCGGGAGCGAGGCGGCTCCGGCTCCCAGCCCCGCTAAAAGGGTCTGGAAAGGGCTGTGGAGAAGTGAGGGACCCGCATCTGCCACCCCGAGGAGAAGGGGCCTCGCTGCCGTCCGTAAAAACGGGAGAATTTCATCCCCCTCCCACCCCATCCCAGCACTAATGGGTTTATCCCTCAGGGAGCAGCGGGGGAAGAGAGGATATCGGTGAGGAACGAGCAAATCCAATCAGGAGCCTCCAGAGCCGGCGCAGACGGGGCTCCTGTAATGCAATTCCCAGAGCCAGATCCTCCAACATCTAATCAGGAACGGCGGGAGCAGGGGGGCAAGCTCCAAATGGGAATCCAGAGGCAGGAACGGGGGGATTATTGCATTAGCCCAGCAGACAGCTAGGAGGGAAAAACCAGCTCCAGGAGCCCAGTCCCTCTCCAGGACTCCTCCAGGATGTTTCCATCCCGCTTTGGAGCGCGTGGAACCAGCCTGGCTCGTGCACAGCCCCGCTGGAGCAGCCAAGGTGGGAAGTTGGGGTGGGAACACGCTGCTTGTCCAGGAATGGGAGGGGAATGCCGGCAGCACGGAGCTGGGGGCGCTTCAGGGATGGGCACAGAGGAGCTGCTTGGTGTTCCTAAGGGGATCGTGGTCCTGAGCAGCTGGAAAAGGGCCAGGAATGGTGCAGGACGGGCGGGACAGGGTGGGATTGGGTACCTCTGGCCGCACGGGGTCCTCGATGCCCACCACGGCGATGCAGGTCAGGTCGGACAGGATCTCGTTCTCGCTGTCCCAGTCGGGCTCGGCGTCCGCGGGGAAATCCCGGAACGCCAGGCAGATGGTCCTGAGCCCGTGGCAGGCCATGGGCTCGATCACCTTCTTCACCATCTCATCCCTGTCCTTCACCTTGAACACCCGCGGGTCGCCGTTCTTGTCCAGGATCTTGGTGCACCTGAGGCGGGACCGGCAGCGGGGTCAGGGGGACCGGTGGTGGCAGATTCCTGTCACCCCACCTATGAAAAGGGGCACATCCCCTTCCCACATCTCCCTCCAGCTCCCCCAAAACCACCCCAAAAACATGTTCCCGTCACTCCATCTCAAAAAGGGTGACATCCCCTTCTCACAGCTCCCTCCAGCTCCCCCAAAAGCACCCCAAAAACCCACTCCCTTCCCCAAAACCGCCCCAAAAACCCACTCAGCGCACTCCCATCACCCCACCTCCAAAAGGATGACACCGCCCTTTCCCACATCTCCCTCCAGCTTCCCCCAAAACCCACCCCAAAACCATTAAACCCTCCCACCTCCACCCCGCAACCCCCCAGACCCCTTGGGGCAGCCAGATCCCCCGGGACAGGGGGAGGAGGAGCGGGATTTACTTGCGCAGGATGATCTCGGAGGCTCCCTTGCTGTACATGCGGAAGCTGCCGGCGCCGTTGCGGAGCACGGTGCTCATGGACTTGCGCACGGAGTTGAAGGTGTAGACCTTGTAGAGCTTCTCCTCGGGCACCTCGTTGCGCACGGCCTGGTAGTCCTGCTTCAGGTCCAGCACGAAGCCCAGCAGGGCGCACTCCGTCTTGTTGCCCACCTGCCTGGGCAGCCCCCCTTCCTTCTCCGGCGGCTGGGAAAAACACGGGAAAATGAGTAGGGAGCGGGGCGGCCGACAAAAGGGATTTGAGGTGGCGGAGCCGTGTCTCACCAGGATCTTGGAGGTGTAGGCGGAGTTGATGGCCACGCCGTGCACGATGAGGTCCAGAGTTTTGGGCAGGATGGCCTCGGGGTCGGGGATCTGGCGGTAGTGGGTGTCCCCCACGTAGGCCTGCACCACGGTCATGCGGTTGGTGGTCAGCGTGCCCGTCTTGTCCGAGCAGATGGCCGTGGCGTTGCCCATGGTCTCGCACGCGTCCAGGTGCCTCACCAGGTTGTTGTCCTTCATCATTTTCTGCCGCGGGCGCGCCCCCACCACAAAAACCCCACGTCAGAACCGGCGGGTCGGGTTTGCTCCTCGCCCCCACCCCAAAACCAGCCCGGGCTCACCTTGACGGAGTAGGCCAGGGAGATGGTGACGGCCAGCGGGAGCCCCTCGGGCACGGCCACCACCAGCACGGTGACGCCGATGATGAAGAACTTGACGAAGTACTGGATGTAGATGGGCGTGCACTCGGCCAGCCACGGCCGGCCCTGCACGCCGAAGGTGTCGATGACGAAGTAGAGCACCAGGATGATGACGGTGATGGCCGACATGATCAGCCCTGGGGACGAGGACGGCGTGAGGGGACACGGGGGAGGGGGACAGCCCCGTCCCCGCCCGCTACGGGGCGCCGGGCGGCCGCCACTCACCCGCCTTCCCGATCTGCACCGCCAGGCGCGTGAGCTTCCCCTGCAGCACGGACTTCTCCTTCTTGGGCACCTTCACCTTCTTCTTCTCCTTCTCCTCGTTCTCCACCCCCTCCTGGCTCTTCAGGGGCTGGATCTCTAAGGCCACACCATCCTGAGTTTTAGCTACAGCCCGGGGCGAAACAAGACACCACGTGTGAATAGGAGAGAGACCCCGCAAAGCCCGGAGGACACCACTGAGGAGGATGGTGGTGGGAGAGAGAGAGAGAGAGAGAAATCCCAGGACAAGAACCACTCCCGACGACACACGCATCCGAGCACATGGAACCTCCGTGTCCCAGGGCCCTGCCGCCTCTCTACGGGGCAGTCCTCTGTCACCTACCCCAGCCCACGCTTCAGGGCCCCTCAGAGGTGACACTGGCACCCGTCACACCTCTCTGAGAAACCCTCTAAGCCAGATTTTGGGGTGGAGGCCCGGTCTCTTCCAGCCTCTAACCCTGGGAGCGCTTCGGGATGACCCCAGAGATGCTCCAGTGCCCCCAATTCCTTGAGGAGCATCACCAATCCCCCCTCCCTCCCGGTGCCACCTCTGCAGTGCCCCGTGGGCAGCCCCGGCAGGAATCGCTCGCCAGGGAAGCGACTGGAGGGGGTGAGATGGAGGGGAGGGTTAGAAACTCGCATGGAGATTGAAGAGGAGGGAGCCAGCTCCTTGAATCCCAGCCTGGAGCCATCCACCACGCCTCTAGGACCCGAGACAGCCCGGCTTCCCGTTCCTAAAAATCCGTCTAATCCAGCTGCTCTGGGGAAACCCACGCCTTGGAGAGGGACGGGAAGAGGGTGGGAAGCTCCCTGAGAGGCTCCTCCTCAGCCGCTGGAGGAGCAGCAGCGGCCCCAGGGCCGCCCCGGGACCTGTCCCCTCCTTGGCGAGGCCACCCCGGAGCTCGGGGCGGCTCCACAGCGGACACTCCACGGTGACAACAGACCCCACACGGACACAACAAGCACTGACGGGAGAAGGGAAACTCAAACTGCTGAGAGGAGAGAGAGAGAGAGAGAAAAGAGAGAAAGAGGTGGAGAGAGAGGTGCAGAAATGGGGCTTCCTCCACAGCCTGCAAAGAACAGTGTGAGAAACACTGGCGAGGAGACGCTCACGGAGTCGAGGCCATGGCAGGAGAGGGTGCAAGCGTCCCGCTGGCCCGGCCCCGGGCGGGATTCCACCCCAGGAAGGGCACCTAAAACTCCTCCCGTTGCCTGCCGGGCACCAGAGCTTCAGAGCCACCAAACCCCCGCTGCCACCCGTGGGGTTTGTCCTCGAGAAGCCACGCCCAGGCTGCTGGAAGAGCCCCGTCCCCCTCGCAGGGACAACGGGAAGGTTCATCCCAGAGGGCTGCCGGGGACGCCAGGACGCCGCTCCAGGGCCGCCGGCCCCGGGACCGTTGCACCCTCTCCCGGAAAAATGAGGCGAGAGTCCCGCCGGAGCAGCAAAGAGCACAGACTGATGAGGAGAAGGAAGGAAGGAAGAAAGGAAGGAGGAATGCTCGGTAGTTAGTGTGGTGCTGGTTCAAAGGATGGAGAGGCTGGCGTTACCTTTGTTGCGGTTTTCGGGGGCTCCGCTTTTTTTACCTGTTCAAAGAGAGAAAGGGGGCAGGGCTGAGCGCGCGGACCCGCAGCGCCGCTCCGGCTGGGACGCTCCCAGGGGCCGCTCCAGCGGCGTCCGCGCGCGGTCGCCCTCCG